>OZ020195.1:67922890-68264890 GCA_963971165.1 Philopedon plagiatum | reverse complement strand
ACTCTATATTTACAATAAAATTCTAAAACTACTTCTTATACGTTAAATTATTTATTGCTTCGAGTCTTTTAACGCACTTCTCTCTTGTCCTTTTATTTTCCTCCATTTTCACCCGCAGTTCATTCATTTGTCTTTCAAAGTCCACCTCATCACTATCACACTTTTTTAGTTCTCGTAGTAGTTTTTCCCTAGCACTATACGCCGCGGAGAAGACGCACTTTTGGCTCGCCGAAAACTCGTTCAACCAGTCCGGCTCTTCAGCAGTTGTTGTTGACTGCTGCGATTCCTCGTACGATCGCTTGCATCGCATCTTGACCGGTTTGCGGCACTTCCCACGTCCTATTGTTGGTGATAGTGGTGCACCCGCGATCGGCGATTTTTCGTCAGCGTCGGCCACCAACACCATCGGAGGCATGGACTGCGGCGGCTCGGGCGTTGTCGAGTTTGGGCCTTCATTAATTATGACGACCGGTGACAGAGGCTTCGGTGGTTGTGACGTCTCCAAAAAATCGGGGTATTGGACTGGCACTGTTGGTCGCTTGAACACGAATTTCTTCTTCTTCTTCTGTTCACCCTCCATAGCTGCATAAAATTGACTTTTATTGCTGCCGGCTGTCTTTGGCAATTTCAGCAGCTTTTCCAACTTCGTAGTGGGTTGCCGCCTCGCCTTCTTTACCACCACATCACTTATGATATTGATGCGCCCGCCGTCCTTCTCCGTCCAGTTGTTGACGTAATCAACCGCCGAAGCTACTTTTTTTTCACCCACATTCTCTTCACCCACATTCTCTTCTTCCACAAACGCAGTGTTTAGCACGTCGTCATTGTGCCACTCGTCAAACACACCCGGGGTCAGCAGGTCAATAACGTCCTGCCCCATCAACTCTGCTTGGATACTTCCATCCAAGTTAAACGCATTTAACAATGACTCACTACCGGAATTCATTTTTCTAACTAACTCACTGCACTAAACTGACAAATGTATTTACTTGGCGAACTGTTCTAGCGAACTATGAAATGCTCTGCCTAGCAAACCAAATTTATACTTATCACCCCCACCATAAACTCCCCCACTCTATCTGACGGTTGATGCTTTGGAGGCCAAACAAGTTCATTCAACTTACAAGGTTGCGTTCTACGGCTAAACAGCGATTCAAGGACATATTTTCAAGGTAATCGTGTGTCCTTACTTCTGTTATTGTTTGTGCTCTCAAGGTTATATGACCCAGACAACCCATATTTATAGACACTCTCTTTCCTTCGATGCCTATTATCAGAAACTATAATGTTGCCCGCAGATCAAGATAACAGTCGTCCAGCTGAGACTTTTTCAGGAGCACAAATAATAATTTCTGCTGTTTGCTATAATTGTAAAAGAGAAGTATATATTTGGACTGACCACATGCAATCTTACAGTTACATTGAATTGTTGAGAGTAAGGATTGTTAAGTGTCATTACTGTGGAACGCTGATGTGTCGACGAGGGCCGATTAGCAGATCTGATATGTTGAGAAGACAATGGATGCTACGAGAAGTTTATAAGCCAGACATTAATTAATTTTTATTTTTGTAACTTTATTACTATATTGTAAAATAAAACAACATATTATTGAAACAATTATCTATGTATTTTACTATCCTGCGTTATACAATTTCAACTATTGCTATTACTATAGTGGTTAATAAAACTACGTGACATTGGAGTTAATATTTTTTTATTTTTCTAAAACACAGGCTTTCCAACATTTTTCTAATTATAACTAATATTTTCGGGTAAAAAACTTTGCATAGCTTGTATTAACATATTTAGGTTATCTTCAGGGTTTGTTTCGTAAAACTTTATGTCTGGGTGCCCCCAAGGTAGAGTTTTTGTTGTTGATGGTATAATATAACGTTTATCGTCGTGGTGAGATAAAGCAACTTTATTAATTATTTCGGTATAAACGTCGTGTTTATAACTTCGAAAGGTTTTCATTTTTCGAAATATCTGACCACCACGTTCTACGATATTCCGATAATCTTCCAGGTGAAGCTGTTTTTCAATTACACGTTTTTTTATACCTTTCGCTTTTTTAATTTCGCTACTGATTGAGTTTATGTAATAAGCTTTGGCTCCGGTACCATAAAAACTTATTATTGGATCACCTGGAAATTCATCCTTCATTCTACCTACTACTGACTGACTTTTTTTTATGTTAAAAATATTTCCTTCGGTATAATTGGATGTATCGAATTTATCCGGATTTTCTGCAATTATACGATAAAAATTTTCGGTGTAAACTTTTAATATTAACGAATCTGTGTCGGTATACAGTAAAGAAGCATTTTTGCCAAATTTTGCTTTAATGAATGAGTAGAAAAAATCATAAATTACTGTTTTCGACATGTCCAGTATGGAAAATCCGATATAAATTGGTTTATTATAAGTTACCTTTAATCGATCCATATGAATGGCAACGAATTCTTTATTAAAAACCGTTGAACTTTTAAAATAAGGACGAGAAATTAATGCTCGTGCCCCAATTTTACTCCTGTCATTTTCCCATCGGGTAACTAGTTTTATATCATTACGATTCTCCACATTTTCCATGGTCTTGCCAAAAACAGCATTAATGATTAATTTAAAAGTGTCTTTACCAAACTTTGTTGTTGCCCTATTGCGCAAATCTGTATTTAAGTCGATATATGTCTTTAACCACGGGGATTGATTAAATTTTAAAATTCTGTGTGTTTGCATTACCATTAGGCCGTTATTGATTGCTTGTTTTAATGTTCGGTAATGAATGATATATTTCTTTTTATCGTTTAAATTCGGAATTAACTTTGAAAATTTTGCCGATTCCGTGGGTGGTACAATATTTTCAACTAAAAAGGGTAAGTCGGAATGGTCATCATATAGCGTATCCGGATAATGAACGTCAACTTCCAAAACGTATCCTTCTGGACCACTATCATCCACATCCATAATATTTAAATTTAAAATTTCATGCTCTGATAACCATCTAAAGCCGCCAAATGGTAATGCTTGCGACATACTATGACCGTACAGATTTGTTGCATCAAGATAAACAATGAAAGATGATGGTTCGTTAGGATCGTAGTTTGGTACATATATGTTGTTGGCAGCGTGCATCCTTTCTGAACACTGACTTATACCGCCTCGAATACCTTTTTTGAAAAAATGAACCATGTCGATATCAGTCAATAGCTCTAACTCTACCTTAGAAATACGCAACATACAATCAAACGAATAACTTGGAAGGGTATGGTACTGTGCTGGATCCAGTTTATACGTTTCTAAACAAGTATCGCGAAACTGTTCAAAAACATCGGTTAATAATAAAACATCAGATTTCAAATATAAATCCGAATAGTCCCCCCAAATTCTTACAATTAAATGTGTCCCACACCTTTTTAGCTCTGTCATAATCTTCATCGCTAATGTGCTCCTCTGACAAACTATCATAAAACTGATTTTTTGTGGGTAAAGTTGGATGGTTCATTTTCTCCATTGAATCGACAAAACTATAGGGAAAAACACCTTTTTTGCGCATTAAATTAAACTGCTCATTATCAGAAAAATATTTTCCTGTTTCCCTGAAACTACCCACAGCTAATCCATTACCCAAATTTTCCAGCGAAGTTGATAGAAATTTAAAACTATCGATGAACCGCAATTTCACATATTTTTTCTTTATTGCCCCACTTTTATTATCGACATAATCGTGAACGTAAATACTTTTCGTAAACGAAATATACTTTTCCTTGCTTTGAGCTAAAACATCGATCTTGTCTCCGTGACGACACAACTCTTTAATAAACATGTGGCAATCGTACCCGCTCAAGTTATGAAATATAATTGGAATAAAATTGGGTAACTTATAATTTAAATTGCAAATCGAATGAGCAGCACCAGGTCTTTTTTTCCCAGTTATGTGACAGTGGTCCTTTACTTTACAATTATTATTTTCAAAAGGTCGTTCACATATACCACATTTTGTGGCATTATTGAACTCCGCTATTTGGTCAGCCGTTAAAGTTTCCATTGCTCTTATATCTCTTAAGTATGTATTGTAAAGAGATCTTAAATCACTTTCAAGTCGCGAAACGAAAACCTGGGCTGCGTCGTTTCCCCGGTAGAGCTCAAATTTTGAAATCGAATCGTCAAAGGAGCACTTTATTAAATACGCAAAAGAATACGGTTCATGTTTGATGCTTTTGACTAAGTAAGAATTTGTGGGATTTGGTTCCACTGTATCCAGTGGTTTAAGCACCGATTCGAAATCCGCGTAAACAACAAACGGTACACGCATTTGCTTTTCTATGTTTTCAAATTTTAATATATTTTCACTTACACTCCTTCCAAATTTATCTATTTTTAAATTTAGTGATGGTGTTAATGAATATTTGTGGTTACAGTCATTTTTTTGGTGTAATATCAAAGATGATTGTGAACTAAAATATATCAAACAACCATCACAAAAATACATTTTATCTCTACGCGATGTAATTTGACTGGAACATAATTTCGATAAGTCTTTTATCCAACAATAATGACTTTTAGAACAACGCGTATCACAAATATGTTCATCATCATCTTTAATACTACAATCCTTTGTTATTAACAACAAGTTGACATGTCTGTTAAGTTTTCTACCCGAATACCTTAATGGACCGACAACTTCGTACTTTAACATATTATTTTCGAAAATTTTTTGCAAACCATAAACGTTAACTGAAATATTATTCATTTCTTCAAATTTTGATATATCACGCAACTTTACTGGAAAGTCTATACCTGTAAAATTCAGCACTCTTGAATAGTGTGGATAAGATCGAATCTGTGATGCCATTCTAGTGGTGGGGCACAAAGCAGACACGATTGACCACGCAAAACAACACTCATCTTGATTAATCACATTGATGATGGCTTTTTTCAATTCGATGAAACGGGGTAGCTTTATATATGAAGATCCACCAAAAGGTTTATATTCATTGACATTTACTTCCAGGTATAGAATTTTTTCCAGAGCCCAACCTACGAAAACACAAAAAGATTGACATAAGTATTTATTTTATTTTTAGTCGTTAATTTATAACATACCTGAATCTTTTTCCTGAAACTCAGTCGATTGAGTCTTCATGGCTTCCACTAATGATTGATATATTTCTTCCAAATCGCTTCCTGAAGTAACAATTTCATTGCGTGTATTAAATGACTTGTCACTGTACATATTATCTTGTGTTGGTAACAGATACCGACCAACAACCACCATATTAACTTTCAAAGCACAACGCACTCTTACTAGGTCACTTACTACCTCTAACACTTTTGCTTTAATTTCATCAAAAAATAATGAATAGTCAGTATGTTCATTATCACTTGATATACGGTATGTGGCAATCCTATTTCTAAAAGCACTGGACACTAGCTCAACACCAGCTGATATTGGTGAACATGCATTACTTTTATGGTGTATTGTTCTTTGATGAGCTGCCATTCGATTTGCTGGTATGGTTATATTGCAGCAAGTGCAAGTACGCACCTCGGATGTTGATGCCCCATCGTCAACTTTTCGCTGTTTTCCACCATGCATATTTTCAAATCGTGCTACGCACGATTCTCGTTTATGTCGTAACATATTATAACTCCGAGTAAATGATTTACCACAATTTTCACACACGTACGCCATGACTTTCAAATTAACTTGCTTGAACCGTTTTACTCAACACAATGTTCTATACTAAAATTTAACCCCCCCTACCCTCATTTATACCGATCCACATTTAGACCCCCCACTCGATCTTCATACCAAAACATGTTACACCCCAGTAATAACTCAAGGTAAACTAACATCACAAATGTAACCTTGAAATAAGCGTCATCCACCTGGTCATCACCAAACAAAGAAACATCTGCTCGCATTCATTGAAAATGTGCACCGCAAATGTAACCTTGAAATAAGCGTCGTCCACCTGGTCATCACCAAACAAAGAAACATCTGCTCGCGTTCAAGGCCAAGCAAATGTAACCTTGAAATAAGCGTCGTACACCTGGTCATCACCAAACAAAGAAACAGCTGCTCGCATTCATTGAAAATATGCACCGCAAATGTAACCTTGAAATAAGCATCGTACACCTGGTCATCACCAAACAAAGAAACATCTGCTCGCGTTCAAGGCCAAGTTCTTGACCTTGACCTTGGAATAACACCTGCGCATATCAAGGCCAAATAACAATAGCACACCTGGGCGTTCAAGGTCGACCCTACTGCGCATGCGGAGACTCGGGGAGCATCAACCTTTACTACTAAGAATAACTGAAAAAACTGTTTCAAATAAATACCAGGTCTTCACAATCAATTGTGATATTAGATTTTGTGATAGTGATGTCTCAGACCTCAGATCATAGAGTAACATTTCAGACAGATTTTTAAGTAATAAGGGATAATTATGTAGTCGTTGGCTATTTATCTTATGTACAACAAATCTGAACTAACTTTTCTAAAACAAAAAAGATCATTAAACTCATTATGCTTTCTTCTTCTTGCTCATTTATTTTAATTTGTTATACACTGTTATTAAAGTTGTATTTCTGAAGAAGTTATTTAAATAAATAATAAAAAATTGTTTATTACTTTAACAGCGGGTGTTGCAGAAAGAAAATTTAATTTCGGATTATCTGACGTGTTAAATTTTAATAGTGTTAAATTTTTGTTAGTCAAGATCAGAGCTGGACAGTAATTAATTACTTTTGTAATCGGTTACTGCAATTAATTATATTGATTGTAATTAGGAGTAGGAGTAGGATTACCTTTTTTAAGAGTAATTAGTAATTGGTAATCGATTACAATTTAACCCTTTAAAAAAAGTAAATATTGTGTCGTGAAAATACATTTTTGCATGTTCTGTATATGTAGTTATTACGAGGGACTAACGATCGTGGTCAACCTCGTTCTGATTGGTCAGGTCAGGTTATGGCTGTGTTGTTGAAATTGCACATGTAATATAGCTAGCGTTTTTATTTAAAATTATGATAAATAACTAAAGGAGGTTGTTGTTATTACTAAATATCGATTTAACTAGATATGATCCGTTTATTATTTTGTTTCTTGTTAAGAACTAGGGATCAATATATATATATATATATATATATATATATATATATATATATATATATATATATATATATATATATATATATATATATATATATATATATATATATATTATATATATATATATATATATATATATATATATATATATATATATATATATATATTATATATATATATATATATATATATATATATATATATATATATATTAATATATATATTAATATATATATATATATATGTTTGAACGTAGACTTTCACGGATGGAGAAATGTGAAGAAATATTGATCCGGGAGTACATCCGTTCGTTTGTTAAATTCCTGTTGGAATCTGGCAGACGTTTCGCCAAGGTCTCACTTGGCATTATCAATGCTTACTCGTTGCTGTCAAGTCGTAAACTGACAGCAACGAGTAAGCATTGATAATGCCAAGTGAGACCTTGGCGAAACGTCTGCCAGATTCCAACAGGAATTTAACAAACGAACGGATGTACTCCCGGATCAATATTTCTTCATATATATATATATATATATATATATATATATATATATATATATATATATATATATATATATATATATATATATAATTCAGGCGCGGCCCGTGAAATTTCAAAGTTGCATATCTCTGTTGCTACTACCCATACCAAATTCAGGTTTTTTAATAGTGAGCCTACTAGGAATGTTTTGGTAAAGAAAACAAATATTTTGCAATTTGCGAAAAAAAGTTGAGGTTTTGAATTGACCCACCTGGGTAAAAAATTAACACGCTTAGATATTTTATTTATTATTTTTTCTAAACAAATTTTACATCATTTTGTCGACAATTCTTAAATTTTAAGAGAAAAAAATGTGTTAGTAGAAAGTTATAGTCATTTGAATTTTTTGCAACTGAAAATTTAAATTATTTTTCGGTTGAAAAAATTCAAATGACTATAACTTTCTACTAACACATTTTTTTGTCTTAAAATTTAAGAATTGTCGACAAAATGATGTAAAATTTGTTAAGAAAAAATAATAAATAAAATATCTAAGCGTGTTAATTTTTTACCCTGGTGGGTCAATTCAAAAAATCAACTTTTTTTCGCAAATTGCAAAATATTTTTTTTCTTTACCAAAACATTCCTAGTAGGCTCACTATTAAAAAACCTGAATTTGGTATGGGTCCCATAAGTAGCAACAGAGATATGCAACTTTGAAATTTCCCGGGCCGCGCCTGATATAATTATATATATATATATATATATATATATATATATATATATATATATATATATATATATATATATATATATATATATTTCTGTAGAGTTTGTAATAATAAGTAAATAAATAAATGTAGGTACATTAACTTTATTGATGGCTTGGACAATATTGTTAACATAGGGAATAAATAACAATGGTCCCAAGATACTTCCCTGTGGCACACCATGATCGTTTAAAATCTCATCTGAACATTTCCCATTAATACCAACTATTGTCTTTTATTCTCAACATACGAAACCACCCCAGAAACCCATACATTCTAGTCTAGATAATAATATTCCACAATACATAAATTGTTTCAAAGGCTCTCTGCAAGTCAAGGCAAACTGCAATTGTACTGTAACCGCTGTCAACTCCACTCTTCCATTCCTCCAAAATATACCGAGTTGCTGTCTCACAACTATGCTTCTTGTGAACATCTGATTGTTTAATTTTTAGTAATTTATTATTTTCATCATGTTCCAGTACTTATTTTCATATACATATACAACTCTCCAGTATTTTGCAACTCTGTTATTCAGTTATTGCTATTGCTTTACTTAATTTTAGTTTGGTAACTTGCGAGTGTCAATTATTGTTTTAGGTAATTATAAATTTTATAAAAAGTATATACTTATTATTAGGTAAAGAAATTGGTGCTTCATTAATAAAACATTTATATATTCAAAATATCTACTTACTCATACTGGGTCATACCAGAAACCTGACCGTACATATTGCGATCAAAGGTATCAACTTCAAGCATCTTTACGCTCTTCATATGTAATAGTTGATCTTCTAACTTGATATCATAATTCATATAACTATTTTTTAGACTATCAAGTGAGGCATTCTGAAACTCACAATGTTCTGCTGGTTCTACTTTTATCATTAAGTTATTATAATTTTCAAAGTCTCTGAATGCATCATTTGATATGCTTTCTTCATCTTTCTTTATCTGTAAAACTGTGTGTGAGGCCAGGTTATCATGAGATTCTATATTTTTCTCAAGAGCGGGAAATGCCACTGAATTCTCTGTTGCAGTATTTACCATCAAATTGACCATATCCTTGGGCATTACGGTTCCACAGTCTTCATAACTGTTGTATTGCATCATATCGAATAACTATTTTATCGATTAGATAGTAAAAGCAGAGATAAAAAAATTATCAAACAACACATCAGGCTAAGTAGGCAAATACGCAAAAAAGGGTTGCTGAATCCCTGTTCTACATTATTAGGGTCGATTTCTTGTTGAATATTTCACTTAAATCACAAGGTGTTGAATATTAACCAAATTTGTGTTAACTCAACGAAGGAAGAAACACTTTCCTCAAATTAACAGAAAATAAAAGTAACCAGCCCTTTATTTTTCTGTGAAATAAAGAATTGGGTTAGGCAGGATATCTTAGCAAACCCTTTATTTTTCTGTAGGATATGGATATATAAACAACAAAAGAACTTTAGAACAGTTTTTAGATCGCGTTCGATGTCTTACACTGACACTGAGTTCGCTTTATAGCTCGGGGTTTCGACCGTGTAGTAGTAATCACCTGACAAATTCAATTTTATTAAAAATAGCCAAATTTAAATTTGGATTCAATATGTCAAATATAAGTATGAAGACAATAATAATTGGAATAGTACAAACGATTAAACGCAAAACTAAACATAAGAGCACACCGGAGGCTTAAAAAAATGAGCGCATCTTTAAGATATCCGTATGTATGGCAGGTCTTCTTCAAAATTAAATACATTTTTCTCAGTCCTTTTACTTTTACATGAAAGGAGTAAGAATTCGCGGGTTATGACATATTTTTTATCTCTTTAAAACAATTTAGAGGGGCTGTAAGGACAAAAAAACGATAATAAGCCCTTAAAGTTATCTTAAAGATATCTTAAGATGTCCCAGTATGTAGTTTTCTTCGAGGCAGCATCAAACAGAAATTAAAAGCAGGTCTTCTCAAAAATTAAACATTCTTTTGAAGTTTTCTGACTTCTACATGAAAGAAGGGAACAGTCTGCGGCGCATGACATGTTTTTATTTTTAAAAGAATTCAGGTCATATAGGCAATAAATTGATAAAGAAATTCAGGCGAAAAAAATGGAAATATTAACTCTTAAGTATTTTTTAGTAGCAGAAACTAAGTTTTCTATATTGTTTTTTTTTTATTTATATCAGATTTTTCTTAAACATTCATCTCTAAAATCGGTTAGTGCAATTTTTTAAAGCCTGTATAAAATTCTATTTTAATTAAAAGAAAGCTGCAACCAGCTTAAGCTCCATTTAGAAAAGAAATAAAATGTAATAACTACCTCTAATTAGTAAAATAGCTACTTGTAATGTATATTAGGTTCACTTAAAACTAATAGTCATACTTTTTTTTAAATAGCGCAGACAGAATAGTACATATGAAGGACGTACAGTTGAAAATTGATTGGGTGACGTATCGACTAGACTAGAGCGTACTCCTGAGTGTTTGAATTTTACAAAATAAAAATGTCATGCGCGGCGACTGTTCCCTTCTTTCATGTAAAAGTGAAAAAATTGCGAAAAAATGTTTAGTTTTGGAGAAGACCTGCTTTTAGTTTCGGTTTGAGGCTGCCTCGAGGAAAACTACATACTGGGACATCTTAAAGATATCTTTAAGATATCCTTAAAGGCTTTTTATCGTTTTTTGTCCTTACAGCCGCTCTAAATTGTTTTAAAGAAATAAAAAAATTTGTCATAAGCCGCGGATTGTTATTCCCTTCATGTGAAAATGAAAAAATTGCGAAAAAATGTTTAGCTTTGGAAAAGACTACTTTTAGTTACTATTTAAGGCAGCCTCGAAGAAAATTACATACTGCGACATCTGAAAGATATCTTTGCCTGCTTTTAGTTTCGGTTTGAGGCTGCCTCGAAGAAAACTACATACTGGGACATCTTAAGATATCTTTAAGATAACCTTAAGGGCTTTTTATCGTTTTTTGTCCTTACGGCCCCTCTAAATTGTTTTAAAGAAATAGTATATAGATAATAGAAATAATTCTTGAGTGACTTGAGAGTATTCTCGGATCTTCCGGAGTCGATACACCTTGGTGACTGTGTTCGATATAGTGGTGAGGACATCGTCAATATGTTTGCCATCTTGTTTGCACTTGTGTGTTCTGATAGACTTACAGTACCCTTTAGTTAAAGTGTTGAAGTGCTCGATGTGTGCAGTTCTTCAGTTACCCCCATATGCATCGTTTGAGCATTAAGACTAACTTTATTATGCTAAACTTAAAGTTAGGCCTAACTTTCCAATGCTCCGTCGTTGAATTGAGTTATCTTAACTAAGACAAGAAAAGTTGTGACAACGTTGGAAAATTTAGAAATTTTGGTTTTATACTATTTGCTACCCTTGCGCCTACCGTTTGTAGTTATCATTGAATAAAGAGTTATGTATTTTGTGGTTTGTAAGGTTAAAATTTGTGACATTTCTCTTTAACCCGAGAACGTACAATAAACAATTATATAGAATGTTTAGTTCGTAACTGAAAATATACAGCTCGAAACAACAATATGTAATCTTGTTATGTATAAGTAAGAAGTCCAGTTTATTTTGGTATTTTGGTACGTTCGTGCCCAGCCTACCCCGTCCTACCGAGCTGGTTTGCTTATGCGTTTTTTGTATTGAAAAGTTTAGCTTTTGATATATGACTTTTTTAAACTAATAGTGCTAACTGTGCATAGGATTTCTTGCCTACAATGACAAAATGATAGCAAACGCAAGAGGGAATGCAATTTTACCCAGAACGAAAAACAACTTTTAATTTCAATTATAAGTAAATATTCTAGTATAATCGAAGACAAAAAGACTGAAAAATAAAAATCATTTTGTACTGTTAGACATTCTTCTTGGTTTGGCAGATTTATATAATTCGGTGCTAAACTAGCAATAGCAAAAGAAACTTTCTTCACAATGCGAGATACAGTAGTTTGGTGTATCCCCATAAAGTCTCCAATGCCAATTTGATGATTATTGCAAGCAAAAAATCTCAAAGTTGTTAGGAGTTGGTTCATAGGGGTTACACTATTATTTCTAAAAAGAAAAGCTTTATGAAAAGTAAAAAGCGCTTAATAAAATCTTTATTGCAGGTTTCTATAGGTAGGTAATTACAAATCATTGTCAAATTCTAACATGGGTTCTATTTGTTGTAGTACCTGCATAATTGTCTGTTTTCGTAAACGAAATCTCCGAAAAAATGATAAATCGTCCATAATGTCAAGCAAATTTTGTCTTTCGTAAATGCGCCTAGGAAAGCCCATATCAATAACATCGACAATATCCAAGTCATCGTCAAAAAGCACGGCATCTTCCACTTCCATTGCTTTTAGTTAATCGTAGGTATATCAGAAAAGATCAAAGTAAAACTCAAAATAGAAAAATGAGCAACAAAAAACTTTTTTTGCAACAAGTAACATAACCTTACATATTATTTATATCGTAAAAGAACTTAAACATTTTAAGTCTACGATTTAGGAAACTTAAATTAGGAACGACTTAAAATGTTTTTTACAGACGATGCATCAAAGATTTGGAACTTAAGTACAAAAGCGCTGCTAAGTCTAAAAATATGTTAACGGTGCATACGGACAAGGCTCTGTGATATTTTTACAGACATCAATTCTGCGTCCATCTCGCTCGTAAAGACCAGATGGAGTTCCCCCTTTTATATTAAAAACTGTGTATACACTCTTGCAAACCTGTTTAAAAGTAAGAGATAATTTACTTAATACTAAAAACACTTCCCAGTAAATATTCTGCAATAGCAGGTGATTTCTATAAATGTTTGGAAACCTGCTCCCACCGCAAAGCATGTTGATGCCTTGACCTGTCGATGTATTTACACGGTGCAGCTGCGAGTTGTCACACATCGCGGTAGGTATACTTTCGGCGCCTATGTCATCAGCACTCTGATTTATGAACCCTAGTCATCAGTCGGTGATTCCTAAAGTTCTAGATTTATTGGTGACTGATTAACTGTCCCTGTCTTGTCTACGTGTAATTGTATCCGAACAGCAGGGATTCTGCTCAAGGCGTTCAACGGCCACTAATCTTCTAGAGTACCAGCAGTATCTGATTGAATACCTTGAAGAGGGTCTTCGAAGTAGACAGTATTTATATTGATTAAAGTAAAGCGTTTGACTGGGTTAAACAACTTGTGTTACTACTAAAACTGGAAAAACGGATGTCAGAGGAAAACCCTTTAATAAATAAATTCCAGTGTGTTAAAGTTAACAACTTTCTTTCCAGAGAGTTCGGGATACCATCGGGAGTACCGCAAGGATCTCACTGTGGTCTGGTTCTTTACCAATAACGTTGGCAAGCAATTGTTTTAAAACAATGCACTCCAGAACTTGCACCCCTCAACTCGTCTTTTCCAGATCTCTTATGATAAGGGTATCTTCCCAGACAGCTGCAAGAGTTTTCCGTTTTCAGCAAAGTTATAGTGAAAGTCATCAATGTGGAAATTCTACAATACCTATAAAAATGCAAACTCATCCACGACAGACAGTAAGGATTTCGTCACCAAAAATCCAGAACTGATCTCATTACCTTTATCACACACAACTGGAACAATTCTCTCGAATTTCATGGCGAATCCCAAGTTATTGCTCTTGATATTTCCAAGGTCTTTGACCAAGTATGACATGCCGCACTCCTTAACAACTTACCTTCTTACGGTCTTCCTCCAAAGTATGTACCTGGATTGGTAGCTTTCTCCCCAGTCGGTGCATATCTGTCGTGGTGTACGGTCACTAATCTAACTTCTATCCTATTAATGCTGGCGTACCCCAAGGTTCAGTCCTGGCACCAACCATATTTCTTTTTCACATTATTGACCAGCTGAAGAGAGCAATCCCATCCACAGTTACGCTGAAAATAGTACCTTCACTCCAACATTCATTTTTCCAGGAAAGTCTCGAATCAAGAGCTGGATAATAGACGCATATCTTTATTCCTTTCCCAAGATCTTCAATTAATCTTAGACTAACATAGTAGTAAGACGTAACCTAGAGTACTATTCCCACATCTGGGGAGCGGCATCACCTTCGACATTTAACATCTTTGATTCTACCAAAAAGAGCCATTCGACTCATCAATGACCCTGTCCTAACAAGAAAACTACCTTCTCTCGGTCATCGTCGCGCTGTTTAGGATCTGGTTTCTTTTCTACCAATAATTCCATGAATTTTTCTCGGAAGAACTAGCAAAAATACACTACTTACATCTATCTCGCAACAATTTGACACAGAAATAATTTTGCCATCTGTTAACGCCAGCGCCAGCGGTCAACCGCCAGTAACCTATGTCTCGACTAGGGTTATAAAAGCGATTTCGTTGCATAAAACAGTCTAGCTGATGCCATTTAACCTTTCTCTACATTTTTCCATATAACCATTTATTCCTAAGAATGAACCGGTTATAGAAATTTTAATACCGTTTATAGAAAGATATGTCGCAAAAAATTTCATTTGCTAAATTCAAGAAGCAAAGAGCAATTTACAATAATACGGCTTAACACATTCGTTCTTCTGTCGAAACACCATCGATTTACTCAAAAAGTGTGCTTCAATTATTCGCCTAACATTTTTTTTCTAAATTAAATAATATTCCTGAATAGGTTGTACTTTAAATTCTTAGATGCTAATTTAAATACTTTAAAAAATTTAAAGTACTTTTGGGAATATTTTAATTATTTGAACAACGTAATTTAAATATTTCCAATGTTCAAAATGAATTTTAGTTTCCTGCCATAAATTGAATCGATATGCACCAAGAGTTGGTGGCGCCAGTATCGGAAACGTCATTAATGTCTCTTTATGCTGTACCTCGTTTTATAAGGGAAGAGCTCTTCTCGATTTGTATTGTTTTATATAAAAAAAAACTGTTTATATCTCTATCTGTTTAGGGTTATGTGGGAACCCCAGCCCAGCTCGTGAAAAGTGAGAGCAAACCCTTTATTTTTCTGTGATGAAAACCAACTACCTATTTATTTTTCTGTGATGTCTGGTTGCTGTGCCGGCAATTCTGTCTTTTGTTTTTAAAAGCTTATTGTTTGTTACTTAGATATTATCACGTATTTACTAGTGAAGCTAAATTTTAGATTTTAAATATGGAGCAGAATTTTAATGAACATAAAGTGTCACCTTTGTCACCAGAAATTATGGATTTAATACTAAAAAATTCCGACAAAGTAGTTACTGGAAATGTATCAGCACCTCTTATTGTTAAAGACGAAATCGATAAAGATTTCCTTGTAGCAGAAGTAAAAATGGAACACGAAGATCTGTTGGAGACTGCTGTAATGGCAAACAAAATTATGGATATCCCAGAGGCTATGGTAATGCAAAATAAAATCATGAGTACTATCCCAGTTGTTAAAACCGAACCAGAGTGGGATCTTTATAAAGGTAAACATGTTCCAAGAAGTACTTTTACATATCAACAGACATTCGAAGCAAAGCCTGCATTAACTGTTCAGTTGGAGAGGCTCAAGTTTTGCGAAAAAGAGAGGAAAGTATATTATAAACTAAAGACTAATGTAGTTTTTTAACCAGTGCTTCTTTAGAGTTTGTTAACTAGGTGTATTTATGAGATATATTTTAATTTTTGCAGATCCCAAGATGTCTGTTTTGAACAAATACAGATACCAGCAAAATCTGAACCACAGGAAACTCTAACTGATATTGACTATCAGGAATGGAAATTAAAAAATGAAGAAGTGGACATCAAAAATGAAGATTTGACCCAAGATAAAATTGAGTAAGAATATTGCCAATTTATGTTGTTTAATTTTTTTTATATATAAAAAACTGCCTGGTTAGGTGCACATAATTCATAATTACAGTAGTGCATGATACTTATTTTCCCACTAAACTCATGTGTGACATTAACATAAGATTTACATAAAATTGTTACATAACATTTAAGTAAATATTTAATTTATATATTTACTGACCTGAAAAAAAAGCTCATGCAAACTTTAAGGAAACAAACTCTCAATCTGATTATATTATTTTCAGCACTTTAAGATCTCTCTGTAAATCTCAGACAAAAAAATGCTATTCTGATTATATTAGCAAGATAGAAAACAATATACAAAACGATCCAAGGAGTTTTTGGAGACACATCCACACATTAAGAAATGATAACAATATTCCCTCTGTTGTCAACTACCGAGGTGTTGCGTGCACCGATGGAGGTGATATTGCGAATCTTTTTGCTACACACTTCTGCTCGGTGTATGCAGCACCTGGTTCGTCTGATGTACATCCTAAACATAATAATAATTTTCCATTTAAGGATATTGTTGACGTTGGATTTTTGACTGTTGGTATTGCTGATATATATCACAAACTAACTCACATAGATGTATCCAAGGGACCGGGTCCTGATGGGATTCCCCCCTATTTTTTAAAAAACTGCTCCTTCTCCCTGTCAAGACCGCTGTGGCTTATCTTCAATAAGTCGTTATCCACTGGTATGTTTCCTGAGCTCTGGAAAATCTCCTACGTATCACCTATTTATAAAAATCAGGGTAGCAGAGATGATGTAGAAAACTACCGTCCCATATCAATAATATCTCAAATTCCGAAAGTCTTTGAGTCTCTAGTTAATGATTTTCTTACATTTAAATTTAAAAATGTTATCATTCCACAACAGCATGGCTTTGTTGGTGGTAAGTCAGTCACTACAAATCTTTTGGTTTATAATACAGCCATATCGAGGGCCTTGGAGGAGGGTTTTTCAGTTGACTCATTGTATACTGACTTCTCCAAGGCGTTCGATAGGGTTGATCACTCACTGTTGATTGACAAACTCTTTAACTATGGAGTGGATGGCCCAGTGCTCTCTTGGCTGCAGTCTTACCTGTCATGTAGGCAGCAACTTGTTAAAGTTAAATATTTTCTCTCTCACACAATCAATGTTACTTCTGGGGTGCCTCAGGGGGGTCATCTTGCTCCCCTCTTATTCAATCTTTTTATAAATGACATATCTTCTTGTTTCCAACATTGTCAGTTTCTGCTTTATGCAGATGACTTGAAAATTTTTAAGATATTACAGTCTGAAGATTCACATGAAGGGGTGCGTGATGACCTACTTAGATTCCGGGAGTGGTGCAGTGTTAACCACATGACACTAAACATAAAGAAATGCAAATATATACAATTCTCCAGAGGACGTAATCCACAATTGAATGAATACTTTGTGGGTGATGAAATGATTGAAAATGTTGATCATATCAGGGATTTGGGGGTGATTTTCGATTGTAAGCTTGCATTTGTTGCCCATGTTGAGTCGTGCTGTAACAGAGCTTTCAAGATGCTTGGATTTGTCAAACGTCACACAAACGATTTCTCCAATATATTTACGATAAAAACTCTTTATATATCTCTGGTGCGCAGTAATTTAGAAAGTAACACGTGTGTCTGGTCTCCCTATTTTTCAAATCATATCAATTCTCTAGAGCGCATACAGAAAAAATTTTTACGTTATATAGGATTTAAGCTGTCTATACCTAGTGATGAAATTGATTATAATATGCTTATGAGAATGTTAAATATCAAAGCACTGAATGAAAGACGAAGAATTTCTGATAAAATGTTTATCTGTAAGCTGTTGCATGGTGCGATTCAATGTGAAGAGCTTCTGATGTTGGTGAATTTGAATGTTCCTGCCAGAAGCTTTAGAGTTGTTCCTGTATTTTCTTTGGGGAGTCATCGCACGCTTTACGGACAGTTCAGTTCCGTGAATCGTGTGATGACTCTCGCAAATGAGATTCAAATGGACATCTTCGGCTCATCCCTCAGTCAGATTCGAAGTAGTTTATTACGATAATTTTTTTATTTTTTTATTTTTAGCCGCCATCTGATAATTTATCATTCCTACTTTACCTTTAATTTTATTTAATGTGTGTTTGACATCTGTTTGACTTTTTAAATGTCTAATAATTGACAATAGATTTTATTTAGTATTAAGTGCATAATGTAACTTATAAAAAATTTTAAATTTTGTAATGGGTTCGCCCGTGTATTGAGTAAAATAAATAAATAAATAAATTTCCCATTTAGTTATGATATACTTAATTATAATTATAAAATAATAAAATCTCAGCCTAGCTTAACCCAACATCACAGAACGTACAGCACAAAATATAATATAATCAAGTAATGTGTACCTAACATGGATCTCAATTGGATGGATCTCAATTGTTTCCATCATTTACAGAATGTAAAACTTTATAAACTTTAACGATTGTAAAATACAAACTATTTAATGCACTCTCTTGTAACTTTAAGTGTATAATAACGAAGAGTGCGACTGCGTCAACACGGGTTAATATTACGGTAAATTGCTCCCTCTCTGGGTTAGACTGGAAACTTTTCATTCCATCCTCGTATATCGGCCTTGTCACAAACTTTTGCAAACAGCAATAAATTTTTATTCAAAAATTACAAGTCCTTACAATCGATTCTAATTCAAGACTAATTGATATAAAAATTATATATATATATATATATATATATATATATATATATATATATATATATATATATATATATATACAGTATGTCCACGGATAGAGGTCACAAGAGGACAAATGGACAAAAAATTTCATTGTTCGAAAAAAAATCATTTTTGGTAAGCTTCTGCTTCTTAAAAAAATACGGTCTACGAAGAAAATGTTTGACTTTTTTATACAGGGTGCTCAAAAAATACAAAAATAATAAATTATGTGAAGAGTAAACTACCTTTATTTTTCATTTTAGAGCAAAATGATAAAGACAAAAAATATTTCAAATTCCAGTCAAAATTTAAATTCAAAATATCAGCTGAATATTTTACTTTTTATTTTTGTGTTATAATTTTATCAAATATTGCTGTACCTACGTTTTCTAGGTAATTTTTGCCTTGTCCACCTCATCTCACTATCTTTTACGACAAATGTCAGAAAATTTCAAATGTTTGCAACAAAATTTAAAATATTTGCAAAATTTAAAATTTTTGCAACAAAATTTAATTTGCAACAAAATTTTAAATTTTCTGACATTTGCCGTAAAAGATAGTGAGATGAGGTGGACAAGGCAAAAATTACCTAGAAAACGTAGGTACAGCAATATTTGATAAAATTATAACACAAAAATAAAAAGTAAAATATTCAGCTGATATTTTGAATTTAAATTTTGACTGGAATTTGAAATATTTTTTGTCTTTATCATTTTGCTCTAAAATGAAAAATCAAGGTAGTTTACTCTTTACATAATTTATTATTTTTGTATTTTTTGAGCACCCTGTATAAAAAAGTCAAACATTTTCTTCGTAGACCCTATTTTCTTAAGAAGCAGAAGCTTACCAAAAATGATTTTTTTTCGAACAATGAAATTTTTGGTCCATTTGTCCTCTTGTGACCTCTATCCGTGGACATACTGTATATATATATCCAGGGTGTCTAAAATAGGTGATACCACTATTGCTATCTCCGAAACGGTAGAAGATACGAGGTCAGTTAAATTAGAGAAAATGTGCCTTTTTTAGTCCCTATTCATATTCCATTTACGGAGTTGCCAAATTCTCTATGTTTTTTTGTCTACAGGGGATTTTTTAAAAGTAGTCAAAAATTTAATTCTTAAATATCTCGAAAACTATTATAGTTAGGAAAAAATTGTTTTAACAAAAATCACACGATTTTTTACCTTCTATTAAGCAATGTTATTGTTTTGTTTATACCATTTGTTTTTATTGAGTTACTGATACTAATTTGTTTTTTTTCAAATACGGACCTGGACTTTTTGCTCCATTTTTTGAAAGGGCACTTTATACCCTTTACAACTGTGTATGACTTGAAAATATTTTCTGACGTTTTGATCGAGAATAGCAACATCATCAGGATTTTGTAACAATACGGACCTGGGATCTTCCATGTTAAGGCACAATTCCCAACCTATCGCTATGGTTTGTGGTTTTTATGGTTATGAAATGGCGCATTTACTTGAAATAGGCCAGGTCCGTACTGGTAGAATATCCTGATGATGCTATTCTTCACCAAAACGTCGAGAAACATAATTAAGTGATACACAGATGTAAAGGGTATGAAGTATTCTTTCAAAAAATACAGCAAAAAGTTCAGGTCCGTATTTGAAAAACAAGTTAGTATCAGTAACTCAATAAAAACAAATGATATAAACAAAACAATAACGTTGCTTTAGAGAAGGTAAAGAATCGTGTGATTTTTGTTAAAACAATTTTTTTCTAACCATAATAGTTTTCGAGATATTTAAGAATTAAATTTTTGACTGTTTTTGAAAAATCCCCTGTAGATAAGAAACTGTAGAGAATTTGGCAACTTTGTAAACGAAATATGAGTAGGAACTAAAAATGACACATTTTCTCTAATTTAACCGACCTCGTATCTTTTACCGTTTCGGAGATAGCGATAGTGGTATCACCTATTTTAGACACCCTGTATATATATATATATATATATATATATATATATATATATATATATATATATATATATATATCGGATTGCTGAATGTGAGATCACTTTTGTAATATACATGCGAATTGCGAGATCATGAGATCCAAACCTTGGATCTCACAAAGAACCGTCCTAGTTTTTAGTTTCTACGGGTTACCCTGATGACATAGGCAACTTTCTAGCCGCAACTCAATATCCGCAATTTTACCTGTATTTCATACAGAATTAGTTATAGGCGGCGCTGTACTTACATATTATATTGTTTAAAGTGTGAAATCATTGTTGTCTAAAACGAGAGCCGCAATTTGGCAACGATGTAATCTTCTGTAATCCACCGTTTATTTATTTGTGTACTTTTGTTGCCGTTGCTGTTTTAGATGTAACGTGGCTAATCAAAAAACAAATAAAAATCTGGAGTTGGCGCTTAATCAAGAGATAAGTAAGTAGTAACTTTATGTTAATAATATATTAGCAATAGTGGTTTAATTTTTACCAATTTCTCGACTTGTTATTTTAAATCAAAATTTAAAATTTTTCATAACCTAGCAGCAAAGAATGACCGTTGAATAAGGAGGATATTCGCCCTGGTAATATTTTAAGAAAAAATTCTAACGGTCACATTCACTAAAAGGTTTAAGATTTAGTACTGGTTTAAATTAAGACCTTCTAGTTAGGTTTTGATAAATTTTTGTTCTGTCATTGTGAATCAGTCGTCATTAAAAACAAGAATTTTTCAGCGATTTGCTTGGTTTCCAAATGATTTTCATCTTGGAGCGTATTGCTAAAATGAATTTAGTGCTACTGTTGTGAAAAGTACATATTTACATTGGCTTTCACTTTATAACTTTGCAAAAAATCTCAAAAAATATTAGCTGTCTTACTCTTACACTTGTCAGTTTGAGACATTTGGTTGTCAAATTAGACCGGATGGTGAATCTCAACGTAAGATTTAGTGTTTCTTGTAACTCTAAACTAAACACTAAACTAAATTATAATAATTAACCAAACACTAAAAGATATATTTTACCACCTTCATATTATTTTTAACCTGGGCTAGAAAACAATAAATGTGTGCAGTTCACTGTTTAAAAAAAATAAATATCACATTATTTGTCTCTATCAAGCCGTACAGACAGATAACTTTATAATGCTTATTTCGCTTTTGTATTTAATTTAATACTGCATAAAAGGAAAATCTACCCATTTTTTATTTTAATTATTACATTTGTGACATTTAATTGTAGGCTATATTATATTATACTATAATTTTTTTATTAATTTGTTTACTTTAGAAACGATCTATCAAATCGCATATGTTTATGTGTTTATACGACATTTCTTTGGATATACATAACATGATATATTCTAATAAATTATTTCCGAAATATACTCGCGTGAACAAAAAAATCGCCGATTTAAGCGACAAACCCGAAGAAGTCCATAAGAATATAAATTAGATATGCGATTTTTTTGACCACTGTTTACAACAAATTTTTACGCTTTTGCCATGATACAAATAAAAGAAGATATGATACCGCGCAGGTAGGCGTGGCCATGAACGTCACGCTGTGAGTAATTCCGCCATATTTTGTAAACGAAACACGTCTTTGTCTTTGTTAAGATCGCGTTGTGTTTTAAAGTTATTTTTTGGTGTTTTTATATCACTTTTAAGAGTTTAAAAGTCAAAAGGAGGTGTGATGTCTACAATCAATGCAAGGGCTTTATGCCCGATATTAAAGTTTTTAGCTTCCCCAAAGACAACGTGTTTGAAAGCGTCTCTGCAAACGAGAAGATAAGTTTAATGTGAAAAATGCTAGAATCTAGACATTTTAACGAAAGTGATTATGAAGGTAATTTAAAGCATGAATTGTGTCATGTCATGAATGTCAAATGTGTTTAATGCTTTTACAAACCCGCTTCAATAAAAAAGTTTACTGTGACAAACAATAAAATTGCTAAAAAGCTCCACAGTAACGAATCCCTAAAAACATGTTTCCGTCACAAATATATAGATCTTATTCCCGCAAAAAATATTTGACAAATTATAGGAACAAACAATATTCTTATTTATAAGATATTTTCGGAAGACTCTGTAGGTAAGTATATAAATTTTAATAAGAATATGCCTCTAAATAAAAATTATTATCTTAATTATTAAGCATAGTTTTATTTTATAAAATTCTTTACCTTTTCTTTTCACGTAAATAAATACATAGAACGCAATTGGCAGGCAATTTACCAATATCTATTATTTTAAATTAATTTATCCCTTTATTTACATGATTATTTAAAGTCATATACTTTGAAATTTGTATTATGAGCAGGAGGCAAAGTATATTGCCAATAGAATTTATATAAAATCGCCTATAACTAACTTAAAGAATATATTGCGCGTTATAAATTTCAAAAATAACTCACAGCATGACGTCATGCGCGAACCCGGACGAATTTGACACGGTTTGATTTTCCTTCCTTTTATTGTATCATGCGCTTTTGTTTGGTTTTGTAAAAAACAACGTAAAAAATTGATACCCTTTCAATAAATAATTACATATTATGACCTACGTATATAAAGTAGCCCATTTTACTGTAGTTTATGGTTAAATTTATGAATGTTGACGACACTTTAATATTATAGAAGACGATTTATCAGATTACCCATGCAGCTCAATTATTTATGACACCAATGAGGACCTGGATGTCAGCCCATCAGCTATTTCTTCGTCATTGGTAACTATTTCATTTTATATACATAAAATACTACAAGGTAACTAACATTTTATAATATGATCCGAAACTATTTGGTTTTGCAGTAGTTCTTATTTCGCAAATTAAATCTGTAGGTCTTTACCATTTACGCAAAACTTATAATCCTTGCCTATAGGCAAATGATCTTTTGTTTTTATTTTGTTGCTGACTCTACACACATGAAAAACAATTGTTTCGAGCAGCAACAAATTCTATCTGTGTTTTTAACCGAGAAAAATCGAGGGTTAAGCTAGCATGGTCAGTATATATTCATACCGATCCATAGAGTCTTTTGTTTCTATTTTGTTGCTATTTCTGTTTGAAATTTTCGTAGATATTTTGACTAGCAACAAAATTTAATCCAGCGTATTATCAATCAAGCGCTTGACTTATAATATATTATAAATGTCAAAATCTGTTGGTTTGTTACTCAATCACTCCTCAATGTATGTGGTAGCGAATCGCGATAAAACTGCATAGAGGAATTTTCTTTTGATAGGAGGAAATCAGATTGTGACAACTTTTTCGTAACAGTATATGTCGTATATAGTCAATGAAATCATTTTACATACCCTAGTTTTGTTCATATTAAAGATTGAATCAATATTTTCCGAGTTACAGCCTATCGAAGTTCAATTTTTTTTTCCTATTTTTTACATATTTCGATTATTTCTTGACTAATCAAATTAATATTTAGCACAGAGACTTAGCTTGGTGATTTATATCATTCTGTTATAAAAACGTTTCTCTACTGTCCCGCCAGAGGGCACAGTACCTGAAACCCAAATTTTATTATCATTATATAGAGTACAAAATTCCTAATTCACTTTAGTAGCGTCAAGATACAGCGGGCATAGGATGTCTATCAAGCATATTGGCACGGGATCTTTATTAAAACACTGGTTTCATCATTAATTACTGCAACATTTATTTCCAAGTTAAAATGAATATTTATATCTTATACAATTTATAAGTACCCAAAAGAGTCCTACCTCTTAACTCCTAATTCACCACCAAGGAGCGGAAAGTGGTTCTGGGACGTGCTCTGGCTTCGCAGCGGTCTCGCTTGGCCCGAGAAGTACACTGTCGTTTTGTCGTTTACCGCTGATCTCCCCTCCCAGGTCGACCCCTTCTGCCCCGCCACCGGCCCGATGTGCCGACGCGCGTCGAACGACGCTTATTAAGCAGGAAGTGTGACCCGGTAGGGTTGAGGGAAAAATGATTTGGTGACAATATTATCCCTAATAAATGGCGTATCTGGCTTATCTAGTATGGAAAATTCTTTACATTATGTAAGGAAGTGAATCTTGTTATGCAGAAATGGTATAACCCATAAAAAGTGCTAGTTTTAGGGTAGGTATTGGTGTAGGTGGGTCCGAAAGTGTTCAAAAGCCGTTAAAACCTAAATGAGAGATGTGTTTTGGACTTTCATTGTCTTTATATATTGTCTAACAACGTTTTAACTGGTAAACATTTTCAGTCATCTTCAGATGAAAATTGTATAATATGCACCTGGAGATGTTTACCAGGTGAAACATTGTGGTAAAATAACTAAGACAGTGGAAGATCCCTTGCAAATTCACCGCGTAGCGAACGTGTCCGTGTGTGACGTCTTTTCAAATAGCAGATACGTTTGAAGGGTCGTGCCATCGGCATTGTCCAGGGCATCGCGCGTTGGCGTCATCGTATCGCGCGGCGCCTATCTAAAGTGGTGGTGGTGACCACGTACTGGAGACCGCCCGGCAGTGTTGTCAACATTTGGCAACACTGCCGCCCGGTGACAACGTTTTTACAGAGGGTAATATGTTTTCTGGTTCAAGAGCAGAATCTTCTAAACTGCTGGCCACTCGAACTTACACACAGAGATTTTTAGGCAAAATTTAAAGTTCAATATTTTCAACAGGAATGCAAATTTTTGAACGAGTCTTGCAGATTTTAAGAGCTAGTTTTTTTCGGATTAAGCTGCATGACGTATGTTTATCGTAGGACCATAGGTTTATTATATACGGGGTGATCAATGAAGTCATGCAAAAAATCAAAAAGTTTGTATGAGTGAAATTTCCGCAAAAAAATTTTTTTGTCGTTGCAATATGGTTCGTTACTAAGGTAACATCAATGTCTCTAGACGTTTTTGTCACTTTTTGGATTAGGGCCCTTAGTTCTTGTACACACTACTAAACATAAAATTTGGGTAGCAAAATTTTTAAAATGCTATAACTTGACATTGGATTGACGGTTCTTGATGTTTTTTACGGATTTCGAATCTTTAGTTCACGTAGATTTTCTATAATCTAAGCATTTTATTTTGGGGGTTGAAATATACAGGCTGAAATTTACACATTATTCCGGGTCGATAACAGACAAAAACGTAGCGATAAGAACAAGTTTATTACATTATATTCTACAATATACAAGATTGGTTAACAACGGCCAAAAGTCAATTCTTACAAAATTTCGAATTCTAAACCTAATTTAAAGGTTCCTGCAATCCCTAAAAAACCCTACTTTGAAATTGACGCGTCGCGTAGAAATTACAGCCGATCATAAATATGGGCATGGGGGTAGACAAAGAACTGAATGACTCTTTGAGACAATAAACTGGGGTGAAAGTTTTGGACAGAACAGTGAGAAGGACTTGAAGGTGAGAATTTATTTTTACAAAAACTTAAATAATGCCAAACCTTAGAGCGCGTCGTACCCTACGTTTTGGCTATTATCGACCCGGTATAATGTGTAAATTTCAACCTGTATATTTCAACCCCCAAATAAAATGCTTAGATTATAGAAAATCTATGTGAAATAAGGATTCGAAATCCGTAAAAGTCATCAAGAACCGTCAATCCAATGTCAAGTTATAGCATTTTAAAAATTTTGCTACCCAAATTTTATGTTTAGTAGTGTGTACAAGACCTAAGGGCCTTAATCCAAAAAGTGACAAAAACGTCTAGAGATATTGATGTTACCTTAGTAACGAACCATATTGCAACGACCAAAAAATTTTTTTGCGGAAATTTCACTCATACAAACTTTTTCATTTTTTGCATGACTTCATTGATCACCCCGTATATAATAAACCTATGGTCCTACGATAAACATACGTCATGCAGCTTAATCCGAAAAAAACTAGCTCTTAAAATCTGCCAGACGCGTTCAAAAATTTGCATTCCTGTTGAAAATATTGAACTTTAAATTTTGCCTAAAAATCTCTATGTGTAAGTTTGAGTGGCCAGCAGTTTAGTTGTGAGTGATGAGTGATGCGTCGCAGGTATATAGTGTGGCGCTGTGGATTGTTTTATTTGCGGGTGTACATACATTATAACAAAGTTATTATGGCTAACACAAAATGTAAGAAGGCCTTACGTCGTGTGGGTAGTAAAAAAGTTCTTACGGGTTTTCCGGATTTACAATTCACGGGATCATACGTGATGTGTTTAACTTCTTTGCTGGAAGAGACAAATGGGCACGAACCATATAAATAGTAAAACTCACAAAAATAATAAACAAGGCCAAAGTCTTATGTGCAATTTCTTTGCAAATTGTTTTTAATGATGAGTGCATGTAACATACCATTTACAACATTTTCGGTATATCTATTCTGTACTATATATCATATAATCGGAGGGCCAAAAGTCGCGCATAAATTCGATAAAAATTGAAGGAAAATTTTTTCAGAAGAATCCTTGGGCACGTTAATTTTTGTTTTCAGTTACGCATTTTTTGACATGACAGACAAGTATACAGGGCCACTCATGTAGTAGATAAATGTCATTGTCAATGTTTTTCTTATGGAGATGGATGGCGGGATCTCTAGAATGAATATCATAAAACGCACTCATAAATTCATCTATTTATTAAAAACGGAATTATAGAAAGAAAAAAAATATTAAAAACTACTCTAATCTAGATTTTAGTAAACGTTCGACCTGTGCCCCGTTGACTTCTTGACAGTGAGCAAGCCGGAATTCGAATATTAGATAAATATATGAATATTTATGAGTGCGTTTTATGATATTCATTCGTAAATTTCTCGATAACTATTGACTTTAGGTATAGGGTATGTCATACCAAATATGTTTAAAATCTTTTGAAGAATTCAAAAATTCAATGATATTCAGGGGGTTCCATAAGAAAGACATTGACAATGACATTTGTCTACTACATGAGTGACCCTGTATACTTGTCTGTCATGTCAAAAAATGTGTAACTAAAAACAAAAATTGACGTGTCCAAGCGTTTTTCTGAACAAATTTTATTTCAATTTTCATCGAATTTATGCGCGACATTTGACCCTCTATATATATATATATATATATATATATATATATATATATATATATATATATATATATATATATATATATATATATATATATATATACAGGGTTCGACAAAATGTATTACCCATTTTATTTCATTAATAACACAAAAACGATTCGGTTATTTTGAATGAAAATAGTTTTAAATGGACAAGTAGGCTTTGGAAATTTTTTTAGAATTGTTGACAGTTGTCAAAATGGAGCGTTGGTCTCACAACAGCGCGTCTTTTGTGTTGAGAAATTGATTCATTTTAATTCAGTAATCGCTGTTCAAAGGTGTTTTCGACGTCATTTTAATGTCCGTCGCTGTCCTCTGCGTATGACTATTTTGGCTTTGCGCAATAAATAGAGGCAATTGGGATCTATTGTAGACAAAAAGTCAAGTGGAAGACCAAGGACTGCCAGCAATGAACATAACGAAGAAAGGGTACGAAATGCAGTTATTGCTAGTCCGAAAAAACCCGCTGTTAAACATGCTTCCGTCCTTGGTTTGAGTGATCGAAGCACGAGAAGAATGTTAAAACGTATGAATTTTCATCCATATAAGATCGCAATAGTTCAGGAAATAAATGATCAAGATAAGATTAATAGACTTGAATTTTGTCGTCCGATTCATGATAGTCACCGAGGTATCGAAAATAATCTTTTCATGAGTGACGAGGCACATTTTTATCTCAACGGCGATGTAAATAAGCAAAATTGCCGTTATTGGGCTCAAAAGAATCTTCGGAAAATTCATCAGCGCCCTTTAAATTGCCCTAAAGTAACTATCATCGTCTAGAATAATTAGGCTTTATTTTTTTTTTAAGAGAATGGTCAGACGGTAACGGTTACCGCTGCGCGCTATGTTCAAATGCTGCAGACATTTTTTTTTACCTCAAATGAAAGAAGAAATATTACATTACTGGTTTCAGCAAGACGGGGCAACAAGTCATACGGCGAGAATAAGCATGGAGATTTTAAGAGAATCCTTTCCAAACAGACTCATTTCAAGAAACGGTACGATTCCATGGCTAGCAAGATCCCCAGATCTTTTAGCTCCGGATTATTTTCTTTGGGGCTATTTAAAGCTTAAAGTGTTTGTGAATAAACCCAGAAATGTAAGAGATTTGAAATTAAACATTAGATATGCAATCGATGCTATCCCACGTCACGTTCTTCAAAACAATATGCAGAAATTTGCTAATCAATTAGAAGAATGCATTAAGAACAATGGCGATCATTTACGAAGCACTATAGTTAAATCATAAAAAACTCCCATCTTTCTAGTTTCAAAATGTGTATTAATTCGTTTTGTTATTCAAGTTAATAAATTTTTATAAGCTGTTTAAATTGGGTAGTTCATTGTGCCGAACCCTGTATATATATATATATATATATATATATATATATATATATATATATATATATATATATATATATATATATACACAGCGTGTCTTCGGAAATTGTATTATTGATTTTACGAAAAAAAGTGCCTCTATATAAAAAGTTCTGCATCGAGAGAAAATAGTATTTCCATTCAAAAATTTGATCTGGTACATACAGGGTGGCTCACAAATGTAAGAGTCCTAATACACGTGAAGCTAAAAAGACATAAAATCGTTATTTAAAGGTAAACTGCCACTGCAAATGTGCTAGAATTAACTTTTTTATGTCAGTAAATTAGGTTTGGAACATACAGGAGGTCCCAAACATAAAATTAATTGTTTGTTATCGCCTTTACAAAAAAGTATATCTTCATAAAAAGTTCTACATTGTGAAAAAAGAGCATGGTTATTCAAACATTTTATATAGGACATACAGGGGGCAACATAATTTATATTTAAATTGTGACTTTCAGCTGTTTAAGCCACCCTGTATTATCCTACATCAAGTTTATAAATAGCCATGCTCTTTTTTTACAAGGTAGAACTTTTTATGAAGATATACTTATTTTGTAAAGTTGATAATAATTTTGTTTTTGGGACTCCTGTATGTTCCAAACCTAATTCACTAACATACAAAAAGTTAACTCTAGTACATTTACTGTGGCAGTTTACCTTTAAATAACGATTTTGTGTCTTTTTAGCTTCACGTGGATTGGGACTTTTACATTTTTGAGCCACCCTGTATGTCCAGGATCAAATTTTGGAATGACGATGCTATTTTCTCATGATGCAGAACTTTTTATAAAGAGGCACTTTTTTTCATAAAATCAATAATAAAAATTTTTACCATATGGTAAGAACTTCCGAAGACACGCTGTATATATATATATATATATATATATATATATATATATATATATATATATATATATATATATATATATATATATATATATATATATATATATATATATATATATATATGTATATATATATAAAGTGAAGAAAATAACGGGGAAAAACTGTCTGTAAGGTAGTGCTAGACACGTGTTTCGTGCTTATTAGCACTCATCAGTAGCACATAACCAAGTTATTAGATGAGAAACTTGGAAGTTGGAAAAAGGAAAAAAGAAACACAAAGAGTTCACAGACCAGGCCAGGGACCTGCAAGCCCATTTGAGGTTTATCTATCGGGAGACCCATGGTTTGCGGGCAACAACCCAACATCACCACAGAGGCTGCAATAGCATCTGCGTTGGGGTTAGAGGTTTCACGCAGGTGCTATTGCAGCCTCTGTGGTGATGTTGGGTTGTTGCCCGCAAACCATGGGTCTCCCGACAGATAAACCTCAAATGGGCTTGCAGGTCCCTGGTCTGTGAACTCTTTGTGTTTTTCCAACTTCCAAGTTTCTCATCTAATAACTATGCTACTGATGAGTGCTAATAAGCACGAAACACGTGTCTAGCACTACCTTACAGACAGTTTTTTCCCCGTTATTTTCTTCACTTTTTGTATATTTTCCATTTTCCTGTCGTTAATTCTTTACCTTCTTATTCCTTGGGGTTAGAGGTTTCACGCAGGTGCTATTGCAGCCTCTGTGGTGATGTTGGGTTGTTGCCCGCAAACCAAGGGGCTCCCGACAGATAAACCTCAAATGGGCTTGCAGGTCCCTGGTCTGTGAACTCTTTGTGTTTCTTTTTTCCTTTTTCCAACTTCCAAGTTTCTCATCTAATAACTTGGTTATGTGCTACTGATGAGTGCTAATAAGCACGAAACACGTGTCTAGCACTACCTTACAGACAGTTTTTTCCCCGTTATTTTCTTCACTTTTTGTATATTTTCCTGTCATTAATTCTTTACATATATATATATATATATATATATATATATATATATATATATATATATATATATATATATATATATATACATATATATATATATATATATATATATATATATATATATATATCTGTGTGAATGTAGGTGTGCACTGTGCATGTATGTATGTAGTATATGTGTTTGAAAATGTTCTGCAACTTCTAGACGTTCTAGAGTCTAGAGTCTAGAGGGTTGCAATTTGGTATGGATGTTCAAGTTACAAATCAAAAATTGTCAATACCTTTTTTACCCTTATTAAGGGGAGGAACTTAAAAAAACGCGGGCGAAGCCGAGGGCGGCATTTGCTCGTAAGTTATATAACACAATTAAGTAATTCTACCACAGTTTACTAGGTACAAAATCTTTTTTGAAATACTAAAAAATAGTAACTAGGAAATATCAAAAGCTACGCCAATGTAAGTGAACTGGATTTTCGTTCTCTAATCATTAATCATTTTTTCAAATGGAAGCAAAAAAACTCAAGTTTCCATGGTAAAAAAAAACAGTCGAATTGTTATTTGATAGATAAATAATAAATAATAAGTAAAACTTTCTTCAGTGTTAGGAAAAGTCTTGAAATTAGTGAAAATATTCTTGAAATTAAATACGGTTTTAATAATTTTTTAAGGTTCAAGGTACATTTAAAAAATTGAGAAAACTGGTTTTAGGTTGTAAAATTTAAGGAAGTAAAAATGTTTGCCATACCAGATAGAAATTTAAGTAGGATACCTATAGCAAGTAATGAACCTACATTAATTAGTCCTAAAATAAAAGAAAATGTTAATGGGTTAGCTTTTATTTAAATCGGCATTCCTAAATTTTAGGAAGTACCTACGGGAAGTTCAGATTCAACAGAATTTTGCGTGGCAGATTCAGGTCGTTTACCGCTTACCATAAATGAGGTAAGTTTGTTTGCTTTATTAGGTATTTGTTTCATTATTCTAGGAAAATCCTTATTCAATAATACTGCTCTATTATTTTTTAGTATCTGACCTCAGAGGTACCCAAATCTAGCGGAAAAAAACGAATTTGGGATAAACGAGACTTTTGTTTATATTGTTATCAAAACGTAACCAATTTTAGTCGTCACCTAATGAGAAAGCATAAGTCTCAAACAGCAGTCCACAAATTTATGAATATGGAAGTTGGTAGTATTCGAAGAAAAAACTTTATTGATAAGCTAAGGAAAAAAGGAAATTTTCTATCTCCGGCCCACAAAGAAATTAAGCTTGTTAGAAGACCTACCGAAAATGTGAATCCAGGAAATACCGTTGCTTGTGTGTATTGCAAGGGATACTACATAAAGAGTTATATAAAAATACATCATCGTAACTGCAAACAACGGTCAGATAATAGAGTAGAAAACTGCAACGCACAAGACTCACAAACTGATCTCGCCTTTAGATGCATCGACAATGTTTTTGTTAATCAACTTCATATCAAGAAAGGCATTTTAAAATTGCGATGTGATAGTATATCACAGGGAATCGATGAAATACAAAAGGCAAAGGATATAAAAACTTTAGAAACTCTTACAAAAAGTAACTGGACTGCTGAAGTAACAAGTGTGGCAAACCAAAATTTAATGGAAAGTCAATGGGAAAAACCTACTATTATACCTCTTACATCCGATGTACATAAATTGAACAGATTTGTACAAGAAAAAGCTATTAGCTCATGTGAGAAGCTAAAAGCCAACCCTAATGATAGAAAATCATTTAATGAATTGCAAAAATGTTGTTACACACTTTTGATTACTGTAAATGGACACCGCATCGGCGAACTTGAAAGATTAGAAGCGGAAAGTTACTTACAGGAAAATAATACTATTTTATCAGAAGAATTTCAGGAACATCTAACAGAAGCAGAAAAAATGTTGTTAAAGAAATACAAAAGAATTTTTATTAGAGGAAAACATCATAAACCTGTCCCTGTTTTAATATCCAGTGAAGTACAAAATTATATTACCAATTTGTTATTGACTCGAAAAAATTTTGTATCCCCCACAAATTCCTACTTATTTGTAACCTTAAATAAGCACACCTGTTTAGATGGCTATTTGACACTAAGAAATTTTGCTAAAGCATCGGGAGCAGAATATCCCGAGGCGCTAATATCTAATAAACTAAGGAAGCACATCGCCACCATTTCTCAAATTCACAATTTAGATACCTGCGAATTGGAACAGTTGTGTACTTTTTTGGGATATACGATGACGGCATACCAAAACTTTTACAGGTTCGTTAACTTGTCTATTTTTAACCGACTTAAAATAAAAGAAGTTCTGTATTTGACCTGTATACAGGGTGTCTAAAATAGGTGATTCCACTATTGCTATCTCCGAAACGGTAAAAGATACGAGGTCAGTTAAATTAGAGAAAATGTGCATTTTTTAGTCCCTATTCATATTCGGTTTACGGAGTTGAAAATTCTCTATAGTTTTTTAACTACAGGGGATTTTTTAAAAATAGTCAAAAATTGAATTCTTAAATATCTCGAAAACTATCATAGTTAGAAAAAAATTGTTTTAACAAAAATCACACGATTTTTTAACTTCCTTAAAGTGACGTTATTGTTTTGTTTATACCGTTTGTTTTTATTGAGTTACTGATACTAACTTGTTTTTTGCTCCCTTTTTTGAAAGAATACTTTATACCCTTTACAACTGTGTATAACTTGAAAATATTTTCCGACGTTTTGATCAAGAATAGCAACATCATCAGGATTTTCTAACAATACGGACCTGGCATCTTCCATGTTAAGGCACAATTCACAACCTCTCGCTATGGTTTGTGGTTTTTGTGGTTGTGAAATGGCGCCTTTACTTAAAAAAGGCCAGGTCCGTACTGGTAGAATATCCTGATGATGACATTCTTCACCAAAACGTCGGAAAACATAATCAAGTGATACACAGATATAAAGGGTATGAAGTATTCTTTCAAAAAATACAGCAAAAAATCCAGGCCCGAATTTGAAAAAACAAGTTAGTATCAGTAACTCAATAAAAACAAATGATATAAACAAAACAATAACGTTACTTTAGAGAAGCTAAGAAATCGTGTAGGATTTTTGTCAAAGCAATTTTTTTCTAACCGTAACAGTTTTCGAGATATTTAAGTATAAAATTTTTGACTATTTTTAAAAAATCCCCTGTAGATAAGAAACTGTAGAGAATTTGGCAACTTCGTAAACGAAATATGAGTAGGGACTAAAAATGACACATTTTCTCTAATTTAACCGCCCTCGTATCTTTTACCGTTTCGGAGATAGCAATAGTGGTATCACCTATTTTAGACACCCTGTATAAGTATGTATGTCAGGCGCGGCCCGTGAGTTTTTTTACAGGTGAGGCAAATTTTGTGTTCAACTAGTGATATCAACGTAACATGCAAATTTTTTTAAACGAAAAACAGTAATAAATAACAAGTAGGGGTTTTGAAAACAATAATTTTTTTTAAATGATCTCTTACAAATTTTGACAAGCGGTCTGACTAGCAGCTATGAAAGGATACTATTATATTCAGTTATTCCAAAAGATATATACCAATAATTATATATTTTTGAAAAGCTTATGAAAAGGCAATCGAACGAAAACAAAATATACAGGGTGTCCCATTTAAAAAAATGCAACTTTGGTTTTTATCTTCAAATTAGTTCCTTTTAGAAAACAACTGACTACGCCACTGGATTTTATGCAAAAACTATATAATAACCAGTTTTTACCTTACCGATAAGTTAAAAGGCAACTGAGAAACGAGGGGTGCTTGAAAATGACACATTTTCAAAATCGCTTTGAATCTCCGAAATGAATGGGGCTATAAAAATTATGCTTGTAGCATCATACGCTCCACGAAAAAGTAGCACAGTATTTCGGAACGCGCAGCTTTCCATCTTTAAAGATAACCGAGATACCCTGCAAAAGTGTCAAAAATTGGACACCCTGTACAAGTTACTTCAATTTAAACACAATTAAGCCGACCATTAAGTTTAGTAACAATGGACACGTGATTATAAGTAGTATTGATATGATTATAAGTAATAATGCATATATGATAAACATAATATTTCTTACCCTTCAGTGCTCAGTCGGTTCGTTTTTTGAAGAAAAGTTATTTTATATAAACTAGTACTACACTCTTTAATTATTACTGAACTGAAATAACCCTTGAGTCAGTGTTATATTATCCGAAGATCTTTGTGTGTTCAATTTAGTTAAAAAAAATATTTTAGGCTACCTGAAGAAGTGTACCAAACCGCTAAATTAGCAAAATATCTGTTAAAACTCCAAAATAAAGCTTCGAATGTTGACGATATGGATGAAAATCTTTTAAGTGATGACAGTGCCGATGGTGAGGTAGTTGATGATAAAACAAGTAACAATGCCGCTGAAATTTATTGTAAGTAGTGACAATAACAATGAAATTAAACTTAAAATAACTTAAAATAAGCAGTAAGTAAAAGTTGATTTAAAGTTCTAATTTTTATTTGTCATTAATTCAGTGTCGTAGCCAGAATAACGAATCTACAGGAAAATATGTTTAAATTTATTATTTTTTCCCCAAATTTCGTATTTTACAGGGCCAGCGGTAACAAGAATAAAGTGGACCGATGGACAAAAAGAAATTACTAAACAGTATTTCAAAAGTCACATACGAAGGAAAAAGGCTCCCACCCAGTCAGAAATTGAGGTTTTTAAAAACCTATACCCTATAATGGAGAATAAGGATTGGAAGAAAATTAAAGTGTTCGTTTATAACATTTATAAAACAAAATAACTGAAGTCGATTAAAAATAGAGACGTTTTGCTAAAGATTAGTCTCTTTTTATTTTCATTTGAAGATTACCGCTAATTTTAATTTCACATTGAAATTTTTGGTCGTTATATTATTAGTAAAATAAAAATAACTAACACTTAATATTAAAACCGAAAAAAAATCAATTAACATAAATATTAATTATTCAGTTAATTAAACAATATTTAAGTACAGACAAAGCATATTATTCTGAGATACTCATAACTAAAATAATCGTCATACGGTTGCCAAAGTGCAGGTACAAAATTTCCTAATTGATGCCATCCAAGCAATACAGTATTACACGACATTAATTTGAGTATATTTTCATCTAATAAAATTAGCGTAAATAAGTATTAAGTAATAAAAGAAAGTAATACTCACATTTTGTTCTATTTTATACATTATAGCCGAATAAACTTTTATTCCCTTCTCACGTGTTCGAAAGTGGAATTGTATTGTTTTGTATTTGCGAGAAACGTTTAAGTGTTTTTCTTTAAAGAAACTGGCATTATTTTGCGACATTTGGTGCGACAGTGTCAAGTTTTCAAAAAATTGGACTATTTAAACCGATAAGTTTCTTTTCACAAGTGAGTGAGGTTGTATTCACTTGTATCGAATCCATTGGTGTAGTTTTACATATTCTACACATTAGTAATATTAGGGTAACAAAAATTTATTACAACAAAGCACGCCACTGGTGTTCGAAGAGGCAGCTGCCAGGAATGTTGGACAGTGTTGCCATGTTTTCTGCTGTCAGTTACTACAGTAGGTACCTATGAAACAGTAACATGAAACCTTAGATTACCAAAACTTACAAAGCATTTACTACATTCTCTACATGAATAATAATTACTAATAATTAGGTACCAGAACCAAGTGGATTTCTAGTTACTGGTGCAATTATATCCAGTTTATCTCAAACAAAAATTATTCACGATAGAACCACTAGTTATTGCATAACAGAAATGTAGGTACCTGGATGTTTCCTTTTAACGTGAGCTCTCAAGTTAGAGGGTTTACAGAAATCCAATTTACATTCCCCAAAATCTGCCATTTTAGATTCTCATCATCAGCACTTCTTGTGGATTAACGACTCTCTAACAGAACAGTACTACCACGGTAGAATTATTATTCTCTACTCTGGTACTACCACATACACAAATGGAAGTATTTTACAAATAACACAAGGCACCAAAGCAAAACTAAACAGTATTTTTGGAACCTCTTTACTACAGTTTTTGAACAATTACAATAAAAATTCTGTTATGAAGGCAATTAATTTTGACACATCGACAAGAAAAAATGGTATTTTTTCGCGAGATCCCGTTGACCAACCGTGAACGGCCGGGAACTAGAAGTTACGTGATATCTGCCTTGATATATTAAGTGACATACACGTGACACGCTGCTCGAGGTAGATCAACGGGATCTCGCGAAAATACACTCAAAGGAAACACAACCCAGAGTGCATGCCCGCAGTTTTAAATCGATAGACGGATGGGATGCTGCAGCTGCGTTGCCAACTTGTTGTCAAAGTCGTAATTAGTAGGTTTTAATGTTTGATAGGCACAGTTACAATTATTAATATTATTATTATCAGTTATTACCCAAATATCTTAAAATAAAATTAGGGAAGCTTATATTAAATGTATCGCAAATATTGTTTTAATAATAAATTGGTCAGTTAAATTAGTGAGCCAGAATTTGCGACAACCAGACACCCGGCGCGGCGGCGTTGACAACCAAGCGATATTATTGGTGGGCCGTCGACAAATTGTGTCTCTTTTTAATTTCCTCAAGCGCGTATGTTTGTTTCTCTCTAGCTTTAATGCATTTTATGTAGTCCATATAGACCTATGAGGTAAATTTAAAATACGGCTAGTCTGGAGCAAGCTTGGCCTGATCACCGTTGTATACGGTGGCTTGATTCTTTCTTGGGGAGTTTTCGCATGGAACTTGCACTTTTTTGAAAGAAAAGATTATTTTCCGGTTTTAAAAAATAAATTATTAGGTCATTGAAAATTTTAGGTGGGTCATTGACGAAATTACCTTATGGGCGCGCCTGGTGTGTACATAGTTTCAAGTTTGCCTCATTTTTATTTTATATTAAAACTCTTTTTGTTTGCAGTTGCCAAACGAATCAAAAGAATAATTTAAAGAAACGCCACTTGAAGTATAAAAAGCCCCGAAAAGTTGAAACGTTAAGATGCAATGAATGTGAATTTCGTACACATTATAGAAGTAAATTGAAGGTACACCATTTGCAGCATAAGAATCCCGAAGAAGTGGAATTATTTAAATGCGATAAATGTGCACATCAAACGCGTTACAAAGGTAATTTAAAACAACACCAACATTTTAAACATAAAAACCCTGAAGAAGTTGATTTATTTCAATGTAATGAATGTGAATATAAAACATCTAGAAAGACACTGCTCAGGCAGCACGTTTTGAAACATAAGAACCCCGAAGAAGTTGATTTATTTCTGTGTGATAAATGTCCGTTTCAAACATGTTACAAAAATTCTTTAAGGTCTCACGTCTTGAACCACAAAAGCCCTATCTTAAGATGCGACAAATGTGCATTTGAATCACGATATAGGCATGCTTTAAAGAGACACCACTACTTAAAACATGAATACCATGGGGAAGAAGATTTATTAAGGTGCGACAAATGTAAATATCAAACATATTCTAAGGGCAGTTTAACTAGACATTACTTGACACATAAAAACCCTGAAGAATCATTTTTCTTTGGCTGCGAGAAATGTGAATTTAGAACACGTTATAAGAGTTATATAACGAGACATCAGTTGAGTCATAAAAATTCGACAGAAGTTGACTTTTTTAGGTGTGATAAATGTGAATATCAAACACGTTTTAAAAGCAATTTAAAGAGCCACCTCTTGAAGCACAAAAAACCTGAAGAGGTTGCTATTTTTAGATGTGATAAATGTGAATATCGAACACGTTACAGGAATGCTTTAAAGGGGCACTTACTGAAACATAAATCAAACCTTGATGAAGTTGATTTATTTAAATGTAACGAATGTTCATTTCAAACACGTTATAAATATGCTTTACTAAGACACTTCTTGAAACATGGGAACACTGCAGCAGTAGGTTTATTAAAATGCGACAGATGTGAATATTTAACATGTAATAAAATTAATTTCAATAAACACCACTTGAGTCATAAAAACCCTGAAGACGTTAATTTCTTTGCATGCGACAAATGTGAATATCGAACATTTCAGAAAAGGAAATTACAGAAGCACTTGTTGAACCACAGGAATCCTGAAGAAGTTGATATCTTTAGATGTGACAAATGTGAATTTCAAACACGTTTTAAGAGTAGTTTGAAAAGACATGTCGTACTACATAAGAACCTTAAATTTTTTAGAATCGAGAATTAACCTGAAAAAGGTGATTTATTTAAATGTGATTCATGTAAGTTTAGAAAATGTTACCAAAGAGGCACATCTTGACAGCTGCCAGTACTGGAAGTAACGACACTTCAAAAAATACGTCCGCTATTTATCAGCTTCAAATGCTTTAAAACAAAAAAGGATTAGAATTTCAAGTAATTTAAGTAATCAAAAGTATTACAAGTACTTTGGATATGAAATGTGCTGTTTGTAAATGTTTAGGCTAGATGGAGAATGTGCACTATGTTCATACATTACTCTAGGGGTGCTTCAAACGATTTACTTATCATTATCAAAGGTCCATTGAAATTAATGGGGAAGTTTTAAAACAACGAGTGTTAGAAAGAAATAAGATGTATTGACCACCTCCGACGTCAAATAGATAAATATATGTCATATGGGCTTTATACAAATATATATACATTATATATATATATATATATATATATATATATATATATATATATATATATATATATATATATATATATATATATATATATTAATTTACCTATAAATTGAAATGGTTTTTAGTTATAACTGTTGTTACTGTTGTATTAGAAATCAAATCTTTTAATTAGTTGCGTTGAGAATTTTCACCTATTTCAAAATACTGTCCTGTAAAAATCCTTGTTTAAAAAGTAAATAAATTTTCTTTTGTAGTTTTGATCAATTGTAAAATTTAAACTTATTTATTTAATATTTTGAACTAAAATGATAAATACCTCAGATTTACTCTTGATCTAAATTCCATGTTCTTGTATTTTTTGAGCACCCCGTACAAGAAATCAGAATTTTCTCATATTCTTTAGGCACGTAATAACTTTTATCAAGAATAATTAATTGATTTTAGGAGTCAAATTACTTGCTAATTATCCGTGTTAACGTCGACCAGAGGCGTATCGCTGATAGTAGTTATTATAAACATTATGCAGCACGGTAGTATATACATATTTATATAAAAACAAGGGTTTTGTCTACCAACCCCCCCCCCCCAAACCAAAAGTGACCTACAAAACCCCCCCAAACCAAAAGTCACGGTCCGCCTCTGACATCGACTATTTCAACAGAAATTTCGGTCGGAAAGAAGAAAGCTACTTTGTCAACATTACCACCAAATTGGCAAGATAATCTGTCATTTTGGCCGGTTAAACACTTGCATCGTTTTTGGTTGGCAGTGGTCATGGTCAGGGTTGGCGGTTAAACAATGGATTAAACTTACTGACCATGGATTAAACCAATTGGTTGTCAAATGAAGTTTAACTGTCAACCCTAACCCTGAACAGAGGCCAGCCGAAAATGCTGTTGGCCACGAGGGGTCCGTGTTTCGACTAAAATACATGTTACACGCCCCAAGCCTTTACGGCAATATATTTCTACAGACGCGACGGTATGACTGCGGTACCAAAGAGGTTTTGGAGAACAGAGATAGAGACAGAAAACCCTATGCGCCATTCCCTCTCGGTTCGCTAAACATCGATGGACCCAAACAATTAATTAACGGACGTGATCAGCAATTGAGGACTTTACATTGACCCTGTTTTATGGCACGCTTACCCAACAGGGAATATGCATGTCTTTTTCATTGCATAAAAAGTTTAGGCAAGTCATTAGAAACCTAAAAATATTTTGACGAACATTACTAGGATAATTTATTAAATATTTTTTTTTTCATTTCGGTATAGTTTATTCTAATTTAGAAAGCCGCCATTTTCGCGCACCGTCAAGTGACGTCAGATGATATCTAAACCATGCGTCGCTGTTTTGTGCTAAGTTCTTAAATTCATTTTCTTATCTTTTTGATCGCAATTTTTGACAGGCTGATCGATCATATTGGTTACAACAATAATAAATTATTCACGTGCCTGTAAAAAACTAGAAGCAAAAATATTGCATTCAAGAACTGTAAATTGAGTTGCCTATACTCACCATACCTAACAGGAATCGTTTATCCATTATGTTACCCAGTAAACACAAGGTGACTGCTTCAGAAGCGGACAGAAACCGCGTTGCCGAAAGCCGCGTCCAGCCCGAAACACGGCAAAGCCAACGGATTGTAAACCGGGCATGTCTTCTTTGCCGCGGCGGCCCATGGAATGTAATGCCGCTCATGGGCCATAAGCGACATTACAGTACAGGGCGCAGTACCGTATCAAATCCGAAATCGGATTACCCGAAACTCCGCTTTATCCGAAATCAAATGTAAAGTTTTAGCCACCGCTTTATCCGAAATACGGCCTGGGGCGCTCCTGATTATCCGAAATGGCGCTGGCGCGCTCCTTCCAAAGCCGGACCTTGCGAATGCACGCGTTTGCCGATTATTTTGTAAATTATAATTAAATTTTTAATATATACTTAATAAATAAATGTTTTTAATAGATAGGTAAATAACTACTTTGTAAAGTTCTAAAAATATTCTGTAATACCTACGTATCTAAATGAACATTCATACATATACATATTATGTAAAATTATTTTCAAACTCTATACATAATATTTTCATGAGAGCTGAATAAGTATTTTTCTTAAAAATTATTTCTCTTTGAATTATATGTTTCTTAAAAATCCGGACCATGACAACTGGGTAGTTTACAACACTTTTTATGTTTAACTCACATCAGATCCGGTAAATATATATTCGGATTAATGGAAACACCGAATTTGTTGATGAAATTGTGCTCGGGTTTGCTCAGATTTGATATTTTCCATAAACACTATCGTTCAGATTCACTAAGAAAGTTTAAGATTTAGTACTGGTTTAAATTAAGATCTTATAGTTGATCAGTTATGTTTTGACAGGTTTTTGTCCTGTCATTGTTAATAAGTCGTCATTAAAAACTTATGAATTATTGTGATATTTCAGCGATTTACTTGGTTTCCAAATGATTTTCATCTTGGAACGAGTTGCTGTAATGAACTTAGTTCTATTATTGTCGAAAGTACGTACTAAAATTGTCCTTTTCTTGATAAATTTGCGAAAAAGCTCAGAAATAAGCTCACAGTATAAAACTTAGTTGTCTTATTCTTACACTTGTCAGTTTAAAACTTTTGGTTGTCAAATTAGACCGGACTAGCGTTGGAGAATCTGGCTGTATATGTTTGACATTTAACCATGATCGAGATTTTGAGTAGTACATATGAGATTATTAGCAATTATATATAAAACTTAAAACACTAAATGGCGATTACCCGCGTGATGCGTCTTTTATTGTCAGTTTTATCTGCTAAAATAATTCGGAGGATTACAGTTCAGCTTTTAAAGCCTTACTGGTGTGCGTGTATAGTGCTAGGCTTTTTGTACCAGAAGCCCCGGGTTCAAGCCCGATTATATTCCAAATTTTGACCTTTTAAAAATTTTTATTTAATGAACTGACAATAAAAGGCGCAATCACGCGGGTTAGCGCCAGTTAGGGTGTTTAGTTTTATATATAATTGCTAATATCATATGTACCACTCGAAATCTCAAGCATGGGCAAATGTCATAGTGTCTATTCAAAATAACAAACCTGCGCAAATCCGAGCTAAATTCCATCAAAAACGGAAACTGTTAAAAAAACCTCTTGTACATTTGGCATTTGGTCTTTCCATGAGAAATATAGGTACGGGTTGCCTTTTTATTTAGTTTTTTGTTTTCTTTCGATTTTTATGTTTTTATATACATTTGCTCAAAAACATGTTTCAGAATAATAGTGTGTTATGACTTGTATAGATGTATTTAAGTGAAACTGCGAAATATAAGGAAATCCATAGAAAAATCTAACCTTAAAGCAAGCAAGAAATTTTTTTTCGGAAAACCCATGAGACCGCCGAAAACTAATTTTAGATTCGTGTTCTACGACCCAAAATTAGGGGCTATGCAAAATTTCATAAAAAAATTCGATGTTTCCATTAATCCGAATAATTACATTATTAGGAGTCGGCTGTTAAAAGCAATAGTCACGGAAAGTAAAGAAATTCATTCAATGAACAGTTTTGCTTTGGATGATGGGGTAATCGAAAAAAGTTTTGAGTAACTGAGAACCTAACGGTTTGAACCAGAGAACGACCCAGCAACGACCGAGAAATGACAATCGCATTACTACCAAGAAAATGAAATGGGGTAAGACCTGATTACTGTCAAAGGTTCGAACGGCCAGGTTAGGGTATGGTTCGAAAGTAACCAACCATTAGTGCCATTAATGACAGATATAATCTGACCACCACTACAAGTTATAATTTAAAAAACACGTGATATGCTAACCATGGTTACGGTTGGTTATTTTCGGCCCCAATCAAACCCTTTTTATTTTCTTTGATTTTCGGACCATACCCTTTTGTTGACAGTACTGTTGTCTGTGTTATTAAAGTTTTTAAGTGTTTATTTTGTTATCTTGTGTCGTGAAAAAATGTGCCTGGAAATTGTTGTGCCTTTCGCGGATGCAGTACCTACTCAAGAATGAAAGACATAAGTATGTTTACGTTCCCCAAGGATCTTGAACGGTAAGTACCAGTGGCGTATTCAGGGGGTTTTTGGGGTTAACCCCCCAAGCCTAAAGTTTATACACCTTTGTATTCTAAAGAGAAAAAGGAAATACAAGTTTTTGTAGTCCCCCCCCCTATACCTGGCTACGCTACTGGTAAGTACATATGCACATTTTCAATTTAAGTAGTGTTTACGTATATTGAAAAGTTTTTTCTTTTTTCTTAAGCGCACCTTACACGGTCAATAATACTGACAATATGTTATCATATTGACAAAAATATTGACCGTGTAAGGTGGATATATTGATGGTTTGATGGATTGAACTGACGCGAATTCGAATTTCCGAATATCAGGCATCAATATCAGCGAGTAGGAGGATACTGTCAGTATTACTGATCGTCTAGGGTGCGCTGTCAATATTGGATCAATCCTTAATGTAATGTCAGGTGCTGTCAACAATGGAAGCAGCAAGCATGTTTTTTTAACCAATCTTTCATCCAGCGCTTACGCTTTACTGTACGTTTTATGCCTAAATTTAACATTATCGTAATACATACTCTCTGTCGGAGATCCATTTTCAGCAGGCACGGATAATAGTAGGTTATGTGCTGAAGGAAATATTGACAATAATACTTCTAATACTATCGTGTAAGGTTGAAGAATATTGATACAGAGATTGAAGTGGATTGTTGAAATATTGTCAGTATTGATTGATATCAATATTATTGACCGTGTAAGGTACGCTTTTAAATATATAAAAGCAGTACTTACAGTAATTGTTTACTATAGCCCCATTATCCAAGTTTGTCCTCGGTGTACGAGACCTGATTACTGTTAAATATTCGTTATCAAGAAAGAACAAAGGGGTCGACGGTTTTGTCGCTTCTCGTTGTTCGGTTCTTCTCTGGTTTAAACTTTCTCTTCATAGATATTTCTGCCGCTAAGTTCACACTTCACGGTTGACGTTTCTGTTTGACATTGACATGTTTTTAATTTTCCAATCAAAAGATGTCACGTTAATTCGAAAAAAAGAAACACTCAAAAAGATAAGAAATAAACGGTATTTTCAATGAAATACTAAAAGTGTTAATTAACAGAAGATGAGTTTAAATTTTGTCTTTTTTTGTGCAGTTATAGGGTTGTCCATTCAGAATGATATCAAAGGTTTTGATGATACCATTCTCTTTGATATTAATTTTCCTGGTAGCTTATCGGATAACTTGGATCTAGGTAAGTAAATAGCTTTAAATGAGAAAAACGTAAGAATTCCGGACACGTTTTCCAAGACTGAGTGTGCCAATAACTACTGAACTATGTGTGTGTGGATGAGGTGGTTGAGATCTTTTCTACAGTCATATACACTGCTATAGATGCGTATGTACCTAAGAAACCAAACCGCACTATAAAGTTTCCTTCGTATTACTGGCCCAGAACCGTTAAGCTAATTCAAGAAAAAAATAAAATATGCAAAAAGTTAAAACATTCCAAGAATCCTGAGTTAAAGCAGGATTACAAGGTATTAAGGGCTCAGTCCACAGTAGTGACTATAAGTCTTTTGTAACAAACAAAATAATATTTTAAAAAACGTAAAATCATTTTGGAGCTATCTTAAACTAAAGCGGACTGTTACTGGTTTTACCAAAAAATGAAATATTTAGATATCAGTTCGGTGGATCCCAAGGAGCTGGCAGATATGTTTGCAAAATTTTTTCAATCGGTATATTCAATAGGAGATGGAAAGGCTCTCTTCAACACACAAAGTCTTCCAATTACTGGTATTAATTTGTGTAACGTTCCTGTCGACAAGGTGTTTAACAAATTAAGTAGTCAGCCTAGAATATTTTTTTAAGATCAGATATTTTTTTTCATTCATCCCCCACAGGATGAATGAAGAAAAAAACAGTTTCTTTAATAGTTTTGATGGAACCTTAAGAAATATCAAAAAGGAGAGCCTTAATGCAACATCTTATTAATAATTATTCCATCACATTTAAGATTGTTGATAATCTACCAATGTATATTTTTTTATATAATGAATTGAAGTCAGGATTAAGACCATTATAATGAATAGGCTAGGGGTTAGATTGATAATAATCAATGTTAATTATCGGGCTATCAGATGTCCAACCTCAAAGAGATCTGCCAATAGTGCTGGCTATTCCAGAAATGACTGTTTTCAGATCAAAGTGAAACACTCTTTGTCACTTCTTCCATGAATGAAAAATACAAATGTATATTGCCGAAGGTCATTGAGAAGGAAGAAACTCAAGTGGAACCCTATTCAGGACCCAGTCCTTTGGAACTGATTTCTCCATTATTTTCTCAAGGTAAGCAAATTAGCCTAAGCAGAAGTTCTTAACCAGAGGGGAATTCCCTACCCGGAATAGGAAAATTATGGTACCTCAGGAGGGAATATAATGTCAGGAAAATATGAGGATGGTTTTTATGGTTATTACTATCCTAATGAATAATAGATTGGTCTAGTTTATTTAGATTATTTTAAATGATTTATATCTATAAAACTTCCTTTATTTGCACTTTCAAGTAAATATTTTAAAAGTTAAGAGCTATTTATTTCTAAGTTTGCTTAAGTTGTAAGAGTTTTTTTTGACGTTTACTTGGTTGGTTATAGTTAGACAATTTTATAAAACACAACATAAAAATGAATACAAATACACTTTGAAAACTACGAAATTAGAAGGTGTATTTAAAAATATTGAGGAAGAGGGGAACTTTTCAAGTTACTTTACCAGCTGATCAGTGTCTGACTGGTCTTACTGTCATCTTTCTTAGCACGAATCGAGTGGTGAATAGTATTACACTGGAATATAGTAAAATAAGCTTTCCAGCTTCCGAAATAGATGGTGATATTTTTCTCCTAATTTCGAATCACAATTCTCGTTTAATTTTAAAATATTTTTCATAAGAAAATCCTGCATATCTACTTTCTGTTCGGTTCACCTAAAGTATATGTAGAGTTGTGCCTTTGACCGGTCAACAACTTTTTGGTCAATTGACCTACAATTTGACTGGGCCCTCTCAGAATAGAATTATTTTCTTATCGAGTCAATCAGTAATTTTTGCAATATTGCATTTCTGTAAGACCTATTAGTGATCACACTTTATAATACCGTTAGTACCAATTATAAAGGAGAAAATAAAGTGTGTGAAAGTAAAAAATAAACTGAACTTGCTAAATTTTCACGGCGAGTAACGTCACTGAATAAACTGGAGATTTCCCCGAAACTCGCATAGACCATCGATTGATGCCGGTGATTCTCCGAAATGCGTTTGTACACTTGTACAGGTCGGCCACATATCCGCACTTTATTTTGACATGGAGCAATTTTAATAAATATTTGACCACCTAATATTTGACCGCGGTCAAATTGACCGGTCAGTTGACCAAGGCACAACTCTACTCAAATCACACTCTATATAATTTTTTTTTGGTGTAAAAAAAAATATATGTAACCGTCTCTGATAAAACGGGCCTAGTGTATCACAAAGTGCCATCTTCGGCTAGAGGTGAAAATCCTTTATGGACACCACCCATGGGTCTCATGTGGGCGGTAGTGTGGGACTCCAGTAGCACTGTATACCCACTAAAAACAGCTCACTTTTTTACCGTCGTGTATGTCGGGATCTCCATGGTTTTTGGTTACTTCAGCATCCACGATTGGCCCCTTGTTTGCCTCTAGTTCATATTTTCTCTTTGCTGTCTTCCCTAGTTTTCTTTTGTGGCCATTACCCTTACAACGTGCTTTTCTATTACTTCCCAGGGCCTTGAATTCTCCAGCATCAGCTCTATGATATTGTTTGCGTTCACTTCTCAACCAACGTGTAGTTCCACCCTGTTTCCGTTCCATCTTTCATATTTAGACATTACATGTTCTGGCGTGTGGTCTTTTCTACAGTGTATGCATTGGTTGTCTATTGTAATTTTTAAAATGACCATGCCCTGAAAGGAACTGCGTTAAGAAATAATTGGTTCTTCTATGTGTACAGGTACAATTTACCCAAACCTTTACGTTTCATATTAGTTTTTTTGTCCATCTTCCTGTTGGACTTTGCATGGTCCATAGTTCCTGCCAATCGTTTAAAGTTTTTTGCCATTCTTCCTTTCTAACTGTTGGTAGTTGGCTATCTTGTCTCTTGTAGAGTATATTTCTTTCTACTAGTAGTGTTATCGGAGGAATTCCTGCGATTTCCTGTATGGCTGCTGTGGACACCGTTCGATAGTCGCTGGCTAGCTGGCTACTAGGAAGAAAGGAAAGGTAGGATCACTTATATTATCAGCTCCGGTGCACTCTTTCGCCAGTTAAATTATAATTATAATATAATCAATAGCTTCAACAAAGCTGTGCCCGTCGTACTTTAAACGCATTTTTTCCATAGACAAAATATATTTAGACGTTCACAACGTATTCGCGACACCAGCTGAATCCGTCCAATGTATGGGCGAAAAAGTGCGTTTGTACGCATATGGCGCCAGTCAGGTTTTTAAACGACGGTTCTCTCGAGGCATGCGCACTCGGGACGTCTCGCAAAAGTGGTTGTTGAACTCAATGACGCAACTCGGCGATCAGAACCGGGCCGAAAAAATCTCAGTCATTTTTATGTTATGGTATTTTTGGTTGGGGTGGCGAATATAGCGAACCTCTGAAGCTTGTTATTTCGATACAAAAATAGTCTTTACAAAGTGTTAAAGACATTTCATATGTTTCGCCAATTATGTATCCAACTTTTAAATATAAGGAATTATTTCCTAGTCTATTTCTTACAATTAGTGCATAAATACAAACAGTTTAATTCCAAATTTAAATTATATCAATATGTGAAAGAATAGTAGGTAAAAAATATAATTTATCTTAAATGCACTCCGGTGTTGAAGTGAATACACACACGGAGAAGTAGAAATATTTATCAGTGACGTATATTGAGTGTGGTCAAGGTGTCAGAAAGGCACTGATGGGGTGTGTGTGTATTAGGGGCATTGTATAAGGGGTAAGATGGTGTAAGAAGGTCATATATAGTGCCAATGCCTCCTTCCCCTATATTGCATAAGGGTGAGTGAGTGTCCAAAAGGCATATTTGCGCTTTCGCCAAAGGGGCACTAAAAATACTAGTGGATTAGGGTAGAGGGGAGTATTTTAAAAGGGACGGCGAAAGAAAAAAGCGCTTTCGCCAAAGGATCGCTAAGATATCGGTGGATTAGAAGGGTGAGTGTCCAAAAGGCATATTTGCGCTTTCGCCAAAGGGGCACTAAAATACTAGTTGATTAGGGCAGAGGGGAGTATTTTGGATTAGAAGGGTGAGTGTCCAAAAGGCATATTTGCGCTTTCGCCAAAGGGGCACTAAAATACTAGTTGATTAGGGTAGAGGGGAGTATTTTAAAAGGGATGGCGAAAGAAAAAAGCGCTTTCGCCAAAGGATCGCTAAGATATCAGTGGATTAGATTGACATGGGGCCGTAAGTAAGTAGCGCTTTCACCAAAGTATCAAGTGCACACACTGTAAATAGGTGTAAAAATATTTACATCTTACCATAGAACTTGGTTTGTTCAATAATTATACAGGATGGGATGCCAATCCAATAAAATATACAGATAGTTTTGGTAATTTTTTTATTTACTATTTTACTTCTTAAAACAGTTGCATATTTTATTTCTATTGTTTAGAATACTATGTTTATATTTTATTTCAACTTTCAATTTTGTAAATGTAACTTTTAAAAAATTAAGCTAATTGAGCTATTTTCGAGGAATTATCGACAGCTTTGTATAGCAAGAAAACTCAGATTTAAGCCAACAAACTATACAATTTTTGTTAAAATCTCACTAATGGTTACATTTTTATCATTAATAAAAAGAATAATTACAAGTAATATATTGAGCATTTATTACTCGATAAAAGATTCACGTCATGTGAAATAAATTTTGAAGTACGGTCCTGTCTATCACAAGGCAAACGTTCGACAAGGCGCAAGCCCGCAGAAGACCGTCTTTGTTTACCGATTCAGCTTGGTAAATTTGCCACATTCGCAAATGACATTATTTCTCTATTATATATTTTCTCTATGATTTTTTCTCAAAAACAGATTTTCGCACACTAGGTCCGTTTTATCAGAGACGGTCACATATAAGAATGCACTGAACATGGATGCACATTAAAAAGTAAGATCTTTTTTTGGAATTTTCTTAGTGATCTCTGAAGTTTTTGTTTTAACTTACATTACTGTTTTAAGCAGGGTTCTGGGGGTTAATTTCAGGGGATAAATTGAGAGTTGCCGGTATTGCTTTATAAAATGCGTAATGACTGTAAGTCAACTGTAAGCAACCAATTGACACATTTACATAACGTCTGTTGCTGTATGCTGCTGGACGATTTTGTTAAGTAAAAATCATTGGATGTTCGAGCAGTTTTTGTTGCCTGTGTAAAGACATCTAGCACAATTGATTTTTGTGGCAGGAACATGTTCATATCGTTTGGAAAGTTATTGGACATACGAAGTATGCCATGGGAAGTATATCCGGCAGTACCACGAAGAGCGCGAAGGCAAGAAAGTAAGACTGCAAGAGTATATATTGGGAAAATGGGATGAGAAGCACCTGGAGCGGCTCCTGGAAAAAAGCAAGACTCAACGGGAAGACCTAAAAGATGACGTCTTCATTCCCACTAAGAAAGTGGACAATGTCAATCTGCCGTATTTTGAGGTAAGGTTCCCTTTTTTATATACAGGTTGTTTCCAAAAATCACTAAAAGTGAAGAGTAGATAACAGGTTATCCATCTAGATATAAGGCGAGTTCAGTTATTGAGTTCCGGAAAGGTCAAAAGTTAAAAAAATACTTTATTTTCCAATTTTAGATTATAATGGAAAACGGTACGGCTTGCGACCTGAACCACAACAAACCCCGATCGACTAAAGTGATTTACGTGTGCTTTATTCACGGGAAGCACGAGGTCTACCTCCTGAAGGAAACCTCGACCTGTGTCTACGAGATCATCATTTTGACCCCGTTGCTCTGTTCACACCCGAAATATAAACCGAAAGAGACCGGCGACTTGAAGATCAACTGCGTTCCCACTGACGGGGCCAGCGACCAACCCTACAATTTAATGAAACTGAAATCTGAGAGCGTCAAGCTGAGAAGGAACGCTGAGTTGGATAGGATTAAGGTAAAGTTTGTTGTGCTCAATGATATTACAATCGGTATGTGTATATCGTTAATTTCGAGCGGATAGAACCGATCGGGTGTAGCTGTATCCAATTTAAAATCACGATATTGTCATGAATTCACGTTTTTCCAAATTTTCGTACATTCTGTTATGTTATTTGTTTTAACTTTGAAGACCATTCTACGGAAATGTAGCAAAAAACTAAAAATTGGAATTATGTTTTTTTTGCAACATTTTAGAAAAATTTTGCTTGAAACAAATTTGTTTGTTTATGTAGAATTTCTGTAAATTTTCAAAATTTCTGAAAAACCTACAAACCAGAGCAATATGTACAATACATTATTTGTTAAAAAAAATCCTCTCTAAATAAAAATTCATGGGGTATTGTGCCAAAAAAAAAAAACATTTTTCTGTATAGCGTATGTTTGCGTTGGCATTGACTGAAATGAATTTGCTTTTGCTCGATTCCATCATATTGAGTTTTGATGATTTACCTATGCTCAGTGCATTGGTTTAATATGCTAAAATTTATTGCCCAAACAATAGCATTTTAGGTACAAAAATATTTGCAAAATATAACATTTTTTTTTCTTGGCGGTAATGGATCGGCAATTCTTGTCGATATATGTATCGATATCAATAAACAATACAAATAGCATTATATAGTAATTAATATTGTTTTGTATTTATTTAAGAGTCAACAAATGGATAAATATAAGGTATGACTTTTGATTAAGATTAAAGTAAATCCAGGGTGTTAGACGAGTGCACAGCAGTATTTCGGAACCTGACAATATTTCGAAATCAAATAAGTGAATTTTACAACACACTTTATACTGTATAATAATTTTCTTTAGGTGGAACTGATACAGTTCAAATCCGAAGATGCTATCGCGGGAGATCCGAAGTCTCCGAAATTTGTAACTGATAAAGTTGTTGATACCAGTCCAGTAAAATCATTTTTGCAAGGAAAGCACTGCTTGTATGGAGGTAAGCATTTAAAAGTAGCTGTAGGTAGTGTTCATTGCACTAAACCGGATCTTCTATTTGCACTAACGATTTCAAGATGCTTTAGTTTCGTAGGATATTTTGGCATTCCATAAAATTATTTGAAACTATAAAAAGATTTCTAGCAGTTTAAAAAATATTGATAATAGTTCTGTATAAAATATACATATCTTTATGCTGTTTTTTGCCGAATTTCAGAATTTTAATACTAACATCGTTAATCGGGGTATATTATCTGTCCTTCAAGATAAAACATAATCTTGAGGTGTTCCATAATGTTTTAATTAAGAAGTAAAAACGTTGAAATTCAATTGAATTTAGAAAATCTAGACAATGACGTAGGTTAATTGCTCGTGTGTGATCGGCATTTTACGGCCACGTGTTCTTCTACTAGCATTAGGATCAGTGCCGGACTGGCCGGTTCAGGCCCTTTGAGAATTTTCATTGAAGGGGGCTTAATGCCAAACTTGTTAATTAAATTTAAATAATATCTAGGATTTATGCGGCCATTGGAATTTATATTTTGGGTTTTAGGAATCCTGAAATAAAATAGTCGGTATATGTACTTGTTCTTTTTTTAGAATAAGAATTAGTGAAAAATTCGCATTTTTTAAAAATTTTTGTAATGTGACAATTATAAATTCTTTCACAAATTCCGAAATTGTAGTTTCGTCAGGGTATTTTAATTTTTCTTAATTATAACGGCTATATATATGACAGAAAATGCAAAAGCTTTAATTCTTTCGCTATTGCAAAACAAAAACAATATATATCTATATATATATGTTAGCGTGAGGGATGGTTCATCCCCAATGAAAGTCTGAATTCTAAAAATCCACTATTTATTATCAACTGTATTGACAAATTATATGGCGCGCTACGTCGCCTTTGACCTATCTGACCAGACTCTCTAGACTGTCGTCCTGCGCTTGTCGGGCTTCCCGCGACTCGTCTGTCCTGACTGAGCATGCGTGACAATTCCGTTCATGTTGTAAAGGGGTTAAGGTGGATACCGCTAACACGGCCATCCTGCAATCGGAGCGTCCTCGCACCGCATATTTATCCTTTTGTCATTAGGTGGATGGCCAGGGCCTCAATTTTCATGAGCAGCCACAGTAGTTGGTTGTCCTTTCTTGTTTAGAACATATCTGTCATTTTGCAGTACATTGCGTACCGTGTATGGTCCCTTAGCTTTAGCTTTCAACGCACCGCAAAGTTATCTGAAAATCAAAAATATGCAAAACAGTATTTCGGTTGCAATTACAGTGATACTATCACTTTTATAGTGATACCATCACTTTTAAGCGTAGTGGTATTGCCACTTCTGTCGCTTTTAATGGGATCGCCATTATTAACTTATTTAAGTATTTTAGATATTCTATAACACTTGCATTCCATAGTGGGATTGCCACATAACTTTTTAGGCATAATGGTATAACCACTATCCTTTCTTTTTTTTTTTATTCACTCTCTAAGGTGGTGCTACCACGCTAGGCTTAGGCATAGTGGTACTTCCACTATCCTCTTATCATTTACTCAGGTGGTACTGCCACCATTTAGGTTTAGGCATAGTGGTACTTCCACTATCCTCTTTATTTTTTTTTCAATCAGTCATTCATTTGTTACTATTACAATAGAATATTACTTATCTTTCTTTATTACTTGGAAGGCCAACGTCTTAACTGCTCATGAGTCACTACGGTGGTCCGCCGTCCTTGCCCTTGTAGTACATGCCTCTCGTTCGGAAGTATTATTAAGTCCTTTAAATTTTGATTTTAATTTTCCTTCGTCAGCCAGCTGAGAATCTTCAACATGAACAAGGTATCCCACAGTAAACAAGCTGCTGCGATAACGAACTGCGTTAAATTGCTGAGCTTGCATATTTGCACTATTTGTTTTCGGTCCTGAGCTTTTGCAACGGCCTTGTCAGGGTCAACAAAATTATGCGATGACGGGTCTCCTAAAAACTGCTTAGTAGCTGCTAATCTTGAATCCAGCTGTAACACTGTTGGTACGTAACCAGTTATTGAGTGAATTGTATTTCAATTGTCGTATTTGTCTTCTATTGCAGGCAATACAGTTGTTGATTTTTTATTTTATCCAATCTTTTTATCGTCAGCACTTTCGGTAGGTCGAGCAATTCTAGTCCGTCAGCAATTTTCTCGACATGTAAACTAGATCGACTTCTTATCTTATATGACATTTCATCCAACAATAACATCAATATCGCCTGGGAGATTATCGGGTACAACTGTAAAACTTATTTCTACCTTATGCCACTACCGGCAAAACAATTATTAAGTCACAGGATAAACAACTTGTGTTCCAAATTCCATAAAAGCACGTACGTTTCTTTCCGGTCTAATTATACCATTCAGTGTGTTTGCAACGGATTGTTTAATTATTGACATATCAGCACCACTACCAGTAATGTACAGGAATGATTGTCAATTGTCACTTATGTAGTTCATTTTTTTAGTTTAGTTGCAGCTTCGCTCGCTTTGGCGATCATTATCGCTCACATTTAACTCTTCTTTTAACTTCGTAGCATCTTCTAGCCACTCATTAACTGCGTATGCGCTGTCGTCCGGATCGTAGCTGGTTGGTTTAAATGTTGTGTACCCATGTCCAGATGCTGGCGCTTGCGTATTGGATCCATCTGCTACTGGAATGTTGGTTGGGCGTTGGCGGCAAAGGTGAAGATGACGACATCGCGATCTTTGTCTGTTTTGCTAATTCAGCAATTTGTTGTTGTTGAACGGCGACTAAGTTAATTAAAGTTTCTTGCCACTGTACCGTAAAACACTTTGAACTTGTCGAAGCCAAATTTTCAATGTCAGCTTCATCACTTTGGTTAGGCCTTCACTGTCCTGACGCGAACGATGTTTTTCCGCCATTTTAACTAGCACTACTACACTGACTAAACTTCTTTACTGTCTATTATCTAGGATGTCACGGAGTAATCCCACTTCTGATGTTAGCGTGAGGGATGGTTCATCCCCAATGAAAGTCTGAATTCTAAAAATCCACTATTTATTATCAACTGTATTGACAAATTATATGGCGCGCTACGTCGCCTTTGATCTATCTGACCAGACTCTCTAGACTGTCGTCCTGCGCTTGTCGGGCTTCCCGCGACTCGTCTGTCCTGACTGAGCATGCGTGACAATTCCGTTCATGTTGTAAAGGGGTTAAGGTGGATACCGCTAACATATATATATACATATATATATATATATATATATATATATATATATATATATATATATATATATATATATATATATATATATATATATGATTTGAGGAAGAACAACAAAAAACTGTTTGTATGGGCAATTTATATTTAGGTACTGGTTGGTGGAAATTCGAATTTTGTTATGGAAAATCCGTCGAGCAATTTCACATCGAAAAAGACGGTACCAAAACGTCGATCAATTTGGGCTATTTCGACAAGAAGAAACATCTTGAGTGGATTAAGGACCATCCCCATAAGAAACCGAAGCCCGTCGAACAGAGAAAGCAACTGTCACATTTATACTCTGGGGTAAGACAATGATTTTATTTAAGGTTGTTTTTCAGCGATATGGTCTTTCAGAGTTTGGAATGCAAAATAGAATCCTTTGTCAACAATGTCGACTAAGTCACTTTAAAAATAAACGGTACAATCACACTGACTTTCTCGCGGAACTCAAAAAATCTGTGTTGTCAGATTGTGGGCATTATCGCAAATTAGGCATAAAATCACAATAATAACAGAGACACGTGTTTACAAGGCTGCACTTTTCGTTAATATTTTATTATATATTACAATATTTTATTTACAGGGTAGCGTATGCGACAAGACAGGCCAACCACGACAAACCGAAGTAAAACTAAAATGCCTAGAAAACCCCAGCAGTCCGGCCAGCGTCTCCCTCTACCTGTTAGAACCAAAATATTGCGAGTATATTCTCGGGGTGGAGTCACCCATAATATGCGAAATTCTAGATAAGGCCGACGAAAATGGTTTGGTGCAGGTGCCGTATGATTTTGACGAGGACGATTCCGAGTTTCATACTTTCACTATAAAGCTGTAATTGTGATTTATTTAATTTGTTGGATTTAGGAATTAAAATTGATTTTATTTTGTTAAACCATTAGCGTTTAATGGGTGATTTGCTGCTTTGGGCGTTCCCCTTTTAGGCTTTGCACCAAGTTTACCTAATTTGTTCTCCTTTCAGGCGTTATGAAAAATAATAAATTTTTCTGTTCCCGTTTTGGGCTTCTACCGATTTTGCCGGTCCAAAACTTGAACTAGTTTTTACTATTGTCGCTCAGTGGCGGCTCTTCTTTAAGTGCTGAGGAGCTGCAGAATAGTAATTAAATTACTTAATAATATTAACCGAATTATACCAAGACGACTAAATTCATATACAGGGTGTTATGAAATTCACTGCATATATTGGAATGGGCGACTCCTGGGTAGGGGTGGGCAAAATAATCGATTATTAATCGATTGAACGATTACAAAAAAATTTAAAATCGATTACTCGATTTTTTGATTAATCGGTTAATCGACTTTTCGATTGATCGGCTTTTCGATTAATCGGCTTTTCGATTAATAGATCGACTAATCAATTTTTCGATTAATCGATTTTTTCGTTTGATCGATTTTTTCGATTAATCGATGTTCTCGATTAATCTATTCTTTTTTATAATCATAACTCGACTACGAAACACGTATTCAACGAAATAATTTGAATGCTTTTCGATCCGCGCTCCTTTAATTTTTAAGGGTTTAAAATTTAAATCGCCCGCCGGAATTGTGTTCAAGATAGGCAAGTGGTAAGCGCTGGAGTCGCTTTCATTATGTCATTAGTAATAACATAATTTCGACTAGTTCAATAATCGATTTAGTCCAATTAATCGATTTATCGATTTTTCGATTAATATAAATTTTTTCGATTAATCGAGTTTGCGATTAATTTCGATTAATCGATTAATTTCGATTAATCGATTAATCAGAAATAATCGATTATTTCAAATAATAAAAAATCGATTATCTTTTTCGATAATCGCCCAGCCCTACTCCTGGGGTAGTCTAAACACATTCCCAATACTTTTTTTCCTTAAATCGCACATAGTCTTAGAGTCTAATATAAAGAAAAACGAATAATCCAGCCGGGACATTGCCAAACTTCAATATTATCATGACATCTCATTTTTTATCAGTTTCAATGAAAACCGAAAATAATCCAAAGTATTTTTAATTCCACAGGCGCATTTTACCAAAAATGTGTATTTTAATTTAACAGCAATTTGTTTACTTACTATGGGAATGTATGGACCACTCGTGAAATCGGTTGAAATTGTAACCAGAACGAAACAGGTTATGCTCTACCGGCAACACGAAGAATAATTATGGCTTACCCTATATTATGTTATTAATGAGATGAACATTATTTCTACTAGCTTAAACTTTCTGCTAAAAGAGGTTAACAATCTTAAATGTACCGTCAAATGTACAAACTACTAAGTCTCTTACACCTATCTGCGACCATGTTTTATCGGCTTCGAAAAGGCAGAAAAATATATAGGGTGTTCCATTTGACAAAGTGACATTTTTAACTAGTTTTCTGACTTTGGACCTAGAAATAAAACACCCTGTAAATGAGATGGATCACATATCCACTCATACATACATACATACCTACTATTTTCGTACCGAAGCTGATGCTAAACTCATAAAATGAATTAAACATTCATGTGGTAAAAATAAACCTCCAAAGTTTTGTATATACTTGTATATTTTTGTTTAATCTTACATTATTCTATATCACAATACTAGGTTTTCTGTTTGGGCAAAAACCTGTCCAAGACATTGTATGGCTTCTTCTTTTGATTATTTTTAGTCTCCGGCAGAATGCCCTTTGTGGTCTTGATGAATTCCTAAAAAACAATTATAAACAGTTTTACGTACATAGATTCAGAAATAATAGTTACAATTGATACAAAAATAGTTCACAAAGTTGTTTTTGTCGATGACACACATGTGAAATGAAAATAATGCCAATGAGCTGTTTCACAAACAAAATAAAAATTTGACATGAATCTATTACGTCTGCCATAGGGCAAACAGATAATGAGATATTCGCAAAAAAAAAACATTTTTTATGTTTGTAAAACCGTAAAAAAACTTAGCAGATGTCAAATCGGTGGGAACTTTTGCCATCTTCTTTATATATAAAATGCAACATCTGTCTGTATGCTTATAACTCGAGAATCACTGTTTAATGTTTAAAAAATGTTCTTTCTAAAAACATGCGTTCTTGAAAAAATTTACTTTCAAAAAGTGGTTAAAAAAATTTGAAAACAATATCTAGTTTTTGAATATCTGTATTATTGAAAAAGTTTCTGTTTTCGAGAAAATATATTTTCGAAAAAATGTTAGAATATTTGGTAAGTTAGGATAACAAACCGTTCTGTTTTCGCAAGAACAGGTTTAGATATTTGGTCCATTATGAAATAGTGTACATTTCTTAGAACCCTAAACAATAAAAAAGTAATGTCGCACTCGAGATTGCCCGTTTTTTTTTTGGTCTGTACTTCTGTGGAACTCGAGGTGGTGCCCCCCCCCCCAAAAGAAATAAAAAAAAAACAAAAAAAAATAAAAAAAAAAAATAAACCCAATCAAACCTGAGCAAACCCAATCAAACCCCAAAAGGGAGGTGTATTTTTTGGGAAAATACCTATATCTCACAAGTCTCTGGAATACGAGGCATTAAATTCAACAGATTCTTTCCTCTACTAAAAAAAATTGCATTAAAAACACCACGCGGGCGAAGCCGCGACGAGGTTGCTAGTATTGCTTATATTAAGTAAATCAACCACCATGTAAAATTGCAACTAGCTGGGAATTTTCCAGAAATGTTAGGACTGTAGAACCTCACCATTATAAAACTTTACAAATCATCAGAAATCAAAAAAGGAAGAATTTACCTTTTTGGCCTCTTCTTTTAATATTTTCTTGTTTCGGGCCAGTTTCACTGTCCCTCCTTTACCTTTGGCTTTATTTCTGGGGTCGTAATTAATTGTAGGCGGTTTCAGATGCTAAAATAAACGAGATATTTATGTATGTATTTTCTGATTAATTTGTTACTATCAAGACTAGTAATATCTAGGGTTGGGCTATTATCGAAAAAGATAATCGATTTTTGACTATTTGAAATAATCGATTATTTCCGATTAATCGAAATTAATCGAAAAATCGATTAATCGATAAAATTTATATTAATCGATCGAGAAAATCGATTAATCGGACTAAATCGATTATTGAACTAGTCGAAATTATGTCATTACTAATGACATAATGAAAGAGACTCCAGCGCTTACCACTTGCCTATCTTGAACACAATTCCGGCGGGCGATTTAAATTTTAGACCCTTAAAAATTAAAGGAGGACGGATCGAAAAGCATTCAAATTATTTCGTTGAATACGTGTTTCATAGTCGAGTTATGATTATAAAAAGAATCGATTAATCGAAAAAATCGATTAATCGAAAAATCGATTAATCGAAAAGTCGATTAATCGATTTTAATTTTTTTTAATCGTTCAATCGATTATTTTATCCACTCCTAGTAATATCATTAACAGTGGTTAAGCCGAATAGCCGGTCTAATTTAAAAAACAAGTTTTTTAGATAATACTTTTTAAAGACTTTGTTCTGATTCAAATTTAGAATAGTTCTAGAACGGTTCGTGGCTGCGTTCTCGATTTTTGTTTTATGTTAGCCAGAACTGATCTAAAAACTAAATTAAAACATATTTTTTTAAAATTGCAATACATCATATCCTAACTAAATAATATGGTTTTTATTAGCAAGTTGATTTGAGTCAAAATAAGGCTAAAAAATTCGATAACGCAGTTACAAACTATTCTAGAATAGTTCTAAATAAGAACTAAAACAGAGCTATTAATTCACAATAAAGTTGAATTTGGTTGTATTTAAGATAGAAATGCTTTTATGGCCTTTCTTACAGAAATTTTCATTGGGATAGTACTATGACAGTACGGCCAAAAAGTAGCTTTAATCTTACAGAATTCTATTTTGCAATGTCTTAAAAGTAAATACATTTATATTAATTTTGTACAGGAACTATCAAATAACATTATTTAATATTGCTTACCAATAATTTCTTTTTGGCCTCAACTTTGTCCCTCAAAGTTGGGACATCTACTTCAGCTATAACGGTCGGATCTAATGTGATTAAATCAGGTTGAACCTGTAAAAAACGAAAAAAATTAAAAATTAATATAATTAAGGTTTTTTGATAAAAAAAAACAAAAAAAAATTGACCCTACCTACTTACCCACTTCTATATATATATATATATATATATATATATATATATATATATATATATATATATATATATATATATATATATATATATACATATACATTATATATATATATATATATATATATATATATATATATATATATATATATATATATATATATATATATATATATATAGCTATCAGTAATACAAAAATTGTGACTTTTAAAATTAAAAAATTTTAATCTCGTTTAATATTGGTATCAATATTTTTTACCTTTTTTAACTAAAACGATATTATCTTACCTTCTCCAATAACGCCTTTACTTCGGCCTCCCTCCTCTGCGCCTTACTTTGGAAGGGATTCGCTTCCAGAGTGTCAATGTTGGCCTCGCCCGCGCCGGGTACCAGTAAGCTGGTGAAACCTCTTGCCGTAGCAACGCCAAGTACGTCTTCGAAGGGGCAGAAGTTAAAATTACCTGTAGAGAAAGCCTTAGATAATTACAGTATACGGTTGTCGGCAAATATTTTATGTTTTATATTTTATTTTATTTTATTAAGTTATTTTTATTAATTTTTAATTAATTTTATTAAATTATTTTATTTTATTAAATTTAAGGGCTTACCTATTGGATTATTGAACCGATGTCTTAAATACGGCCTCTTTGCAGACGTTGTACAACAATCTCTGAAAATAAATAATGAAAATGTATTTTAAAAGTTATCCCGCCAATCTTTGCTTTGAATTTTATGTGAAATTAAGTAAAAACCAAAAATTCAAAATGGTAATTTGCATTCTGTTACCTATACACTTCTACGACGTTCCCCATACCAACTGCCAACATTTTCTTCTGCGAGAAAGCAACATTGGTCGCTGCGGTGACCAGTTTATAATCTTGCAAAGGCCCCTCCAACTTTCTTATATCCCATATTTTTAGTTCTCTATTGGTGGCCGAGGTGGCCATATACCTGCAAATATTTATTTAAATGTACAGGGTGTCCAGTTTTCGGGTGTTTTCATATACCAGCTCCCTTATTATAAAAGATAGAAACATGGGGTTTGCGGGTTTTATTTTTTTATGAAACTTTCATTGCCGCAAACGAAATTTTCATAGCCCTCTCAGTTTCTGACATACAGGGCCATTTTCAAATTTTGTCATTTTTGACGCTCCCCTGTATCTCGATTATTTGATAACTTATCAATAAGGTAAAAATGGATTTTTATATAGTTTTTTATTTTGAATTCAGTGGCGTAGTTATTTTTTTCTAAAACGTTTTGTTTATGAGTTATGACCCAAACTTATATATTTTTTAATGGGACACCCTATATATTATTTCTTTGTCTTGTTCCTCTTTTTAAGAGCTTTTCAAAAATATATAACAGTCCATATTTTTTTCTTTTAAAAAGGGACAATTTCAATATTTTTTTGTAAAATTAATGATTTTTCGAATATAATGTCTATGGTTATGACTATGGCTATGCCCGCAAATAAAAAAAATTAACAACATTATTTTTATTAAACATAACTTTAAACGAACAATTAAGCAATTATCTTAAAAACAAAGAAGTGATTCGTGTCTGTGAAAATTAAAATAAATTGTCACGAACTTATCACTAAAATTTCAAATTTAATAATTTTTTATATTACAAAAATTGCTCGAATGGAGCTCCATTCTGTTCTAAGCACTTTCGACACACCGTTTCGATTCTTCGCAATGCATTTAGCAAAGTAATTGGTCTTCCCTGCAGAAGCCTAAAGGTTTGATGTGTAGCTTCCCGAAGTTGATCAATATTGTGATATCGTCCATTATATATCTGATTTTCTATATACCCCCATAAAAAAAAATCCAACACAGTAAGATCAGGTGATCTTGGAGGCCACCTTACAGGTCCATTTGTACCAATCAACTTATCGGGAAATATGGTTTCTAAATATTCTCTTACTATTCGAGAATTATGACTAGGAGCGCCATCTTGCTGATAATAAATTTCATTTAAATCAGATAAAGAAACATCCTCTAATAGTCCCATTAGTGCATCTCGCATTATGTCTAGGTGCCTAATTCCCGTTAAAGTTCCTTCATAAATAACATATTTAATTTTAGTGCCAAAAATAAAGCATGACACGCTAAATCCAAACCAACCTTGTCGTTCTCGTGGAACTATTACGTGGTGATTCTCTTGGGACCAGTACCTTGAATTGTTTCGGTTAAGGATACCAGAACTCGTAAAATATGCCTCATCAGACCATACCACCCTTCTTTCAAAATTTGCGTTTTCCTGCAATATTTGTAGGTACCAGTTGCAAAAAATTATTCTTCGTTCTGCGTCACCAGGATGCAAATGTTGGACGAGATGGAATTTATATGGTTTAAATTTATATTTTTTTAGTATTAACTGCGTCCTTGATTTTCTAACCCCAACTTCATCGTATACTTTTCTGCATGATATGGATGGTTGTACCGCAACAGAGTGCCACGCTCTTTTCTGCACAGAAGAAGAATTTTACTTCTACTTACCCTTCATAAATAAAAATTCAAAGTTCGATAAAAATTTAAAAAAAAAAAAATATTGAGAATTTACAAAATTAACTCACGTAAAGAGTTGAGTTGAATGCGAGAGGCTTGCGCATGCGTGCCAAAAAAAATGCCCTAGCTCCAATGCCGGAGAGAGGGGGGGTTTAATAAGGGCGCCACTGTTTTTAATGCCGGGTTAAAAACAGAAACCCTCCTAGATAGTGTTGGGATCTCGCTTTCAACTCACTCCGAAACTAAAGTTACCATATTAAAAGAGAAACTAACTGGAAACTGCGTTGTCTGGTGAGGCAAATAAAACACTACCCTTAAAACAAATTTACAATTTATTTACAAAAAAAAAATAACTTGTTGGTCGCGTGACCAGTTTTGCAATTTTTGTACTCAAACCCTGAGGGGGAAATAAAAGGAAAAATATAAAAGTTCAAATTGATTAAGCGCAATAAAAAAAAAATATGCATATATATTATACGGTTACAATCAACTTAATAATAAGAAAACAAATTAAAGTTGCCTGAAGGGGTGTCGCCCCTGATGACTATGTCCTGGTTCTAGGCTGTAACGGCCCATGCAGCTACCAGTGACACAAAAGAACTGCCGGTGAAAGACTGGGGTCTGTCTCCCAGCCAAAAAGAAGTTGTGGGGTAGCGGTGTCCCCCAGTAAAAAAAAATATTGGTATCTCCACCAACAAGAAAGAAAGATGGCATCTCCACCCAAAAGAAAGGAAGATGGCATCTCCACCCAAAAGAAAGACCCTTAAGCTGTAATGTCGGGTCTACACGTGTGACTGCTAACATCTACGGCTTAGATCCATGAAAATGGGATTCTTCCGGAATAAGGTAACGGCATTCAAAGCCAAACAAAAACGGTATCAAACAACTAAACGGCACCAATTGCCAAACAAAACCCGGAAGAAAAATTCCGGGTCACAACCCCAAATCCTTATGAGCCCAGCAGGGCTGAAAGGGTTGCACCCCTCCCGACTTCAGCCAGCAGCAAGGTGGAAATGATCGCGGTTTTCAGTACCCCAACGAATCCAAAATTCATTCATTTTTTCTCCCTCGTCATCACGCTATAGAGCGGTGGAGAATAGTATCTATACGAACAACGCTAGTCGATACCGTCAAGTATCGACAGCGACGAAAACTAACACGTCAAACGGTCGGGTGTCAAAACTAGGTACAAAAGAAACATATCGCGCCCCGTCCCGCTTATAATTTCGTAACATATCGTCCGCTATGCGGAAATAAAACAGCCAAATTAGTATCGACACCATCTGCGTCGATCTAATCGCACGTCCCTACGACACCGTCGCGCGCAGTACTCGAACAAGGTAGAACCTTAAACATGAGTTGCCTATACCGTTGTTTAAATGAAAAGGTCGCGGCGATCTCTAGGAACACACACGCAAACTCAAACCGTTTAATCAGTTAGAAACTACCGGGATCAGAAATACACCTCAAAACCGGAACCAAAGGTGGCGCTACTTATATCAATATTATAATTCGGCAATAAAAATATATTATAAATTTTTGTGACTAAAATTGAATGTTATAAGAGGCCAAAACATTTATTTCTTCCTCTTCCCTATTTTCCTTATTGTAAAAATTAGGCCTTGGTCGTTTAAAAGATCCGTGCTCAATGAGATTGGCTTGGATATTTTGAAATATTCTTTTATCCGGTTGTTGCCTTTCTGGATACCTACGAAAAATGTTATGTATCAAAAATCTAATAATAGATAACAATAATTATGATTAAAACTTTTTTATTCTTATTATTAACATTAATGGTATCTACATAACAAATGGGTTTGAAACTTACCTATTAAAATACAGTGCCGAGGCTGCGTTCGCGTCTTCATTCGCTCGGATAAAACAAACATACATATCGTGTTTTTCATAATTTTCATATTTATTATTTTCTGCCATGTTAAATAAATTTTCACAGAAATAACAAATAAACTAACAAAATCAAACAAATGCCAATAATATTTGACAATAATCCGTAATGGCGCATTTACAAAATTTTGTTTTCTGTCATGTCTATCCATGATTGATCATGGCCTTCTAGATTCTAGATGAAAAATGATTAATTTTACCAAAAATATTGAAATTGTCCCTTTTTAAAAGAAAAAAATATGGACTGTTATATATTTTTGAAAAGCTCTTAAAAAGAGGAACAAGACAAAGAAATAATATATAGGGTGTCCCATTAAAAAATATATAAGTTTGGGTCATAACTCATAAACAAAACGTTTTAGAAAAAACTAACTACGCCACTGAATTCAAAATAAAAAACTATATAAAAATCCATTTTTACCTTATTGATAAGTTATCAAATAATCGAGATACAGGGGAGCGTCAAAAATGACAAAATTTGAAAATGGCCCTGTATGTCAGAAACTGAGAGGGCTATGAAAATTTCGTTTGCGGCAATGAAAGTTTCATAAAAAAATAAAACAGTAAGCCGCAAACCCCATCTTTCTATCTTTTATAATAAGGGAGCTGGTATATGAAAACACACGAAAACTGGAGACCCTGTACAGCGGTGGCCAAAATAACACTTCTGTTTTGACATCAGGTAACAGGTTTAAAAAATATTTTTGTTATCTTTAAAGAAAGAAATCGAACTAAATCTTTCAAAACACTCGGTTTCAAAAAGTTAAAATACAACAACACAAAAAAATCCAGAGAACAGCTGTTCAAACCAAGAGTAAAATAATAATGTTCAACTAGGCCGACCAGAAATTTTTGGAGGAAAAAGAGGTCCTATACAAAAATTTTAGTTCAAAATTAACTTTAAACAAAAAAATCCTTACACTTAAGCATGTACTTTCTTTTATTTGCCTATTTTTGATCATATTTAACAGAAGATTTGGCTTTTATTAACAGGATGATTTATATCGTCCTTCATTTTTAAGGGAAATTCCTCACAACTTAAATTAATAATAAACTTTTCCTTCATAACCTCTTCCAGTGTTGAAACAGTCATTCGACTCTTTTCATCTGTTCAAAAATTTTTAATTTCGCTAGAGTCTTTCATAGTCTATGTTAGTACCAGGTAACGTAAAAATACTTAATAAGATTTTTTGATACAAGGAAAAGTTGTTTCAAATGCATCATTGTATTTACACTTGCCTAGCGCACACATTTCCGACAAAAAAATCAAAAACTTCATAAAATAACTATAAAATCAAAAAGGGTGACAAATGACAAAGTGTTTTAATACCACGCCCTTCTAAACTACGCACAACGAGGCTCTGACTAGAACCCAACCTGAACTTATTAACACTGACAGAACAAAAACCTGTCAAAATAAAGTTGTTCAACTGGAAAATCTAAATTGAAACCAGTGCCAAATCGTAAACATTTTAAGGGAATCTGTACGTAAATATTTAAATTCGTACTTACATTCCGGTCGGGTCGACATGGACGGCCGCTACTGGCGCCTTGTGACACAACATCTTGGCGAGCGGTTCGCGAGAATTCGGGCTCCACATCGACACGACTCCCTTGGCGTGGCCTAGGCATAAACAGGCGTTCCAAGGGTTCTGAGTCAGGACACTCAATCGGCCTAAATTCGTATTGAATTGGCCGATCAGTTTCCCAATCGACACGTCAAGCCAGCTCAGGTACGCCTCGTCGCTCTAAAAAAAATTTCCAATATACTTTTGCAATATTGCATTTTTGTAAGACATATTAGTGATCACACTTTATAATACCGTTAGTATCTACTTGCTAAATTTTCACGGCGAATAAGAATAATGTCACAACGTCACTGAATAAACCGGGGATTTCCCCGAAACTTGCATACACCATCGGTCGGTGCCGGTGATTCCCCGAAATGCGTTTGTACAGGTCGGCCACATATCCGCAGTTTACTTCGACATGGAGCAATTTTAATGAGTATTAGACCACCTAATATTTGACCGCGTTCAAATTGGCCGGTCAATTGTCCAAGGCACAACTCTACTCAAATCAAATTTCAATGTTTCGAATAAAATATCATTAATTTTAGTGTATTTTATGTGTAGAACTAAAGTAGTATTTCTTTAATCAACATTTTTTTAACTTTCATTATTTTGTAAATTAAAAGAAAAAATTCTTAAAAGGCTGTCAACTCTTTAAAGATCGATAACGGGTATTGCTTTTCCCATAGAACCCAACCTGATCCTTTTCCCAAATTGCTAAGTAAAGAAGATCTAGATTATTGAGAAAGTTTAACTTTCAAAAATTAAATACATTGAAATTACTGACGATATCTTATGTTCGAAACGTTAAAGTCTGGTTAAAGTAATATTGCTATAAGAGGCAATCAGCCATGGAGATTACAAAACAGCAATAAAAAATACAGACCCGTATTAAAAAAATAAATAAAACCTGATGGCGGCAGCCCAAAGATGGAACGTTGCATCAAAAATCTGCCATGCCAATTTTCGTTGTTTTACGAATATCTTCGTAAGTACTATAAATTTTTTAAATTTCTCTACGGGTATTGGAAACTCAAATTAAGAAAGCCAGCTGCAATCAGCTGATTTTTAGCGGGGAAGGACTCACTAGACGACAAAATTGACAAAGATGCCAAATAACACGATAATGAAGACGAAGACGAAACGAAAACATTCCCCGTTATAGTAGTTAGCAAATCGGCTGAAGAGGACGCCACGGTCTTAATTTGAGTCGCCCATCAGTCAGCACTAAATTGTGCAACTGTGCCACATTCTAACTTTTGCTGTATCTCTTACCGTTTATGAGATTCCAATTGGTGAGCATCGAATTTGTAACACTCTGTATTATGAATATTTTATAAAGTAAAATTTTGAAAACTTTAATCTTCCTGTAATTTGTCACACTCGGTATATTTCATTTTTAGCTGAAATTTTATTTTTAAGTGCAGCAAACTTCATTCAAAAAGTAACTTTTTTAACAAAAATAAAAATAAAATTCTTTTCTATTTGCTCCCAACTTTTCGGGACACGCTGTATATACTATGAACCAGGGCTTGCAATTCCAGGATCCCGTTAAAAATTTAGACCCGAAAAATTCCGGGATTGGGCACTTAAATCTGGGAATAAATAAATTATAAAATATATTTAAAAAAAAAACTAATTAAATTAACGCTTCTAGCATCATCGCAGTATTTTTCCTAAAAATAATGTTTAACGCGTGATATGGCAACCCTGGAAGATTCATTTAAGTACTTATGTAAAAGAATTCAAATTATTTTGCTTCTTATATTTTTATGTGTCCTCTGCATAAACCTTGTTTGGTTTTTATTTTAAAATTACTATAAAAATGGGGTTTCCCGTATATTTCATATATATATATATATATATATATATATATATATATATATATATATATATATATAAATAGTTTCCCATTTGCTCCCAACTTTTTGGGATACGCTGGGAACCGTCATACAAACAAAATAATGTAACCAAAAAGAATGATTAAAATAAAAAAAACTGGAAGGAATTTTCACAAGAACATTAACAAGAAAAGCTGCAAAAAGTAAAAAAAAATAACTTACACAACTCGCAAGCAAAAAATGATACGGCAAAAATTCCAACCTGGTCACTTTATTCAGTCTTTTGATGCAGTGCAGTTCGATGCCCTGATGATCATAGAAATAAACCCAGTCTTTTTGGGCCACGGCGAACATGGTCTCCAGATGTAGAAAACTGACGTCGTGCACGCTTTCCATAACATTTATTTCACAGTGTAACTTTTTTGTGACCCAGTCAAAGGCCGCTACGTGACCTTTCTTGCCTCCGAGGACAAGATGGCGACCATTGCGAGTGTATTTGGACCTAAAAATAAATATTGGTATTATAGGAGAGCCGGACCTGAAAAATCCACCATGGAAGAGGTCGGGGGTACACTGTTCATAAAATAGAAATTGAACGTGTGCCCTATAGCAAATTGTTATTGTTTATGCACTTTAAAACATAGATATTTAGAATGATCTATTCCAAAAAGATGGTTCTAATTTTAGCTTAAAGGTTTAGTAACTGATCCCACGCAATCCCACCAAATATCTGTAGAAGTAAAGAAACTTACACATTCCTTGTATTTACAAAATTAAAATTACCTGCTAATATGTGTGAACTTAAGAGAAAAGTTAAATCATGTAAAACAGTCACGATGGAAGAAAATGAGTATTTTATTTTTATTATAAAATATTTATGGTAGCTGAGTATTTGTATTTCTTTTATAGATCAAGAGCACACAGACCACGCGCGAATTATTTAAGATATTTGGAAGCTGTCCTTGCGGTAATTTTAAAGAAAAATGCAGATATTTACACAATAAAATTAAAATGAGAACTGGGAGTGTGGACTATTTATATTATTAATAATACTTTTTACCTTTATACACAATTATAATGCAAAAAAAACACAAACATAAGTTTTGGCCAGGTATTTTGAAAAATTCACCTGTGTGCGCTGGCCCCCTATATGCTCCGCGATTGACTTTTTTCCCTTATTAAAATACTTTGTATGATCTTTTTACCTGTATGGTCCAAATTCAAGCTTCAATTCGAAAGATTTGGAGGCTGCAGTGATATCAACGCTATCCGCTATTTGTTTCTGTGTAAATTGTGTGGTAGTCTCGCCGTCATCTGCTTCTAAGAAGCCTGCTTCTTCAGTCAGCAATAGCTAAAAATAGAACATAGCAACATTATACACACGGTTAAAAAAATATATATATATTTTTTTATGCAATTAAGTAAGTTTGGTGCCATATTTTATTATTAATAGCCAATTATTAATTTACCAAGGTCAGTTGTGTGCTCGTTATAAACATTGTAATGAGCAAGCTTGTTATAGCCGACCTATTTATTTATTGTTTATCTATTTATGAGTTTATACATATATGTATTGACATATTTAAGAAAATACATACTGGCATCAATGCACCCCTGGATTTAATTTTGAAAAATATAATTTTTTTCAGTGAAATGAGCTATTTAAAAAAAACTAATGATATGACTTTAAATCCAAGTAGAGTAAAAAATCACTAATAAAAGAAAAAATGCACAAAATATATCTTACCTCAGTTTTGGCAGCAATTTCAGTTGCAAATTTAATATTTTTCTCTTTTTGCTCGACTATTTTCTTATGTATTTTAGTGTGAACTTTCTTCACATTAACCCCTTCTCCCTTTGAGTACTTCTCCAATAATTCTTTTGGTATTTTATGTCGTTTTTTATTTTGTTTTGGTCGAAGTTTTGTGTCACTTTTACCATCATCAAGAATACCTAAATATTAAAATTTTCTATTATAATTTTATATTATAATAAGTAATAATAATAAAAGCGGTAATTATTGATATTACTGGAAACAGCGAATTTTTTCATGAAATTTTGCACAGACCCTAATTTTGGGTCGTAGAACACGAATCCGAAGTCAGCTTTTGGCGGTCTCGTATGGTTTTTCCAAAAAAAATTTTTTTTTGCAAAACTTTTAGGTTAAATTTTAGGTTACCTTTTTGTTATAGATTCCTTTAAGTTTCGACACTTTCACTTCAACATATCTGTAAACTTATAATTTTTATTAGTTTTCGTCACACAAAACACCACATTTAGGCAAAAATAGCTAAGAAAATTGCTTTTTTCTATAGAAAATTCCATTTTGGCTGTGTACCGTTGTCAAAGATGTCATTATTTTGCCAGCTGTCAATTTTCCGGCGTTGCCACGTTGCATTTTATTTTCCCTAAAAGGGCAAAAAGATGACCCCAACCAACACCCTGGGGCACCGATCCCTCTTCGCCTGCGAGGAAAGAGACTGGTCAGGGCCCCTAACCAGGTGCTAACCCTGTTCCGACCTTAGGGGGCCCTCCGATCCACCGTTCGTATCAAAAACTTTTCTAAGTCGGTGAATTAGGTGACAGATCTAATATTTTCGATATAACGGTGGATCGGAGGGCACCCTAAGGTCGGAGCAGGGTTAGCACCTGGTTAGGGGCCCTGACCAGTCTCTTTCCTCGCAGGCGAAGAGGGATCGGTGCCCCAGGGTGTTGGTTGGGGTCATCTTTTTGCCCTTTTAGGGAAAATAAAATGCAACGTGGCAACGCCGGAAAATTGACAGCTGGCAAAATAATGACATCTTTGACAACGGTACACAGCCAAAATGGAATTTTCTATAGAAAAAAGCAATTTTCTTAGCTATTTTTGCCTAAATGTGGTGTTTTGTGTGACGAAAACTAATAAAAATTATAAGTTTACAGATATGTTGAAGTGAAAGTGTCGAAACTTAAAGGAATCTATAACAAAAAGGTAACCTAAAAGTTAACCTAAAAGTTTTCCAAAAACAATTTTTTTTTGGAAAAACCATACGAGACCGCCAAAAGCTGACTTCGGATTCGTGTTCTACGACCCAAAATTAGGGTATGTGCAAAATTTCATGAAAAAATTCGCTGTTTCCAGTAATATCAATAATTACCAAATATTCTTTATTGCTGACAAAATCTCCAGATATAGTAACGTCAAAGAGAAGAAAAAAAACTGATTAGGAAGAGCCTTTACAAATAAACATAATATGTACCTACCCATACATTATGTACATACACACTTATTATTATTTAGGTATATTGTAAAGAAATGTATCTGAATTTACAAATTGCACATACTTAACAAAAATTAAAATTATATGAAGTATTTACTGAATATGAGGAAAATCACTTTCATTTAAAACAACTTGTTTTCACTAAGTACTTAGTATTTATGTGATGTACCTAAGCCTTGGCAGTGTTGTTGAATGACAGCCAGAAATAGTGTAGCGACCACATCTGATTTTATTTATTCTTTGTAATTTATCTTATTTATTTTCAAAGAGGATTCCTTAATTGAAATATTTTTTTTTCTGAAAAATATTTAATCAAAAAGTCTACAAACATCACTGGTAAATTATAACTTATTTTATCATTACAAAAAGTGTTTTTACATGCTTATTCTGCCTATCAACTTTAACATACTGAAATCAATTCAATTATTGAAGTATGCTAAGATCCATGCACTTAAAACAATCCCACTAATCTTCTCTTGAAGTTTGCCAATGTACTTTTAACTTTTAACCGAGCTTTCAACACACCTTGTATGAGATAAAATAAAAAAAAAACTTATCCCCCTTCATCTCATTAATTAGCATTTACACAGACGTTTCTACATTAAAAATCCTAAATCCCAGTAAATACTGCATTGTGTTACCTGAGAAAACACGAGTGAATGTTTTGAAACACTACTAACTTGTAGAGTGCAGAACTCATTTAATAAGACCCGTAAAGGGCATTATATTATTAGTTAATAAAATAATACTCACTTTTACCATCCTTATATTTCTTATCAATTTTATTTTTACCAAATTGTGGTTTGTTCCTCTTAAATTTTTTAGTGTTTCGGTCTTCTCTGCGTCGTCCCCAGGGTTGTTTTTTTACTTCCGTAACATCAAATTCAATAACATCTGGAGTTTTAGTTTTCTGTGAATTTTCAGTTTTGGAACTTTCAAAATATCTCTGACTTGCCTAAAAAAAGATTTCAGAGAAAATGTATGATGAAAAATGGATTAGACAAACAACATTGTGTGTAAAATCTCTTACCTTCCCCATTACTACTTGAAAAACTTCTAAAATAAATTAATTACGAAAATAGGTACACATAAGATCCAAACATTTAAAGAACACCGACCAAATATAGGTTATGTTTTCTCGTTGTCAAAAGAACACGTGGGTTTGGTGGGGATGGCAACGACATATCGATATTTACAAAATATCGATATCGTGACAGCAAATTGTATTAAACATCGATATTTATTACGCGGCGATGTATCGATGTAACGATAAAATTTCGATATATCGTTTCGCTTTACAAACATGTCAGGCAATCACAGCACACGGAATTTATAGTAAAGAAAGTTTGCCATTCCCGCGCGAAACTGTTAGCCTAGGAGTACAGGCATCGGGGGGCGCTGACCGTGGAACTCGCCTATCGCTACCTACAATGAAATTGTACTTTTCCATATTAATATTTTCAACATTAATCATTAAGATGGCACCGCAAGTATCAAAAGGGGTGGTTTTTAACTTTTTGGCGAGGCGAGGAGGATGAATCGAAGAATCGCCATTTTGTTTGCTGTTTAATTTGCGCTACGCATCGTTGTTGTTTTCCATTGAGTTTAATACTGTGTTAGAAAGGAGATTTAAAATATAAAATTATTTAACTTTTTAAAATCAAGGATTTAAATTGACAAGTGTAAAAATAAGGAAACTATAAGTTTTACACTATGATTTTTTTTAAAGATTTCTCGCAAGTTTATGAACAAAGGAGCAATGATGATTTAAGTACCTAGATATGTATTTCCCACACTCATCTAATTAAATTTATTTTACTACTCCTTTGTGGTCTTAGCTGTCTACATATGGTCTTGTGGGCTATTCAATTTAATGTATATGTAATTCATTAAAATATTGTTTCTAAATATTTTATGGATTTTTTTAAATTTTTACTTTTTAACCAATTTTGTCTTGGGGGGGGGGGGGTAGGCTGAATAGGACAATTCGGTGGATTTTTTCAATTATACTTAGTAGTGCAATTTTTTAATTTTTGTGTCTAGAGTGTTAGTCTGGGGGGCTGCAGTCCCCCAGCCCCTAGGTGCGCCACTGCATATGACATCATTCTGTTGTATATCACATAGATTGTATGTGCAAGATTTACATGCATTGCAAAAGGCCATATTTCCTCCATCGGAACCACCACATTATACACTTACGTGTAAACCAGAATTTTGGACTTTCCCGTAGACAGAATCTCGCTTCGCGATCGGGCAGCGTAATACCTTAGGTACATCGGTGAGTATCCGCCAACTGTCTTCCTAGCAAGAGTCATCCCGCTTATATAGGAAAAATTTCCAATAATTTTCTCCAGTTAACGACCACTTCACGTAATTAATGTGACATCATCACATTTACGACCCTACTAAATTTATTTTTTCTCCTCCCTTCTTCGCGAATTCTACGAGTGGGCGACTTAGTTTAGCAGGCAAATGAAAGAAAAGCTTTTAAATTATCTTGTTGAATTATGAGCATGATATACAAGAAAACAAAGGTATGATTTTGTGCATCGCTGCGTGATGTAACCTAGACGACACTCAAATGTAGGTCTTGATTTCTGGTGACTCAAACACTCTCCTCACATTTCCTCCGTTTTCCGCTAAATGACAAAACAGCAATATGATAAAAACCTAAATGAGTCTGCCGATTTCTTTTCCTTTCGACGTTATGCGCTGCCTAGTAACATTACCTTGTTTCCTGCTATCATGGTTATGAACACTGTTGACCAAATAAAAAACGTACAATTCTAAAGCATTGCCAATAAAGAAAACACGATAGTGTTAGAGAAATCTGCCAGGACGCCTTCAGAGCAGGCACGGCCCGTAGAATTTTAAAGTTTTATATCTCTGTTGCTATTGCTACTTACGGGACCCATGCCAAGTTAAGGGTTTTTGATAGTGGGCCTATTAGGAATGTTTGGTAAAGAAAAATAAATTTTGCAATTTGCGAAAAAAAGTTGAATTTGTGAATTGACCTGGGAAAAAAATTACCAAGCTTAGGTATTTTATTTATTATTTTTTTCTAAACAAATTTTCCATCATTTTGTCGACAATTCTTAAATTTTAAGAGAAAAAACGTGTTAGTAACAAGTTATAGTCATTTGAAATTTATTAAACCTAAAAAATATAATTTAAAAAAAATTCAAATGACTATAACTTTCTACTAACACATTTTTTTCTCTTAAAATTTAAGAATAGTCGACAAAATGATGTAAAATTTGTTTAGAAAAAATAATAAATAAAATACCTAAGCGTGTTAATTTTTTCCCACGTCAATTCCAAAAATTTAACTTTTTTTCGCAAATTACAAAATATTTTTTTTTCTTTACTAAAGCATTCCTAATAGGCTCACTATTAAAAAACCTGAACTTAGCATGGGTCCCGTAAGTAGCAACAGAGATATACAACTTTAAAATTTCACGGGCCGTGTCTGCTTCAGAGGGCAAATCCGGGGTACCCGGACGGAAACCACAGACTGACTGATGTGGGTGCAGATTGGGATGGGGTCGAAGGCTTGTTTAATATGAAATCAGATACGCCGACGTGTGGTAGGAACGAGAGGAAAAAAATAAGAAAAATCAACAATTTTATTTGAAACAAATTGTAAGTAGTAACTTACATATTAAAAATAATAAATATAAAAAATTGTTAGATGGAATGCTATAATAAAAAAGTTTTACTTAATTAAAGGTATTAGATTATCACAAAATAGAAAATTCAATAAAAAACTTCTATTATTGTTATTACTATTTAATAGGCTATCCAGCAGTCTGATGCAAAGGTCGGAAAATTTGGTCGTAAAAAATAATTAAAATACATTTTATGATATTCAGAGGTCGTTTCAACTTTTTAGTATCGTAAAATGTCATGTAAAATGTAATAGCAATTTGTTACGCTTTACCAGACGCTTTATACTCGTACCAGTCAACGAATCCATCGAAGTTGGAGTCGGTTTCTTTCAGAAACGAATCGACCAAGTCCGAGAGCATTTGATCGTCGTAGCTGGATCCGACTTTGTTTTGACTTCCATCTTTTTGATCTTCAACTGCAATAAAAATAATAAAGTAACCATGGATTTATTAGGACTGGATACGGGATGATTTCACATTCTTAGAAGCCAAAACAAACCATTCTAAACGACACTGTAAACACAATTTGTAAACATTGGCCACATCTTATTTTACCTTGTATTTTTGTACAAAAAATACGTTAGAAGCATCACAAGATTTACTAAAATTAATAAAAGCCCTAAAATATTTTATTTTTCTGCTAAATAATAATAAATTTAAGTTACAAAGGTTTTATTATTTATAGGTTATGTTATTTCTAACGGTGTTTATTTAAAGCCGCTCCGAGTCATTTATAAATCTATATAAATCTATACGTCGCACTTTTTCTTTTCTAGTTCATTAGACAAAGACGTACGTGTAACCGAGTGTTCAGACCGAGGTTCAGCCGTTTTCCTAAACAACCAGCACAGACAACAATACTTCTGAGCTCCAACACTCCAATGCTATTTTATCTCTTTCTACTACCATTCTTGATTCAATTATGTAGTAATTCGTAGTCTTGTCTATGTTCGTAGTTCGTAAACTGCTCCCCCAAGAGAATAACAAAAACAAAAACAAACAACAAAATATAAGGCTTCACGTTCGATACGCTCACAGTATAGGGACATCGAATCCTTATTATAATAAATCCATGAAAGTAATGGTGTGGGGATAACATACAGTGTGTCGCGCTTTTCTTCCGGAAACAAATCCGACAACTGAATGATTTTGATTATTTCTTTCTTAACAAACACAAAAATACCAACTTTATCTTTACAAATCAATTTTATTAATCCTTATATTATTATTAATATTTACAAAATATCCAATAATAAGTATTCACAACCCCAACTGTTTATACAAAAAAAAATCCAACAAAACAATTAAGTATAACAAAAAAACGTAATATTTAATTTAGAACATAACATGTAAAATAAATCTTAAATCTACGGACGCAAAAAATACGATTGGTTCTCAGTCCAATACAGCGTTTTCCATTGGTCAAGTTAGTCCGCACTTAAATCTGTTTATCTTCCTTATTTACCTCATGGAATAAGATAGGAGTCAAATACATTCAAAGCGCACTGTTTTTTTCAATGTACAACGCTAACCACATTGTTAAAAAAATTAAACCAAACTAAAATAGCCAAATAATTCAAAACTTTCACTAAGAGGGGGTAATCAGCTCGCATTCTGGTTTTGTTTTTAATTTTTGACATTGTTGTTGCTACAATTGTTCACAAGAAGCATAACTAACTGTATATTAATTGTTTCTACGATATAACAATATCCGGATTAGTGATGGGAGACAGTGGCGTAGCTAGACCGGGCGACACCCGGGGCGGCTATCAATGATATCACCCCATGGTTGGGTACGAAGGCAAAAAAAATGCACCGCAGGTGAAAAATTGATGAATCCATGATGAATACCTAATTACGCCGCGCCGCCACTCGCTCTCAGTACATTTCTGATCAGTCATCATTTCTTTTACCATAAGTGGATTCATTAACCAACCATTATTTGACTGGTCTGCATTACGTTTTGGTATTGATATTGGCTAGATATATTGAATTTTGGAGAGTTTTGCAAATCAACTTTTTTAAGCTCGCACAAACATGCATTTTTTTTATATTTTAATTTTAATGGGCTTATCCAGCAATTTTTTTTTATTTCATACTACAAAAGTGCTTCATTCGAAAAGCTTATCTCCAAAATATTAGAATTATTTTTGATGGAATTCACCCTCAAAACAGCGGTCAAACATCGCTCATTATGAAACGGGACGATGGCGTCTGGTGACGTAGTTCCACGATGAGCGATAAACATTGGCACCGCTGCAAAGATTTAGCAATGAACTTTGTCAAAATGACACTTGTCAAAAATCTTATTCCCCGTAGGGGATCATGGCGGTGCTATATTGGATTTATCGCATTGCCCGTTACATTCAGTTGTTTTTCGTGGGATGACGTCAAGCTGGAAACTGAATGTTTTCAATTTTGTCGAATTTTAAACCTTAATATTTTAGTTATTATCCGTCCAACAGACGTAATTTTTGTGTGTGTTTTTCGATTGACTGATTGTGAAATAATATTAACATATTTATTGAAAACGCGAAATAACTAAACAAGCCCATTGCCCTCGAATGTGCGATTTTTGTTGTATTGTTATAATTTTGATTTTTGTTTGATGCGGGTGTCACTCCTTAAAGGGTGTCACCCGGGGCAGGCTATTGTATTGTTATAATTTTGATTTTTGTTTGATGCGGGTGTCACCCGGGGAGGGCCGCCCTCCCCCCCCCCCCCCCCCCCCCCCGCCTCCCCTAGCTACGCCACTGATGGGAGAATCGATTGTTCTGGATCGAATATTGAGAATTCAAAAGTACAAAATAACATTTTGATCTCTTTAATGAATAATTATATGCCTTGTTTATGTGATTATACCGAAAAGTCATTGGTACTTTATAGCAAAAAAGTCAACAAAAAAAAAACCAACAAAATAGTAAGCTTTTTATCCTAGCCTCAGCCTTATTTATTAACTTCAGGGGTAGCTACCCCTGAAATTAATATATGAATATTTTATGATTATACTTTAATGACCTCTTAACGCGAAAGTAGCAAAACCCCCACCTAATTTTTTCTACCCTGCATACACTCTTATAACAAAGTTTTTATTCAATAGAATTTTTCGCCATAAATTCGACTCAAGTTATGAACCCGTCATAGTTGGTGTCGTACGTTACTAGGAAGTGATCGACCGACGTAGTTAACTCCTCATCGGACCAGATTTTTTCTTGTGACGGTTTGCCTTCCTCATCAGTATTTTTCGTGTCTTCGTCTACGAAATTAAAAGAAATATTGATATCTATTCAATTAGAGAGTTCATTTTTTTCTATATTCCCTGTCAGAGTAAGATAGTCCTAATGTTGGCAAAAATACACAAAAAAGATTTGTATATTTTATATCACATACGTACTGGTACTGATAAAACAGGTAAATTGTTTTCCTTCATTAATTTCAACATTACCGGATGATTTCTTGGACGGAAATAAAATATGTAATAAAATAACATGATACAAATAAAAGAAGATATGATACCGCGCAGGTAGGCGTGGCCATTTACGTCACGCCGTGATCAATTTCGCGATATTTTGTAAACGAAACACGTCTTTTAGATCGCGTTGTGTTTTCAACTATTTTATGGGTGTTTTTATATTACTTTTAGGAGTTTAGAAGTAAAAATGAGATGTGCTGTGTATGGTTGTGATGTGGACAATCAATCAATCAATGTAATCAATGTATGTATTTATCCCTTTATTTATATGATTATTTTAAATCATATACTATAAAATTTGTATTATAAGCAGGAGGCAAAGTATATTGCCAATAGAATTTATATAAAATCGCCTTTAACTAACGTAAACTTTATATTGCGCGTTATAAATTTCAAAAATAAATCACGGCGTGACGTCATGCGCGAATCCGGACGAATTTGACACGGTTTGGTATCATACCTTCTTTTATTTGTATCATGATAAAATAATAGTAGCCAAACATGGAACACCGTTACGTTGTTTGAATGGTACCTAATCTTACAAATCATTCATGATTGTAAAATTTTTTTTTTAGATGCACAGTCATTTATTTACGCTTAACTTAGTAATAGTTTTATATTAAAATAATTAACAATCTAAAATCAAAATAAAATTGCCCAAATATGGAACACTCAACTCAATTACAATATTTTCACAGGAAACTAACAAAAAATACGTTTACTCTTCTTAGAAGATTAGGCTACTTTGGTCTAAAGCAGGGGTGGTCAACCTTTTTGTAAGATGTGCCACTTTTGAAAACAAAAATTTTGGGCGTACCACTTATTTTTCGGAAGGCAATATTTTATGTTTTTGTATAGGGTTAACGGCGCTGCAAGCAAAATTTTTTTGTGCCAAATGTATTTGTGCCAAATGTTTGCGTGCCACTCTAGAGAGCCAGGCGTGCCACTATGTGGCACGCCTGGCCCAAACAAATTTGGATTTGCTATCAAAGTCGAGGGACTTGTTTCAGTTCTGTGTGACAAAGATAGGATCTGCTGAGGATCTTTGATAACGAAATCCATACTCTCTGTCGTGGGTAAGCTGTTTTTTCTTGTTTATTTTGAATTTGCGAGCTGATGACTTTCTCCATAACCTTGCAGAGGGAAGAGAGATAGGCAAATAATCAGATGGGAAGGACTTCAAAACTTTTAGAGAACAGGGTGTACACGAACGATCTTCCAGCTATCTGGAAAGACACCCTTGTCATAAGAAATTTTAAAAAGAGTAAGATGATTGCAAGTGCTGAAGCGCATTTTTGGGATGATTGCAGATAAGCCATCCAGACCAGTTAAACTTAAATTTGAATATTATTTTGAGAGAGGAAAATTGGCAGGAACAATAAAACTGTAATTGGCTGCAAACAGCTTGGCAAAGAGTTCAGCTTTCCATCTAGAGGTGGAGAAAATTTTATTGTCAGCGGACAAGGGCGGAAAAGTGCTTTTACAAAAGTTTTAGCTACTGTTGTTGGCAAGAGACCAGAAAGATCTGCCGCCGCTAGAACAGAAAAGCAATTTATCTTTAATGCGGATGTTACCATTTTAGACTAAGATGATAGTTTGGTTGTATCAATTCCTTGCATCAATAAAGATATGACGATTATTTGGGGTTAGATTTCGAAGAAACCTTTTGTGGCTATGGATTTATCATAGGCTTTAAAGAACCAAAGCATTTGATTGTCGGATTTACAATTTTTGCGGGTATATACGAGTAGAATAAAACTTTTAGTGCCCAGTTAAACGAGCTCTGTAATCTGAAAGCCAATTTCGGAAAGATCGAATGGGAAACAAACAGGTTCCAAATAGCAGAATAAAATTGTAGGTTAGATTGTGCGTTCCGGCATGGTTTCAACGATCACAGGATGTGGGAAAAGAGACAGTAGTAAAGCTGTGATCTGAGCAAAGAGAGCGCATACAAAAGTTATTACTAGTTCAAGATGGATGGTAAGGAATTTATTGTTGATAACATTAACGAAATGTCAACGTCCAAAGTTACACTGAGTAACTATAGTATAGCATCCGATTTGTATACTATATCATACGGTATGCAATCATTTGGTTGCTTTTGTCATAAATTAATTCAATTATATAATTATTGTTTAGAGATGTGCCATGAGAATATTCTGAAGGGAATATTTCCAGAGAACGGTAAATTACAGAGAATATTTCCCAGTATAAATTCTCGAGAATTTATGATTTTAGAAAAAAATATAAATTACTGGAAAATTACCGAGCATATTTCCGAGAACGAGACTGCTCTCGGGAAAATTCATGTTCTCGGAGAATTTACGGAAATTTAAGCTAATTTATTTTAATGCCGCTTATTGTATCATAGATGGAGCATCTTTATCTTTATTTCTTTTTTGTGTTGTTTTAAACAACTTGTTTAGACATGCTATTTTATATAATGCGTTTCTAAGTTGTGTTCTGTTTATAAATAAAGTTACTCGAAAATAATGGAAATAAAAATTTAATGTGATTTAATCACGTTAATTTACATTTTAATAATTTTCTAAATTAGGTATTGTGCAGTGCTATCTTTTTATTTTTTCAGATAAAATTATTGTAAAAACTACTTTGGGTAAAAAAAATGTTCTTCCAATTTATGCAGCCAAACAAAACATAAAATTCTCCAACATATAAAATAAATTCTCCAATATTTCCGGTAAATTCTCATTTCTCTCAGAGAATATTTCCCAATAATAAATTCTCGAGAATGTTCCATCTCTACATATCTTTATTTTTTCAGATAAAATTATTGTAAAAACTGCTTTTGGTAAAAAACAAATATGTTCTTTTAGTTTATGCAGTCAAAGCATAAAATTCTCCAACATATAAAATAAATTCTCGAGAATGTTCCATCTCTATTATTGTTAACACAATATTTAACAAAATTAATTTTTGGAGATTTACAAACTACGTACCAATATTAAGTTACTGGGAACCTAAGTAGCCCAGTAGAAACGCAATATTCACACTAAAAATATGACTTTCAATGGGAAAATAGAAAAAAGCAATAAACTGTAAGATAATTTTAGACATTTGCTTACCTTGCTTGTTATTTCGATTGTTTCAGTGTGAAAATCTAAGAACATTTTAAACTGAAAACTTAGAAGAGAATTTATAATCAGTTTTCGACGTTTCACCAACGATTTCGTAAGGCGTATTTAGAAAATAGTAAATCCGATATTTAAAATTTGCGGAAAAAAATGAGCAAAGAAAAACTATTGTTAACACCAACGTATTTAAAAGCGCTAGAAAGCCGTAACCGTGCAAAGTAAAAAAGAAAAACTAGAAGGTATTTAAATGAATACAAGCTGCACAGGTACCTAGAAAACTCAAGTTTTCACCGATTTGAGATTACATTTAAAAAAAGATATTTTTTCTCCGCAACTTTCATAAACATTTCTCTCAACAAAATCAATTTATTAAATTAGTACGACTCTGGGATTAGATCTCCCAGAAATAAGAAAACATGTTACATTTCTTGCGAATTTTTTGAAAATAATTTCGAAACGATTTAGAATAGTAAAATAAAAATTTATTATTGAATTTTCTATTGCACCTATAAACTGCAGAATGCGTTTTTGTTTTTTACAAATTTATCCACTAGTGGAGATACGGGAATCGTCACTGCTTAAGCACATTTTGTAACACATTTTTGCTGATTAGTAGCCCAAGTTCATAATTTTAATACCAACATCTTAAAAAGAATCCTGAGGCGTTACATAATTTTTCAATTGAGAAATATAATCGGATTAAAATTCAGTCGAATACACAACATCTAGAAAATGATGTTGTATGCTCACTACCAATGAGCGAAGGCTAGTGTCTGCTCTTTCGAGGGAGGGCAGCAGATTGGCTAGAGCGTCAGTCGTTGACGGTTTGTTCAGCACACTCTTTATTTTTCTGTGGTTTGTTCAAGTTACTGGTCATACGACTATCCCTAGTATAAAAATATTAAAAGTCGAGGACCTTTTAGGAAGATGACTTTACTTTTAGTTTTAATACTTAGGGTGGCTCCATCCCGTAAGATACTTTTAGAGTTGAATGACAGTAAACATAGTACTATGACCGTACGTAGAACTTTAATTTTTCTCGTTGTATACAGTGGCACCAAAATTAAAATTTTGTGCGAGTCCAATGCTGTTTTTTTAGGTAATAAGGAATATGCACATATTTTTTTATTGCATAAATCGTATAAGGAAGTAATTACAAACCCAAAAAAAATATTTTGAAGAAAATTACTAGGGTAATTTAGTTAGAAAAATGTTTACTTTTCGGTATAATTTATTATAATTTAAAAAGCAGCCATTTGTCCTTAATGAAAAATGACCCAACCCATCCTGAGCAAAAATAAGTGCCAATCTACATGTTAACGTAAAGCTTAACCTAAAGTCGAACAGATTTGTTTTTCTCGGAAACAGTCAGAGGGAGAGAAATCGAATTTTTTGGGTTGATAGAGGAATAATTCAACTAGCTTTGGTAAAGAATTCAGTTATACAGGATGTTTCGTTTCGGATCTATTAAACGTCAAAGTCGAAATATCCGCGATTTCCGTTGAAATCGGATACCGGTCGCAAAAGTGAATTAAATCGATGTAAATTTTTGGGAGGTTGTAGGGGACCCGGAGCTTCAGAACTCTACTGAAACTGGTGAGGATCAGAAAATGGCAAGTAATTCTTTTGAATTTTTTTAGGTCGAAAAATGCCATTTGCAGATCCTTCTTTGGTAGGTACCTAATAACTCGTAAACAAAACGTCATATCGAAAAACGGATTCATAAGTGAAACTTTAAAATCCCAAATAATTTTTTTTGCAATACATATACCTAAACCTAAAATCACTGGAAAATGGAAATATTTGGAAAAAACTGGAAATTTAGATTTTTGACCCAAATATTTCAGTTTTTAATTTTTTGTGGGGTCAAAATGGCTCAAATTAAAATCCCATATACGTAACCGAAAAGAGATCGTCGAAGTGTATAATATCCATAATTTTTAGTTTCTTCATTCTCTATAGAAAGGGAGCAATTGTCGATTAAATTTCGATTTTTTTTACTTTTGTTGCCCTTGACATCGGTACGTTTCAATCACTCTGTATTTTTTCCTATCTAATTTTTTCCCAATTTTTCAACACTATCTTATAAAGGGATAATAACACTTTAAAATGAATACCGAATGGGTCATCCAGGAGCGTATTTAAGGGGTAAAAATAGGATTTTCTTCGATTTTTTCCGACAAATCCTATTTTTAACAGACTTTATTCCACACTATTTGCCCTAGTTAGCGACTCTTTTTGGGTTTATTTTATCCGTTAGTTATCTAAGAATACCTTCCACTAATTTAAATCGCTTATTTTTTCGTTAAAGTTATAAATAAATAGGTTTATTTGCATCGGGGACATTACTCGAAATTATTAAGATGAATTTGGCAGAAATGCCAATTTTTGTTGCAAAATTGAAAGGTTCCTGGACCGATTTCGGCTTGAAGTATACGTGAATAATATTTTAAGAACCTTCTACTTTCAGTGCAGGGATATTTCATTGGATGAGTTACACATTAAATGACATTTTTATTGAGTTTTCGATGACTACAACACTGGAATTCGCCATGTACTCATGATGAGTTATAAGTTCACTTTTGACGACACAGCCAATGGGATCACGTTTTACAAGTTTCGAAATTCGCGCGAAAATTTGCAGTATAAAATCCTTTTTTTTTTGTTAATAAAGACGAAAATAAATGGATAACAGCAACCGCCTTAAACATTTAATTTATGTAAAGAATATAAAAAAAATATTTCAGATTTATTTGGGTTATATGCATATTCCCTATTGCTGTAGTACATCGGTTTAACGCGATTTCGATTAAGGGGCTATATGATTGCTTTAATTTTTTGCGTCCGCATCAGTGGCACAGATAGATTTATAAAAATAATTAAATATCTTTACGACCTGTATATCGAAGAGGTAAAATTTGGGGACTCCTAGTAACATAACATGTTGTTTTTTATCAATGCGCCATTCAGTTTCAAAACTGACAAGAGCTTGTTTTGAAACTTTTAAATCTAATTATTCTTATAACTTTTACGGAGAAGCTGTTTCAAATATATTTTCCAATTTAACTGCTTTCGAAGTTCTAACTCAATTATTTTTTATTTTACAGAGTCATATTTTCCTATTTTTTACGTTACCAGTTTAACTTCAATAAAATTTGCTAATTCAAAACGGTCAATAATTTTTTTATACACTAGCTTTCATTAAGAACGCAACATTTAAAAGAGTCAATTTAAAAAAAAATTACCAAATGACGTACAACTTTTACCAATCACTGTATAATACACCTCCAGAGCTAGGCAAAAAAGGCCATAAACACTTAAGAGCAGTATACAACGCCTATTGCTACCATTATTTTTAAAATCATTGCTCTGTTATTTGCTATAAAAAATTAACGACATTCCATTATAGACATAAAGATATTAAAGAAATCAAAATTTTATTTTGTACTTTCCTTTAAAACCGCACTCCGCAAAAATTCGACAGATGTATCGAATTTCTGCCGCAGCGATTTTAAAGAAAAAGTGCGAAATACAATTTTGATTTTATTAATGAATTACACAGTGTTCGAAAATTCTTAGTATGGGAAAATATCTTTGCTATTAGTAAAGATAGAGGCGCCAGATTTTAGGTGTATCTTATTGGTTAATAAATCTACTTTTTTATGCAATTTAACTTTTTCAACCCAATGTTTCTTTTTTGAAGACCTTTATCCATGAGGTACCACACGGCATAGGGTTACGTTTAAAATTTTTGACATCAACTCCCTAGCGTCCCGCTTTAAGGGGGTCGAAAAAGCTGAATTAGATAAAAAAGTATATTTATTAACCAATACATATTAAGTGACATACACGTGATACGCTGTTCAACGGGATCTCGCGAAAATACACTCAAAGGAAAACACAACCTAGGACGCATGCCCGCAGTATTTAAATCGATAGACGGGTTGGATGCTGCAACTGCGTTGCCAACTTGTCAAAGTCGTAAGTACTAGGTTTTAATGTTTGATAGACACAGTTACAATTATTATTATTATTAACCAATAACATACACCTACAAATTGGTCTCTCTATCTTTACTAATAGCATAGATACTTGCCCATACTAAGACTTTTCGGACACCCTGTCTGTCTTTGTTATGTGTCTACGCTGGACAATTATTGTTTTCTTTTATAACAAAAATAGTAGATATGTGCGCTGAATTCTACTTTTAAATTCCAATTTTTTTAAGGACAGAATATTTCCTCATCAGAATTCTTTTTGCCTAGAACTGTTTTCCCAAACAAGGCAAGCAAAAGCCTCCAACAGCTAGCCTACATAGCAAAACATATAATTCGATTAAGCCCTAGAGTACTGTTATTGTGTAAATGAAAACTTAAACGTCCGGTTGCACCGTAGAAATAAAAAAACGACGAAAATGTTGAAGCAAGGACGTAGCCTTCGGAAACAATTGCTAACCAGTCACGTGATGTCCTGAACATCATAAATCACCACGTGATTTGCCCAGCCAGTGAACTCAATACTACGTACCGTCCGCTAATCAAAACACCAAATACGACAACATGGCCGCTCGCGCCTGTCATATTGAAAAGTCCAAATTTGAATCTGACAAGCCTTCGATTTCGCCGTAGCGTTATTTTGTGAATATTTATTTTAATTTATAATAAAATATCAGAAAAACCAGTAAGTATAACTTATTATATACTTTAAAGTACAATATCGAAACAGAGTTAATAATATTTTAGATAGAAAATGAGATCTTGTTTCGCATGTCGACGGTCAGTTGGGAAAGACAAAGTGATTTTGCATAGGTAGGTAATTAATTATTTAAGAAGATTTTGATTCTAATTATAATAGATTATATAAAAATTAATGATTACAATAAATTATACTTACGTATTTTGAGTTTTAATTCGAACTTAAATAATGTGTTTTTTTTAGATTTCCAGCCGATGCCTCGCTTTATTTACATAATGTCCTTACCCGTTTTGCCCCAAAATCTCAAATTAAAAATGATGTATTCACTCTTCCGTTTACATTCTTGTGAAGAATATCCGCCGCTAAAACTACAAGTAATTTCTTCACTTCTTGCTGCTTAAAACTGGCATTATCGGTACATTAGCTACGACATTATCGTAAATAGGATAATAATTAACTTTTAATCCACTTTTCACAAATAAAAACACATTAATCTTTACTTTTGAAAGGTAAAAAGACGAAAGGAAACCAACAAGCTCACATTTTAAACTGCTGTCAGAACTGACAGTGACAGTTCCGTCAAAAGTGCAGAACGTCATGTGGTACAAAACAAAAGGAGATTTTATCTTGGCTTCAAATTTTAACAACGGGTAGATTGGATGCTAACAATATAGTAGTAATACGTATATGATTGTCAGTATGATTGCATTTGAATAAATCAATCTAATGTAATATTTCAATTATGGTGCAGTTTCTTGGAAAAGTCGTAACGGTAATTTTTTATTGCAGTTTAATTGTGAATTCTAAAAATGTCAACAAATTTTTAACAATCTAAATAGCGTCGATAATTTAGGTAGGAAATGAAACGATGATGATTCCCAATGTGTGCCACTGGATGAAGGACGGATTAATATTTTTTTCTTATAGCACATATAGGTGAACACATCCTGTATATGACTAATACACAGAAAACCGTGAGCAAGCCTTGACAAAACAATACTTTATGCCCCTCTCGCGTAAATTAATACTCGCATAAATATATATATATATATATATATATATATATATATATATATATATATATATATATATATATATATATATATAGACAGTTAGTGACAAAAAAAGTAATCAATAAATCAATTTCAGTTTACCGTTGAAGTGGTTTTCGTCCCATTAAACGGTCTTCTTTATAATTTAAATACTCCTGCGCTATCTATCGACATATGCATGAATTATATTATATCCCACACTGTAGGGTGATTAAATATAAAGTACTCTACATCTTTACTCCGTAACCTCAACTCCGCTGACAGGCGATCGTAGAAATATATTTAATTTTGTATTACGGAGGAAAATATACAAGGTGTCCAAAAAGTCTTAGTATGGGCAATATCTTTGCTATAAGTAAAGATAGGGACATCAAATTTTAGGTGTATCTTTCTTATTGGTTAATAAATCAATTTTTTTATGTAATTTAACTTTTTCAACCCACTTGAGGGGTAACGCTAGGGAGTTGAGGACAAAAATTTTAAACGCAACCCTATGCCGTGTGGTACCTCACGTTTTACCGCAAACCCGAGGTCCGTATCTAAATTTGTTCTTAAACTGCAAGCATTTAAAACTTCGTAAATCGTAAAAAAATAAAATTTTTAATACTTTTATTTCTCTTATTACCTTTAAAGTTGTTTAAAATGATCACCATGAAGTTCTTGGCAGTAATAAAGTCGATTTTGGAACTCGCTTCTCACCTTTTTGAGAATGGCAGGTGTTACTTGTTGGCAGAGTTCCAAAATCGACTTTATTACTGTCAAGAAGTCATCATCATGGTGGTCATTTTCAACAACTTTTAAAGTATTTAGAGAAATAAAGGAAATTAAATTTTTAATTTTTTTTCACGATTTTTAATTTTTATAGGCTTGCCATTTGAAAACGAATTAGAATACGGACCTCGGGTTTGCAGCAAAACGTTAATTTTTTGAAGACTTTTAAAATAAGGTACCACACGGCAAAGGGCTGCATTTAAAATTTTTGACCTCAACGTCACCTAGCGTCACCCCTCAAGGGGGTTGAAAAAGTTAAATTCCATAAAAAAGTAGATTTATTAACCAATAAGATACACCTAAAATTTCGTGTCTCTACCTTTACTAACAGCAAAGATATTTTTCCCATACTAAGACTTTTCGGACACCCTGTATATATTTTATAATACCCGGCATATAACACTATTACATCACAAACAAAGGTTTGTATTTTATATCTTTAACTGGTCAACTAATGTAACCGTTTTTGAAAGAAATATTTACGAGCGAATCTCCAAAGAAGTGTTTGTATTTTGTGTGAAGAGCGTAAGTAATCGTTTAAATTAGCAAAACTTAAATTCTAGCGGTGCAACCGGATATACAGCATGCGTCCATACTTGTCTAAAGTCTATTAATTTTCGTGCTGCTGTTTTTCCTTTTGCCCTGCGGCTTTCTGCTGTGCCCGGATAAATTCCGGATAATCGATATATCCATCCTTGTTCCCATCGTCCACGTTCAGGATGGGATCGATAAGATTGACCAGCTCCTCGTCTTTGAAGATTTTTTCTTCGATTTCGCCTTGCTTCTCTTTGCTGCCTTGCTCTATAAGACAAACACAGGTACGGAATCACAGACATATAAAAGCAGAAACAACATATATTGCATGTATCACCATAATACACATAGTACAAGTATAGCGTGTTTTTCACTGTAACAACTGTAAAAATTTAATGATGGACGTTAAGAGAGTTCAGGTTTATTAGAGAGTTAAAGAATATTTAATGCACATTACTACAATTTGGTTTTTTAACACTGCTGATCTTTAGTTTCTTGCTATGAAAGACCAACGATCTTCGAGTGTAGACACATAAAAAACGTATTTCATCAAAAAAATCAAAATTTTATTTTGTGCTTTCCCTTTTAAATCGCGCCCGCGAAAGTTCAATACGCTTGTTGAATTTTTGCGGCGCGCAACATATGGGAAACTTTTATAGTTTTGTATTTCAAAAAACTTTATTTGTGATAAGAGTTGGTGCTTATTGTCAAACTAAAAACTAATATATCACAAGAGCTTGGTGGGAGCGCGAATACAATTCTGAAATACTAATGCGTCGAGTTCTGCGTTGCCTAGCTATTGTCAAAGTCGAAATTACTATATATATAATATATATAAATATAATTAAAAAAATCTATGGGAATGGAGTGCTAACCCGTTTCCAATACACCTTTTAGAGCCGATCTCCTAATTTTTTATATGACAAAAATTCAAAAAAAGTCTACGCGAGCACGAACTTTAACCTTACCTGCACGTTACCGACGCAAAAAATCGGTAAACATGTTACCAGTGCATTATATACTCATATTTTTGAGGACGATTGTGAAACTTTCTAAATACATAGACGCTTCTGTATCTTGTTCGGTACCCTTTCACGCAAACACTCAACCGTCATCAAGAAAGAAAGCGCGTGCCCGGGCGAAAAGCCAAAAACGCATACACCGGGAAAATGGCAACACCGCATCTAAATTGTATTCGAGCTACTTCTAAGCTCTATATTGTTATAGGATTTTAAATGTTTATAATAGTTTGCACAGCATTTAATATTTCTTATGACATTACTTTTTTAAGACATATGCGTGTTGCAAACATAGTTAAATGGCTTCATCCAACAATTAAGCGTAATATTCGGTAGAGATAAGAATAATTCTGGCTATATTAGAACTTTCTAAAGGTTAATAGGAGACGATTTTACCACATTATGTACCCATATGTACATTGCATTATAAAGGTTAGGCCATGGACAAACAATTATTACAATAAATCACAGAACTTGTTCTAATATAAGTAGTTTCAAAAGTACTTATTACACAAAAGTTGTTAAAATACCTTAAGTAGTTAGCACTGAGTAGTTAGCTACTTTTCCACTACTTTTTGCGAATATTTTATACAGACTTAAAATAATCAAGTATAACTACTAGGAGAAAAAAAGTAGTAAGAATACAACTATTTTACCGAAAATGTAGTTAACTACTTTTGTAGTTATTCCTAGCATTTAAAAAACTGTAACAATATTTAGTTGACTTCGGCATGTTTAGGTTTTTAATTTAAAACTATTTTTTTATAACTTCTTATTCTTGGCAAGTTTTAAAAACCCGTCATTTGCATCCAACCTTGCATAAGATGTGATATGTTAGTCTTTAGTTTGATAATAAGCAGTAACTTTTATCATCCATAATGGAGAAATCAATAATAAAAAGATTTTACATATTCTGCACACTTTTTGGACACACTGTATGTCTGTCTGATGCGTTTACACTACACCGAGAAGTCATTGCCTTCCTTAAAGCAAATAACTGAACAACTGTAATATTTAAAAAACTAGTGTAGTGTTAGTGGGCGGTTAATACTGGTCTTCAGCGATATCGAATTTTATTGCCTAATTTGAAAAATTGATCAAACAAAAACTAGTTGAACAATATTTTCTGAACTTGTTTTTAAATGAAGTTTTATTTTTCAACCTTGGATTTTCATAAGCACCATCAAGAATTGAAAAAATCTCTTACCTGGCCAGGATAATTACAATATTACAATGCAAAAAATACATACTGGGAAACGAAAATAAAGACTCCAGCTGTAAACAGCTGCTCCTAAGCGCTATACAGGGTATTCTACTATCCCCTAAGGACATATTGTTCCCCAAAAGGAGCAGTTTAAAATTATTTTTTTTGTAATATCTCTTAAACATGTTTATATCTGGAAAAATGTTAGTAGGTACATTTTGCCCTAAATAATAAAAACAGTAGTAAAGGACAAGCTTTAGCTTAATCACTGTACCAATGACGGAATAGCCCGAAATTTTGACGTCTGTAGCCGTGCTTTTTTATCTGGCACACCTCGTAGAGGGAAGAGAGATGTGGCTTATTTATAAAGGATTGGGGGTTAACAGGGAAAAGAAAAACCTCTACAGGCAATTTGTGCCATAATCTGGATACTCGTGGTATGAATGAGCAGAAGGAAGAAGTTTAATATTCTGGGTTTCTGTAGCTAGATAATAATAAAGGGATGCATAACATGTAATGTGATTCTTGTTGTTCTGATGGGAACAGCTCACGGGGAATGACTAGGGGCTAGTTTTTCTGAGCAGAATCGGTGAACATATTTGTAGAAGTAGAAAAGAAAGATCACCCACAGTGCGGTGCTGTGGGAGAGAAAAGAGCTCTCTAGTACGAGCAGGGTCAGTGATGAGTCGGACGATTTTCGTATTAATGGGATCAAGTATGAAATTGGTGCCGCTTTTTAGATGTGGTAACAATCAAGGTTAGGTTTTAATTGGGAAACATGGAGAATATACAGGCCTGGCCTTCAGTCTATCTACCCAACCTTGTCAAGGATGTCATGACCCAGGAAATAAGAGATGAAGCATGAGCTTATGATGTTTCCAGACGAATTTGTATATGGATTTAAAACATCTAGGTTCCGGCACCTGTGAAATAATACGCAGAGTGCGAGCAGGAGGAAAGAAATGTACTGTGTTACCATAGACTCAGTGCGAGGAAGAGGGGAGTGGTTTATAGAAGTGGTCAGAACTGCAATGATGTATGGGTTAGAAACATGGCCAATAAAGGAAATGCACACAACGATTTTAGAATATATGTGGGGGGCGGGGCGAGACTGGGAACAATGAGGTTGTGGACATATCTAACTGGATACAGGAAACACGACTATTTATAGTGGTATTGGCATTTGATAAAAAAGATAATGATTATGTCGGCAAAAGAAGGGTATAGGAGGATTCAGAAATAATTTAAGGGAAAGAAAGGTTTAACAGGAGGAAAAACTCACGACCGGGTGTTGTCCAGGTTAGCTGATGAAAGTAATTTGTAATCTTCTAGTCTAGAGCATTTTATACGAAGAAAATAAAATAAACTTTGAATTTTTTATGAATTATATATTCTTTTGAGTTTTTGTTTTGTATGAAAATACTCGGCTCTATTCGGTTTAGCTGATGAAAGCGTCAAATTACAACGTTGTGGTCTTAAATTTCCTTTTCCAATATTAGCAAAAGCATGTAAAAAATATACGAATACAAATAAGCAAGCTGAGACCCGTTGCATAGCATGCTAAGAAAATAAAAGCAAGTCCCTTCAAGATTCTACAGAATAGTGAACAAAATCTCCCAAGTTAATGTATTGCAAAACCATTTTCAGTGGTTTCAAATTGTCAGTCTTATAAAGTTGAAATTACCGGTATTTAATCAAGTTTAATGGTAATTATGGTCTGTGCTTTCAAAACCCTAAATATAACATTTTATAAGTGATTTTTTGGCCAATATTAAAAAAAAAATCTGCAAAAGTCTTTTGCGGAACGTCCCTGGCGAAATGAAATTTAAAATGCACGTTCTTTCAACTTTATCGTTTTCTTTATAACACAGAAGTTATTTGAACAAGTCAGTTCTAATAGCAAGTTAAATTTTATTTTAGTATATTTACTGTGTATTACAATAAGTATTATTCTCCTGCTGGTAAAGTAGAAAATACTAAATCATAGAGTTTAATTTACCACATATAGCTTTTTCTATATCATTTTGTAATACAGTGTATTCTTTCCAAAGCTGTCCATATGATTTTACATGTTAAATTTTTAATCCCACGTTCTATTAGAAGAACAGAGATAAAAAGCATTAATTTTTTTCAAAAAAAAAATGTATAAGAGACGTTGGTCAGGAAAATTGGATTGGACGTTTTGGCCCTTTTAAATGGCCTGCGCGAAATTCAGATATCTCGCCTCCAGATTACCTTTATTAAGGAGATCTATCATCAAAAGTTTTTGATAATGTAAAAGAGAAGACTGATGCGGAAGAACTGAAAAATAGAATTATCGAGGCTTCACACAGCATCACGATACATCAACTGCTTAACGTAAGAATACATTTTTTCTTTGACTATAAAGGGCTGCTTAACGTAAAAGTTTTTTTTACTATAAAGGGTGTGGCTGTGCACAGGGTGGAGTTAAGATTTCACAGCGCTTGGGGCTCAAAAGTATAAAATGTCCCCACATGAAAAAGCTATGTACGCAAAATTTCACAAAGATCAAGCAAACAGGCAGAGTTTTTTTCAATTTATACTGTATAAAAATTTATTTTTCGCATAAGATCATCAGCTCTGTAAAAGGTGTCTAAAAACAAATGGGTCAGATTTTTCAAGTAGCTTCCTGGAATCAAAATAGATCAATTTAGACCATTATTTTTTTCATGAATTGTATATTCTTTTGAGTTTTGCTTGCATGAAGATATTCGGTTCCTATTCGGGTTAAAAAGCGTAGCAAATAATAACCTTCTTAACTGTAAAATAGATTATGTTGTAGATCCTAATTACGAAGTATTTAGAAAAAAAAGTTTAGTTTTTAGTATGTGTTAGATTAGGTTTGCTTGGGTTATAATTATGCTATATGAGGAGGAGGAGGAGGAGGAGGAGGAGGAACCCCCAATAATCACTACTAACGTCAAAATTGGTTGCTTGGGTTGAAATGAATGGTAATTTTTTTTCACGCAATTTCGAAGCGCAGTTAAGGGCCGTCAGATGTTAAAAAACTTTTTTCAAATGAAGGGTCTGTAAAGTCCGTTGCACGAGTCTAGAGCTACAACCCCTGAGGTGGCAGGGAGGTAAAAGACGTAAAACGTGGCGTTTCAGCTGTGGAGGCATAGGCGTGTCCGCATTTTTCCGCCAGCTCTAGACTCGTGCCACGGGCTTTATGTCTTCTATCTATTTCTTAAATTATGTAGAGTAAAAGGTGATATAAAAACGTGATACCTTGTTTTTCCGGTAATGTTCATAGTGATTTTTTTTAATGTTAGAGGAGAGCCAATAAGCCTCAGGTTTGGTATTTTTTATTTCTATCTCACCTAGTATTGTCTGCCCAAGAGATCTGCAACCGGCAAAAGGATTTAAATAATGCAAGGGAAGGCTTAAACAGCGTTGCCAATTTGTTTGTAAACCAGATGTCACAAGAAAAGTTTAAATCTTAATAACGAAAAATTAAATAGTTTTTCAAAACTGGTTTACGAACAAATTGGCAACGTTGGTTAAGAATTTCCTTGCATTTTTTAAATTCTTTTGCCGGTTGCAGATACGAGTATCTTGGGCGGACTATAAGAGCTATGATAATTTTTATAATTTTCGGTCATTTAAGCGACAAATTCACGAGACGACGGACGAAAATTCGGCTATCAATAGCGACTTAAAATTAGGTTACAAAATCAACATCTAGTCAGAAGTTGAGAAGATTAAAATTAAAAATTAGTAAACATCGGCGATTTCAACTTTACAAAACTCTTAAGAGTAGAACGTGATCGACATATTATACAGAATACAGTTAGAAAAACCCCATAAATTTAATAAATACTTTACCCGGATTCAAAACCCAATTATACTTACCGTGCCAATGTATTAACGACTTGATCAGTTCGCAACCGTCCAATTTGTTATTGTTGTCAGCGTCGTGCATTTTGAAGTAGTGGAATTGCAGTTCTTGGTCTGTCATTTTGCTAGTATCGATCGGGACCTCCATGTGCTCTTGTATATGCCTAAAATAATGCGCCTAAATAACTGAACCAGATAAAACTAATTTGCAGCGTGTCAACCAGGGGCAGCTCCAGAGGGAGGAGGGCAGGGGGCCATTTGCCCCCCAAATCATATATCTCACGCCCAACGTGATTTTTGTGATTTTTGGACACTCGTATCTTGGAAACTACTCCACCTAGGCGTATGAAATATGGAATATTGCTTCTTTTTGGTAACCTTAACCCCCCTGTTGTGCGCTTTGATATCTTCTTATATAAATATGTAACACTTGATTATAACTGAAAATTCGTTATTTATTAAAAGGATTTTTCATATATATGCCTTATTTTTTTGACAGATTGCGACCCCCCCTCCCCTATACATGATTGCGACACCCCTGGGGATCGCGGTCCCCCAAGTTGAGAAACGATGCTCTAATGTGGCAAAGGTCAAATAAGAAAAACGTGTATACAAAGTTGCACTAGTGCTAGATAATAAAGTTTATGGTAATACGTCTTTTTTGAACACTTGTGTTCTTCAAGTATGGATTCTAAAAAACTTTAACAAAACCGAGTAAATGACACTTACTCCTTTTCATGTTGTATGTCTCCGGAATTGAAAATCTGTCGCTGATTATGGTGCCCATGTGACGGGGGAGCCTAAAAACCATAAAATTATTTTCCTGAGATGGTTCTGCAGATGCATATTTCAAAAACAGCAGGAAAAAAGGAAGAAACAAACTGAAGCCTTTGGTTACTCGCATGGATTTGGGATATTAAATTTTATAGGCAATAGGTTAATAGCAATTTTAATATTCCATGCTTACTGTTAAAAAGGAAATAATTAATTAGTAAAATACGTTTGTGGAAACAATGTGTTAATATCTTATAAGGATAAGGTGCTTGGATGCTTGCATATTTTTCAAAGTTTTTTTGTAGATCCGTTACAAATGTCAATTAAACCACATACAAATCTAGTTAGAAAAGAAAATAGTACCAAACAACCTAATGTTAGTTCAATTCATAAGCAGTCTAGCATCGTAAACTGGCATGCACTAAAACTATCATTATTTTTTAATTTACTTGATGGTGAATAGCCTGTGGATGTGGAACCTGTTGCAATGGTACCTGATGTTGCACAGGCGCTTGTTGAAACTGTACTGGCATCTACAACAAGATTTTACTCTCTTTTTACCACTCTTCAAAGGAAACAAAATATTTTGTGGAACGGAAAAACTCATTCTCCTTTGTGTTTTCTATTGTTATTTCATTGATTAATTGTGAGGTTAGAGATGGAAATTTTTCTGTTCAACAATAGTTTTTTCGAAAATTTATCTTTTGAGAAAAAAAAAACGGTTTCAAAAAATTTGTTTCCGAAAACGTTGTCTTTAGAAAAATTTTCGGTTAAAAAAGTGTAAGACCTAAAATCTCAAATTTACGAGAAATTTCAAGTTCTTTAACTTAAAGCAGTTTTGAATAACTTGAGATAAATGCGTGAACTAAAAATAAAACATTTAACAATGGCGTTAAAACTTCCTTGTTCAAAAAATAAAAGTTCGTGGTAGGGAGGCACTGTAAAGGCATCAAATACGTCGGTAATCATAAACAATAATGGCTGCTTGGCAGGTTACGCGACCACTCAATCATAGGATGCATCGGAAACGTGGGATCGCTACAAGGTCATTTCGAGCTAGGGTTCGGCCAATCGGCCTTCATGGAATAGTAAACAATATTTTCATTCCATTTCACGTTTTCCTTGTTCGTGTTACGTTAACTTCGTTAGAAATATTTAATGTGAGACTTAAACTAAAAAATAAAGAAACCTGTTGCTGCTGCTGATGTTGCTGCTGCTGTTGTTGCTGCGGCTGTTGTTGGAACTGCTGTTGTTGCGCTGGAATATGCTGTTGTACAGGAGGTGGTTGCTGATACTGTTGTTGCTGGTGCTGAGGAATCTGTTGGTACTGTGGCTGTTGTTGATACTAATAAGAAAAATATGGTAACTATGTAGTATACAATTATCTACAAATACTTTTAGAAACTAATTGTTACATTTGTGCTTTAGTTCGTTCTGCATTAGAATTCAGTGGTGAAAAAACTGAATATTAACATTTTAAAAATAAACCATTTTTTGTAGTTTCTCCAAACAACCGCTTCAGAAATATACATCTGTCAACATTTTACCTTAAATTTACTGGTTTCCTAGCAAAAACAAATAAGCGAAAAAGAAAAAAGCATAATGAAATAATTATTTCAATGAATTGAACCAAGATATGAATGAATTTTTGAACAATTTGTAAACTATAAATTAACACACTTTCGATACCCGAGGAGCTGGGTGGGACTTACACAGGGCGTTACAAAAAGATATTAAGAAATTTTAAGGGCAGATTCTACATCTAAAAATATGAAAATAAGTTTATATAAACATGGGTTCTCAAACGCTTCTTTTTCGAGATACAGGGTGTTTAATATTTTCTTTTTTAAATGTTTCTTTTTAATTTCTCGAACATGCGTGCAACAGTTTTTGGCATTAACTCCGTTCCTGGAGGTTTTAGAAGTAACGTTTCTTATCCTTGTAGAGGATAAAATTTGCTACAAAATCGCTTTTATACGTTTTTTTTTTGTCAGACTAATAGTTTTCGAGTTAAATCGCGCCAAATGAGCGCCATTTTTTCAAGATGGCGGCGCGAGCGGCGATCGTTCGAGGTCGCCAACACGGTAATACCTAGGACCACTTAGCTTACAATCCTGCTAAGTTTCAAAACTCCCCAACCTTTTGCACCAAAAATGTACCTAATGACTGGCCTACAAGTACAATATCAGGATCCAATACTTTAGAGATTACCCTAACTGCATAGTAATTGAAATCACGTTTAGCCCTTAATCTCTGTACGGTCTACTATCTGCATTCTGCACACAGCCAAAAAATCTATTTTTAAGTCAAATTATTTACAATATGACTCTAAAAATACATCATTTAAATCGCATGTAAAGGACATAACACTGGTCTTCGTAATATTAAAAAGGTAAGCTAGTTAGCTTCACACCATTACTTATAATATTTGCTAAGTTATTGTTTACTCTTTCGTCAATTGCTGTCCCTGTTACGCCACAAAATATGTAGTTGCATCATCTGCAAATAAAGTCATTTTCCCCCTATATAATATCATAGAACTCATTAATATATGCTTTATTAACTACAGCTCTGCCTGTCAATATGTTAGCCCCGTCAAAAGTTCAAAACCAAACATTCAACTTTCAGTTATACAGTAAAATTTATTTAAAAGAATCACTGTCTCTTCAATGTGAGAACAATAAACCAGTAAGACAATTTCCTTTTAAACCAAAAAATTAACGGAAATGGCTATTTTCCCTGACGTTAGCAAAAAATATTCATTTTTACTGACTACTACTGAAATTTTGGTTTCCCTGAGGGTGTTTGAATGTCCTGACATTTCCCTGTTTTACCTGATGCTGGGAACCCTGTTATACTCATAACTTTAAAAACAAGGTGTAATATATATTTTAGTAGAGCAAAGATTCCAGAGTTACTCTTAATAAGGCCAACTATATGGTTCCCCACCTACTTTTGAGAACGCCTATTGCTAGGCATTCAGTTATGTAGCATATTTTTAGATTGATAAATTATACTAAAATAATGCAATTAAGTACTGTAGTTTAATATCTGCAATCGTAAATACCACAGGCTAAAGCATATAACTAAGGATTAATAAAATATACCAAAAAGCATACGAATATTTTTCGTGATAATACATTTTTAATAATTTATTTCCCTTGCATGGTCGCGAAATTTAAAGTGAGATTGGCAACATCGTTTTCTCCGTAGCACGTGCCGTAGTGCCGTTCATTCATGACTTAAACAGTTGCCAAGGTGTAGAAGTTTCTGTGTAACCTTTTTGACAGGTCGGACTATACGTGCTGTAGCGAAACTTCAAGTGATTGTTTGTTTTTTAACCGACGTCACGAGAAGGTTATCAATTCGACCTGTTTGGATTTTTTATGCATGTTCACGCATAATTCTTGAATGGATTAACTGATTTCGATAATTTTTTGAGTTCTCCCGAATTGTCCCATTTTAAGGGTTTTTTGAGTGAGTGGAAACCTAAAGAGAGAGAGAATAAAAGGAGCGGCTGAGAATTTTCCAAAAATGTTAACTAATATATCATTTTCGGGGTTATTGAGATCAGAAAATCTAATTTTGTCTAACAGATGTTAAATAAGATCGATAGAGAAAAGATGTGCTAAAAGAGTGATTAGGAATTTCTTCAAAAATGTTAACTAACATGTCAATTTCGGGACTAGCGAGGTCAGAATATCAAATCTTTTCTAACAAACTTAAACACCCTAAGCAAACCTAAACAAATAAAAGAAAAGTTAACTAAAGCTACGTTTACACTTGGCAAGTTTACTGGCGGAAAGTACTTGCCGCCACTGAACTTGCCATGTGTAAACCGCAGGAAAGTGCACTTGGTACTTGTCGGCAAGTGACTTGCCGAAGTTGGAGAATCGGCTAGTTTTCATGCCCATTTTCCGACTATTTTTATTACTTTCCGTGTGTACACGGGTCCGGACAAGTGAAAGTTATTAGTTTATAATGAAGTGGGACGGAAATGAGATAATTTCATATTTAAACAAAAAGGGGACCATAGGATGAATGGAGGGGAGGAGGGAGAATAGGTGAATTAAAAAGAAATAAATATTTTTTTCAACTTTAAAGTTCAGAACTTTTGTGCACAAATTACTAAAAGATGAATGCAATTAGGCTGACCATTAGGCTCGGTAATAAGTAACTAAAAATATTACTCTTTATTAACAATTTATCAATGTATTATCAGTAAGGATTAAAATTATACTTTAAAATTGCGCCAACTTCAAAGTTTAGAACTTCGGTGTACAAGTTACCTAACTTTAAATAAAATTAAGTTTACAATTAACCACAGTTAAAAATATATACAAATATTATTTCATACTTTTTAGTACTTTTTCTTTTGTGAAGGCGGTTCATTTTTTCGAAAAAAAACCTTAAACGGGCCTTATTTATAAATTTGAAAAATGGTTCGTCAGTGCCAAGGGTGTGGAAAAATAGATTCTTTTAATCTGAATCTGTTTTTCACAGGTTTGTTCGATTGAAATACAGACGGTTCGAAAGTCGAAAAGCCATAGCGGCGGCGCGCAAACTGGATGTTTAAGCGTTCTCTCTTTCCCTTTCCTTTATCCAAGACACGCACAATGTATAACTTAAGCAAAACAAAAGACTAGTTATGGATAAATGATGTCGTCTCCTCTTACTGACGGTCCATCTACAGAAGATCAATGTACCGAAAGAAAAATATATTTTAATTCAAGCACATTTGTTTGGAATGGTTTATCAGTAGGTAAATATCTCAAGGAAAGAACCATTAAATATATACAGTGGAAGTCATTTATAGCGACGTCGCTTATAACGACAAGTTGCTTATAACGACTGAACCCTAGAGAATCGGTTGGATTTCTATATCCGCCAACGCTTTTGTAGTCGTGTATAACGTCGTCGGATATAACAACGAAGTCGCTTGTAACGCCCTGCTGTACTCAGGGTCAAGCCGGATATAACGACGTGCGGACGAGCAAAGTCACGATGCGACGTGTGTAGAATGTTCCGATTGGTCTGTTTTTGTGACCGTTTTGTCACTGATGTGATTCCCAGAATTCCCGATATCGAAATGCAACAATAACAATATTTTTAGTAGGCGACTGGTGCTGTTCGAATTAGTTACCCTATAAATAAATCATAAGTAGTATTGTGTACCTATGTGTCTCATCTTAATTACGTACATACATATAACGTATTATGTACTTAGTTGTTTTTGTTTTAATTTTTGTTTTTCATAACTATGTGAGCTCGTATGTGAGTAATGTATCTTTATGTAAGTAATAAAATGAATATACAAATATATGTTTTTCACCTTATTACTGAAAAAAAAAATCGGCTGTATGTAACGACGTCCTTTTATAACGACGGGAATTTGCCGGTCCTTTGGTCGTCATTATAAGTGACTTTCACTGTATTTTGGTTTGCTGTTTCTTAGTAATTCTGGGCTAATATAATTTAGTTTAGCAATTACCCAGGTACAAACAAACTCTACACAGTTTATTTTCAAAATTGTTTGGAAAAGGAAACAGTAGGTACCTTGCCAATAAGAAAACTTATTTCATAAAATATTATTATATAAATTATTTCATTTTAATCGTAGTTTAATTAACAAAACTCAGTTAAATGATTTTACAAAAGTTGAATTTTTAATTTTAAAGAAATCACTGCAACATCAACCATATGTTTTAAAAAATATATCTACCTGGTAATGTTGTGGGTTCACTCCAGGCGGCGCCCTTTGAGAATTAACACCCAGAAACGTGCCAAAAACGGCAAAAATGATCAAAAAATGAATCATTATATCTTTTTAAGCAATTTAAAAAAACACCGTAATCAACTTTGCATCGTTCAAAAAAGTTGTGGTTATGGTGACTTGACACGTCGTGAAACCGAGTTGTCAAATTATTTAACGTCAATAACCACGTTCTGTGATGACCACGTTTCGCGGGTCGTTTCGATGCGATCGAACGAATGGGTGATCGGATGGAACTAGCTACTAAAGATTAAAAAACTCCACATTATTGAAAAAATTGGGATTAAAGTATTAAAACAAGCAGAGCAGCTTCAGTAGATGGGTAGTATATGCACCGTAGTATTTTAATTTAAATCTAGCTTATTGTTTTACAATCAGGAGTATTATCGATGTTTTGTAAATATCGATATGCCGTTGCCGTCCCTACCTTAACCTCCAATAATAATAGTACTTTTCAAAATTGGGTTCAATTTCGATTGTATTTTAATTGAAAAATATTCTTTATTTTACTAAAACACTGTCAAAAAGTATGCAGAATACACAAACATCCGATAAAAAATGCTGCACTCCAGAATCAGTGTCCCAAAAATTAAAGATATTATGCTTACATGGTTACAGACAGAATGCCGAAGTTTTCAGGAGCAAAACGGGATCCTTTCGTAAGATGGTGCATAAATGGGTCCAATTTTACTATGTGACCGCACCACATAAAGTTCTTTTAGTCGATAACATTGATGCTCTAGAAAATCCTGACCTCGGACAGGTAAAAGATGAAGGTACATTTAATAAACTCAATCAATCAATCAAAATATGCTTTATTGCTATAAAGAACAAGTTCTTGTAACAAAGCTAACAAGTAACCAAATATTAGTATACTATGCCATAACAAATTAACCACCTACCCAACACTACATTCCTTCCAGACATCCTAACAACCAGATCATCTGGGCATGATGTAATACAGCCTTACTAATATCAGAGAAAAATAAGATAGAGAGAAGAATATCTCGTACGGAGTTCATTCATAAATACGATTTGCTTTCTATGACCTCCAAACCGACGTCGAAATAAGCTGACATGGGCGTGCACTGCAGATTTTGGGTTATTATAAAGCACAGCGAGAGTGAGTATTGAGACGCGCCGCAGAAAACTCTCTCTGCTTGCTGTGTTGCTGCCGCACTGGCTAAGTCGGGGTGTATTGTGAGAATCGTATTGGCTAATCTCGGGGTGTTGCCGTTTGAAGGCCATAGCGTGGTCGAGCTGGCGGGAAGACGAGATATTATTCTCTCTATCTTATTCTTCTCTGCTAATATGTTATAATCCTAAAAACCCTATCTAACTACCCAGATAAAATAAAAACATGGAAAGACAAACACAATTGCTATAAAATCAATATGAAATAGATATAAAATAAATGTGAACAAGATAGTAAAAACGTCATTGTAAAATACACTGATAAAACAAATTCGGTTAAAATTGTTAGAATTTGCACAAGCAAAATAATTACAAACTGTTCTTAGTTTGTCAAAAATTTCCTTTAAAAAAAATTGTAGGTGACCTATTACTTACAACTCTTAATTTAAAAAATCTACACGACTTTTAAAACACTGCCAAACTGTCAGTTAAGGGGGACCAGTGAATATGTAGCTCGGAATGTATATTTTGCATTGGTGGAGTCGCATTTGCAATATGGTGTGTGTTTCTGGGGATCGTGCTCGGGCCAGCTCTTTAATGTGATTTTTGTGTTGCAGGAGCGTGCAGTTCGGTCTTTATGCAGGGTTAATTCTCGGGAATCTTGCAGACCACTATTTGTGTCAATGCAAATTTTAACTTTCAGGGGCATATTCATTCTAGAGACAGTTTGTCTCATGCAAGATAAATTTCAACCCTAAATTGAAATAACAGGGGTTTACACTACTCGCTCTTCTGAAATGATCACCTTACCTATCCCCACTTTGAGTTTAACAAAAAACTATTATTTTTAGAAGCAATCAACTTTATCATTTGCTGTTAGTTCTACGAAAGACTAAAAATAATAAGTAAAAAAGCTATTAATTGGGAACGCTTACTAATCCATTTCTGAATATTTGACTGATTTTCTTTGATTGGTGTCTGTATGTCTCAAGTTTTACAATAGACCTTTTTGTCTTGTTTATATAATTGTTGTCTATTTTGATATTATATGATTTGTTTTTCGCTATTATCTCATGACTTTCTGATACTGTGAATTGTTGTAAGTGTATTATTGGCGTTTTGACCGTTTTAAACATTTTAGTTTGCATCCTTATTGGTTTAAATTTAAATTCAGTTAGTTTTTAGGATGCTTTGTTTACATGATTGTATCTTATTACATGATTGTATCAGAACAATAAAGCAATTTTTGACTTTGACTTTGGCTTTGACTATCTGATTTAAGACTGCATGGCATAGGTATACTTAGCCAGACATTGTTGTTTTAGGTACTTATGTATTTTGTCGTACTAAATAATAAAATTAGTACCCAGTGGTAACTTTAAATTGCCCCCACTTTCAAGGCCAAGTAAATTTTTTTGTATCTTTCGTGATTATAAAGAAAAAAAGTACCTTTAAAATAAGGTGTTACTACAACTTCTTTTTACTGAAAAAAAACATTCAATGTGGTGATCCAACTTGACTGATTTTACTTTAACTAGATTTTAAAATTTTAATGTCATCTTAAAAAAGGGGTTATTAAAAGTAAGAGGAATAAAAGTACCTAATCTCAATTATCAAATAAAGCTCTTTAATAAAAAAAGGATTAAAATTTAGGTGAATTCAAAAAACAAGCAAAAAACGCCACTAGAATGTGACCAGTATTAATTAATATGTGAATCAAGCCAGAAGAGCCATAACGCATTTTAAAATTGTTGTCCTATGTAATAATTTGTAGCCATTTTATTGCTATTTATTATGCTATTTTAAATTTTTTACCCCTCGCCTTTTTTTTTGAAAATAGGTATGTAACTGTTTTAGCATACGTTCACTAAACTAAATTATCTTTCTAATTATGTTTATAGTGGAATTTTTAGCCAATTAATGCTCCTAAAATATGTACAGGCTGTCCATTTTTCGATGGTTTTACGGGGTATCTACGTTATTAGTAAAGAGAGAAGGATGCGGTTTTCGCGGCACTGTGCTACTTTTTTGAGAAACAAAAGATGCCGCACACAGAATTTTCCTATCCCTCTTAGTTTTTAAGATACGGGATGTTTTTGAAAATTTTGCATTTTGGGACACCCCTCGTATCTCGGTTACGCTGTAACTTAGCAAAAAGGGAAAATACGGACTTATTGGTTTTTTTTACTTAGAATCCAGTGGCTTAATCAGATTTTTTCTAGGTTCAATTGTTTTCGAGAAACAAAGCAAACTTGCATTTTTTTAAATTGGACGCCCTATATATTTTTAGATATTATGATTCAGTTTATCATAAGCTTTTTAAAAATATATAACACTTTATATTTATTTTTAATATTAAGCTTAAAACTTACATTTTTAAAATATTTATACTTACTGTTTTTTAGTAGGCCATGACGGGTATTTAAGAAAACAAAAGATGACAGTCTTGTCATCTTAAGAAATTCTTAATTTTCTGTCAGAATATTCAGGTTCTCTATTGTCTATTCTTTAATCTTTAATAAAAGTTTCGATTAAAAGGTAAAAAAGCATTTTTTTCCTAATTATGGCAGCCAATCCGAAATTCGAGAATTATGAAAAGTACTTGCTAAGTTACAGCGTAACCGAGATACGAGGGGTGTCCCAAAATGCAAAATTTTCAAAAACACCCCGTACCTTAAAAATTAAGAGGGATAGGAAAATTCTGTATGCAGCACCTTTTGTTTCTCAAAAAAGTAGCAAAGTGCCGCGAAAACCGCATCCTTCTATATTTACTAATAACGTAGATACCCCGTAAAACCATCGAAAAATGGACACCCTGTACAGTGTACAGTAGGGTGTACACGTGGCATATTGTTCAAGGTAGATCAACGGGATCTCGCGAAAATACACTCAAAGGAAAATAACCTAGGGCGCATGGCTGCAGTATTTAAATCGATAGACGGTTGGATGCTGCAGCTGCGTTGCCAACTTGTCAAAGTCGTAATTAGTCGGTTTTAATGTTTGATAGACACAGTTACAATTATTAATATTATTAGTAATTACCTAAATATCTTAAAATAAAATTAGGTAAGCTTATATTAAATGTATGATGTATCGCGAATATTGTTTTAATAATAAATTGGTCAGATTTAAATTAGTGAGCCAGAATTTGCGACTACCCGACACCCGGCGCGGCGGCGTTTACAACCACGCGCGCCCCGAAAGGGATATTATTGGTGGGCCGTCGACAAATTGTGTCTCTTTTTAACTTCGTTAAGCGCGTATGTTTGTTTCTCTCTTAGCTTTGATGCATTTTATGTAGTCCATATACACCTATGAGGCCAATTTAAAATACGTCGAGTCCGGAGCAAGCTTGGCTTGATCACCGTTGTATACGGTGGCTTGATTCTTTCTTGGGAAGTTTTCGCATGGAACTTGCACTTTTTTGAAAGAAAAGATTATTTTCGGTTTTAAAAAATAAAAAAATTAATTATTAGGTAGATCATTGAAAATTGTAGGTGGGTCATTGACCAAATGAGCTTATGGACCTACCGCCTAGTATTTACACTGATAATTAAAATAAAAGCACGACAAACCATGACTTTAACGAAGCCTAGGTAATATTACTAATATTAAACATAAACAAAAAACCGAAAACACCCGACGGAGAGCCGCCAGCCGGACGGTGCTAACAACAAGGCATGCCAGGAACGGTAAAGCTCTTATGTTTAAAGGCTGGTAGAGGTTGGAAGAAATTTTTTTTGTTGAATGTAACTATAAATTTTTGTATATGAGTAAAAGAGAAATCTGTTTATCGATATTCCAAATCAAAATTTCGATATTTTCAAGAAAATGTAAAAGTCGACCGACAACCAGCTTTAGGTAGGGGAAGCCCGGGTAAAGCGAATTGCCCGGGCAAAGGGAATATTAATTATTTCACGAAAATAAAGACAGATGATGTTCATTACTTAACACAAGATCAAAGAGCATGTCTAACAGTAATAAGAATCACTATGGGTTAACCGATTAGTTAAGAAGCACATGCTTTAAATGCGCATCGAACGTTTTGCAGTGTCGAGTTAAAATAATTCTTCTAAGGTAAGTTCAGCAAACTTGTTCTAACTCGTTACAAAAAAAAACATCTTAGTTATTCATCATTGTCTTCATTAAGTCGGATTTCAGTCCTAATGTTTATGTCGGACCAGAACCTTGAGTTATAGTTCATTTATGTGCCGCCATATCCGAATGTATGTCAGGGTAAAGTGAAGAGGGCAAAGCGGATAGCTATTCGCTTTGCTAGATAAGGAAAGGGCACTCTCTAAGCCTTTATTCAAAAAGGCGTCTGGTCAGAATAAGAAGAAAATAGAACACGATACAGTTTCCACAAAGTTAAAAAAATATATTAGTGACAATTCTGATAGAGTTTATAATTGTCTGGCATGTGGAGAACTTTTTGAACAGAACGGTGAAGACTGGATCTAATGTGAATCAAACCCAACCTTTGCACGAATTATAGTGGGTTTGGCTCGTATTTTTCTGAGTATTGTGATACATAATTTTAATGTTATTTATGTTTATTATTTCATTTACATATAATATATACTGATATTCAAAGTGAATAAAATGCACATGCGTAAAAAACCATAAAAATTAAAGCAAAACCAAAAAGCAGTCATAAATTACTTTGTGTGCAATGAAGTAGAGATAAATCTGTGCGCTCTAGAGAGTTTTTTATTAGAATCTGATAATAAACAAAAAAATTATGATTTTCCAACTTTAACACATTCGCTTTGCCCGGGCTTCCCCTACCTACATGTAGAGGGTGGAAGATGTAAATTGATTAAAATTATTTATATAAACTTTTGTTTATTATTATAAAAGGAAACTTTTTGTTAGTATTCCAAATCGAAATTCTAAAACTATTTAAAATAGACCCACCCTAGTGTACAGGGATCGCGAAAAATAAACGGAATTTTATTCTAGCATTACCCTGTTTTAATATATTTTTTCATCTTTTTTTTAAGTTGTGCCTCTGCTGGCATGAGTTCACACTGGCATTATTGCCACACTGAGTAACCACTAAACAAAATTCTGTTCCTAACTTGTTTTACTGAAATTTTTGGCTAATTAATTTCTCCTAAATGTGCACAGAAACAGAAACTGAAAAAAAAATGACCTATTAGAAAAAAGGAATTTCACTTTAAGTGTCATCTTATGATATCCATGTTAACTGAATAACCTATGAGTATCTATCAAGATGTAATACTAGCCTATCCACGATATTTTTTAAACAAAGAGCAAAGTAATTAAAATAAGGTACAAATTAGTAATAAAATTTCCAAGAATTGTGGCCTAAGAAAAAAATTGAAAAGGCATTGTTGCTTTTCTAGCATGACTTAAATTGTTACCTTTAGAGTTTTGTTTAAAGTGCTTTGTTTCAACTCTTACCCAAAAAGTCAATATTGTGGAGTCGCCCAAATAAGCTTTTCCACATTTCAGATCAATATGGTTGGTTTTTTAACCGCGATGACAAGACATACAGGGGTATTCGAAAAGGTGGTCCAGCACTCGGATTTGAAGAGTCAGTAAATTTAATTGAGCAAGCATTTGAAAAAGAGGGACCATTTGATGGTATTCTAGGATTTTCACAGGGAGCTTGTTTTACAGGGCTACTTTGCGATTTGCAACATCGCGGGTGTAAGTATGGTTTTAAACATAATGTTTCTTGTTATTTAATTCCCTGAAAATCATCAGTGTACGCACGTACACACAGTAGAAGTGCTCAAGTCTGAAAAGTAAAATATTTGACTTAGTCACTTCTTGTACCAAGCCACAGATATATAATCCCTTTTCTTAAATAACCCGGATAACCTGCATTTTATTATTTGTATCGCCACTTTTGAGGTGTACATATAATTGTTATTTAAACTTTAAATACCCTCAGTATTATACACTCAGTATCACCCCAAATTACTTACGCGCTTGGCATAATGCTACTACGTAGGGTGGAAAGCCTTTCGGCGGAACCCCACTGCGGAACAATCCCTGAGGAGCCGAAAATCTGAGCAGTGGAACCCCACTGTTTAATTAATTAACTGTAATAAACCGATTACAATCAGCATTGAATATCCAAACAAAATATTGGACACCGCAACGTATAACATATATAAGTGCAGTAAAAGTTAGGAATCCACCTGCTCTACGCATATGTCACTTTTCTTCTCAAGAAGGTGTTGTTCTCTCGACCTCGACAGCGCACCATCGTCGGTTATAACCCTTTCTTAAGAAAACCCATCGCATCGTTTTATATATACCTATTATCTGTTACAGTTGTACAGGTAGCATCTTGCCAACACCTACACCCTTCCTTTACTTGAGTGTAGCCAGTCTTGATAATACGTGAGTAAAATGCGACCCTGCATTATTTGCTCCAACCCAACCCTGTTTAATATTTCACTTTACTAATGCAGATTACGTTTAATTTCTTAAAATACCGTTTTATATCTACCCTGTCGGTTCACTGACCTTTGTTTTTTTTCTTTGTTCTTTGTAATGCCAAATGATCCGCGAAAGACAAACAGGCCATCTGTATTTGACAAGAATGATGCTATTGCACTTGTCCTATAATACTGACCCTAATCTCGAAAGCAAAAGTTTATTGACACCATTATCTGGTACCGTTAGAAATTAGGTCTCTTTTCGAGTCATAATGTATGTAAAATAATCTTTAATAAACTTATTTTATACTTTCATTTAAAGTTCTCCCCCTAATGTTGCCCCTTTTCTAAAGTTTTAGTTTAATATTTTTAAATAGTTTATTTTATATTGTTTATAAGATTAAACTGTGATGTACGACGACAGTATTTGGTTTACATAATATGGTAAATTAAATTACAGTAATGGATTTAATTTCTTTACCAAAGATACCTGAACCCACCAGTTTGATTAGCGTCGGCGTTTGTACACCGTCTGCTTAAATCGGCGTACGAGGCACTCCAATAAATAAAAAGAAATCTAATCCTTTGCTAGAATTATTACCGGAATGCTTTTTAATTTAAAGCAGAGTAATGGATTTAATTTCGTTACCAAAGATACCTAAACCCACTAGTTAGATAAGCGTCGGCGTTTGTTTGTACACCGTCTGCTTAAATTAGCGTACCAATCCAATCCAATATTTTTTATAGAATCATTTCTACATAAATATACTTTTGACAAGAGCAAGAGACTTACTAGCAACACAAAAAAAAATCACTAAAAGGAGAAAACCCACTGGCAGCGTCACGACTTTAAAAAACTTTAAAAAGAGGAAAATTTGAATGTCTATCTGATATCTGAATCTGAATGCGAGTGCCCTGCGCGACGGTCGTGTTGAGTCAAGTATCCCCGCTTCCCCTCGGCAGGGGAGGTTAGCGTGGCTTGGTGGTACTATAGCGTCGCTTGGCCATCTGTCCTTTACGTCATCTAAAGAATTTGACCTGGAAGACCCTTTTTATGCAAACTTTTACATCTCTTGACGTTTTTAGATCATTTTAAAGCACATGTTTTTATGTATGCATATTATTAGAATTTTATATTTTAGAATATTAATTTTTCTTTAGAGACCTTGCGAAAATTTCAACTGATATAATGACTCTGGTACGGTCGGTTTCAGTATACAGGGAGGGCACCCTAAAAATGTATTTTCTATTTTTTCTTGCTTTACGTCGGAAACGAGAGCTAAGAAAAAAAAACAAAGCTTAGGCTTTTACCGTTGATATAATTGATTTAGAAACTAGGACGAAATATCATTATTTACATTTTAGAGTGATTAGGGATCCCCAAGTTACTTATAATCTGGCCCACTATACGGTCCTCCACCTAGTCTTGATCTTGACCTGATGATCTTCAGTAATTTTTGTATGCCGTCGGTGGGGGGCGGTGAGTGTTTACCCAGAAACTTTTTCTCATTGCACCAATGGTCATTTGTTTCTATGGGCGTGCACTAGCACTAGGAGTAGTAAAAATTAAAAGAAAATCTTTATTTAATCTGTGATAAATAGAGTTGTGCCTTGGTCAGTTGACTGGTCAATTTGACCGCGGTCAAGTATTAGGTGGTCAAATACTTATTAAAAGCTCCATGTCGAAATAAAGTGCGGATATGTGGCCGACCTGTACAAACGCATTTCCGGGAATCACCGGCACCGATCGTATATGCGAGTTTCGGGGAAATCCCCGGTTTATTCAGTGACGTTGTGACATTATTCGCCGTGAAAATTTAGCAAGTTCAGTTTAGTTTTCATTTTCACATATTCTATTTTCCTTTATAATTGCTACTAACGGTATTATAATAAAGTGTGATCACTAATAGGTCTTACAAAAATGCAATATTGCAAAAACTACTAATTGACTTATAAGAAAATAATTCGACTGAAAGAGGGTCCAGTCAAATTGTCGGTTGTCGGCCAATTGACCGGTCAATTGACTGGTCAATTGACCAAGAAATTGTTGACTGGCCAAAGGCACAAGTCTAGTGATATAAGCTGAAGTGAAGGAAATGTATGCTATTTTTTTCCCTTTCAGTAACAAAACATATAAAGTTCGATTTTGCCATTATGGCGAGTGGTTTTAAATCACAGAGTTGGCCACACCTGAAATATTATTTGGAAAGGATAGAAATACCCACTTTGCATACTATAGGGGAAACAGATAAAGTAATCCCGACAGGTAAATGTAACAAGTTTTTCAGTAAAACCCTTGCTAAAAGGTTTTCTTAATTTTTGTGAACTTCATTGTCTTGTTTAGTTTTCAAAAATCGTGTTGATACAGAGTGATAATTAATTGCGGTACAGGATTCAGGAAGATATTCCTTTCATAAAAATAAGAAAACATTTATACAGGGTGTTATTATGGCTGGTGTACTGTAAATTCGAGTGATAATTTATCTTTTGATTATGCCCCGAAGATCAGGAGCTTTCGTGGATAAGAAACATTACATTTAATTAAAAATATGTTCAACATTGAACACAAGGAAAATCAGAAAATTTGCGGACTAACAAACCTATTTAATTTTCTTCGTTGCCGATAGTTGATTAATTTATGATAAGTGGACATTTTTCTACAAATCCTGACTTTACTCACATCTGCAGAAATTCGAGGACCCAAGCAAAAGCTTAAAGATATTTGTCTAAGGTTAAGGTAATGTTATGTGTTAATAAGCTCCAAATAAGTGTTTTTTTTTTCTTTATTCATCTTAGAATATACTTTGACAATGGTAAATCATGTCCTCATTTGTCTTCAAACTTTTGTTAGGATTTATAATACAATAAAAATAAATAAATAGCAACATATGCTTAGTTCAGTTTGCCGATACTAATATTAAATAATATTTATGTAAAACTTTTAATTAACTTTGCACTACTTTCTTCTGATTTTGGCTGTTAGAGATTAGAGCTGTTAAATAAAAAATTTTAATTTAAAACATACAGGGTGTCCCGATAAAAGTTAATCACCAGCGATATTGAAGCACATATAATACTCAGAGCTTCCGGATTTTTTTATTACTAAAATGGTCATCAGAAGTTTCTGGAAATTTTTTTCTAAGCTTTAAATTTGACCGTTAGTAGCTATAGCGTAACTGATAGCGTCAATAATAAAATTCCGAATTTCTGGGAAATGTTATTTTTTTCCAGATCACCCAATGAACAATTAGTTTAAATATCTTGAAATCCCATTTTCTTGTATTTTTTGACCTTAATTATATTATCACATGTATAACCTGGACTAAAGTGAGGCTTAACTTTTTTTCACTTTATTTTGTGTATCACAAAAATTTAATTTCGGGGGTAAATTGGGAAATGGAAAAAACTTTTTAAAGGGCATCGTGTAGGGTGTCAAATCAAAGCTTATTGAAGCACGAATTCATCAATATATATGATGTATTTTTGTATGCATTTTTTAAACATTTTTCGGAAAAAAGCTTAAAAATTGCTATCCCCCGCTCTTATCACCAGAAGGATCGCTCAGAAAAATCTGAAAACAATCATGAACATTGAGAATTAGGTGTCATTTGAGCCAAAATTATCAGGATTAAAAAATTCTAGCGCGATCAATTGTTATAAACATTTTAATTGGTTATTTACTTATCACTACTGAACCATTAGTTTTAGAAAAAAAGTTTTACGACAAAAAATATTTTTTACGATGTAAGGAACAACTTTTATCCACGTTTTTTAAAATTTTTAATTTGGCCCACTAAGCTTCGCGCATACGCGATGTGATACGGCGTTGGTGCCTTCAGCGGCGGTTAGCGTAGCAGATGGGCGGAGATCGGGCGGCCGAGGTTTGCTTAGGTTAAGTGGGGGGCTGATGCCACGGACACTAATTGTGCAAGTATAGCTTGCACTTGCCCATTTTTTTATCAAATAGAGTTCGATTAATACTACAAAAAATGTGCCCCCCCCCCCCCACAAACCACTTTAAACCTAGTCATTTCATCGAATATAAAGAAAAGAATGTGAAACGATTAGGATCAGACAACCTGCTTCAACGGATGAAGAGCGCGAGAGTGAAATAGCCAAAAAGATCAAATATAAACGATAGGGACGAAAAAACAACGTTTCCAGCTGTCGTCTGATTTAATAATTATTACTTTAGTCCTCTTAATAAGCTTAATTAGAGACACCAGGCCCAGGATTTGTTTTATGTCTTGTCATATATTTTCTTTCAAATTTACCATACATTTGTTGGTTGTTCTGTTCTGTTGTTCATACATTTGTTGGTTGTTCTGTAAGGTAGATTTTTCTGCTGTGCGGGCTCTCGGACTATTAATATTTCTTTTTTCTTTAGAAATGAGTGAAGCTCTTTCCCACTGTTTCGACGATCCAGTCGTCGTCAGGCATCCAGGAGGGCACTACCTTCCGGCAGCCGCCCCCTACAAGCATAGTTATCAGGAATTTTTCAAGATACAGTGGGTACGGAAGCAGTACGTTAGTGAGAAAATGGAAGAAAAAAGCTGTGATTAAAAAGAGACTGTATAAAATTTAAAGGAAACTCTAAAAATTTAAACATGAAAACAATACCAAGGAACTCAAGGCAATGTTATAATAAAAAGTATTTAAGCTTATTTTTGCATTTTTTAATTATTAAACCTGGACAATTTTGTGCAATTCTAGTGGCGTTACGTATATATTTACATTTTCGCAGGGATGAAAATAAAATAAAAACATAAGAATTTACGGACTATTATTATTCAATTTATATCAATCGTCTGTTAAATTGAAATTTCCTTTATGCTAGCAGAGGATAGACAATTCAGTGATTCGGTCTAGGCTAGCTGTGCGGGCGTGCTTCAATTTCCTGCGTTGTGTTTAGTCCATTCAAGTTCAGCCATGATTACATAGATGGCGACGTCGGCGCCACGTCCAGAATCGCAATCAGCGGGAAGCCCCTGCAGTTTTAGTAATAATATGAAATACACGATTTGTGTGACCTCGCTTTCAACTCTCTCAGTAACTAAAGCAAACATAAAAAATTGCAAACTGCGCTGCTTGATGAGTCAAATAAAAGACCTATAATTCAAAAACAAATTTACAATTTATTTCCTAAGTTGACAACTGAAATAAAAAGTTTCCACCAGTAAATTTTTACTTTAACATTTGGGAGAAATCTATTACATTACTCAATAATTTACCAGTTCTCCCAAGATAATTTGGTAAACAAGATAAGGCGCAAAATTACTCTGTCACGTGACTCGCAGATTGACGTAGAAGACTGTCTGATTGGTAAACCAAGTGTGAAATATACATTGTGAGTATAATAGCTGAAAAATAAAGTGATTCAATTCTGAATAGTTAAAGTATACCTTACAATACAAACAGTAAATCACAACACTAATCTCTAAATCTCAAATAACTAAAAGTTGATAACTAGTGCGAGGTTCAAAATAGAGACAGAGGGTGAATGTAATATATGAATTGACTAACGCTAACGTTAACTGTTATTTGTTAAATTATAGTTTAACATTGCTCATAATGTCTGGATTCTGTACAAAGTGTAATACATCAGTGATCTTTAAGGAACCGAAAAAATCAGGGGAGACATTTGGTTTTCCTTGCGACCATTGTAAAAGGGTGGTATGTCAGTCATGTAGTGATATCAGCTCCACCGAAATCAGAGCAGTTCTGTTGAGTAAACGCATTTTACCTTTTTACTGTAAGGATTGTTTGACTGATGTAAGAAAAATACTGGGCCTAGTGGATCGTGTATCCATAGTCGAACAGGAAGTTCAAGCAATAAGAGATGACGTCTCTAGACTCTCCTCAGTACTTGATGACATCGAGGAAATTAAGGCTAAACTGCAGGAGGTACGAGAACCGAATAATTCACATAGTGTTGCTGGAGCAACTGACTCTGCTGTCTCCCCTCCAGAGAACGATATTTGGACTGAGATTAGCGATCGGTGCAACAGATCAAGGAACCTTATGCTGTACAATGTTCCTGAGACTGGCGACGACGACAGCGAAATTTCCACTCTGATGGCATTGTTGAGCAGTGAACCTCCGCCCATTATCCGTCATGTCAGAGTTGGGAAAAAGAATATTAATGGTTTTGGAGCCCTCAAAGTTGTTCTGAATTCTTCTGATGAGGTGCAGAATCTTGTTCGGCAGTACCAAAAACTAAAGGGCAGGAAGGTCTATATTAATTTTGATCTTACCCCGAAGCAAAGGGCAATTGAAAAGTCGGTCAGGGCTGACTACAATGAACGGAAAACCAAGGGAGAGAGCATTCAAATTAAGTATAGGGGGGGTGTTCCAACTATAATTAACTCTCCGGAAAACTAATTGAACACGGACAGCATATTGCTCCTCCCAGTTGCCACCGTTACAGTGTTTACTACCAAAATGTGCGCGGTTTGAGAACTAAACTTTCCGATCTTATGTTTGGCGTAGCTGATAGCGATCACGACGTGCTGGTTTTAACTGAAACAAACTTAGAATGACATCCTAGATTCAGAACTTGGACTTACAGGCGTCATCATTTTCCGTAAAGATCGATCCAGTCTAACAAGCACCAAGAAGTGTATGGGTGGTGTTCTTATTGCGATTGGGAATGCTATTCCTTGCAGAATATTACCTTCTTCAGATAATATCGAGCAGGTATTTGTTGCTGTTGGTGCCAGTACACCTAGACTTATTATATGTGAAATATATTTACCACCAAATTCTCCACTTCAGGACTACTTATGTTTCTTTGAAAATGTGGACCTCTTGTCTAATAAGTATCCTGAGACAGAATTCTGTTTAGTAGGCGATTTCAACTTACCTTCGGCCTCCTGGTCCAATGGCGATAACTGCTCTGTTGCGACACCAAGATGTAATGTTTATATTCCTCCACAATCACAAGAAATCGTTGCTACTATATCGGACTTTTGCGCCTATCATAATTTGTTCCAATCAAATAATGTATACAACGTAAATAATGTTATTTTAGATTTAGTTTTAAGCCACCATGTCGTGAATGTATCGAAAGCCCATCCTGTGCTTCATGTTGATAATAACCATCCTCCAGTGGCCTTCTTTATCGACCTGCCTCACCATTCTTCCCAAGATGTAAGTCCTCAAGCATCAAACTTTTATTACGATTTTAAGTCAGCAAATTTTGATTTCTATACCCTGGGAAACCTATTTTGCTGAGCATGACGACATAAGCGACATGCTTGGAATATTTTATGATGAATTGTACTCCGCTATCCAGTCTTTTGTCCCTCTGAAAAAAGTGTCATCCAGAAAGTTTCCTAGATGGTTCTCACAGGAACTTAAACAATTGACAGTCCAAAAAAAGATTGCTCATAAGAAATTTAAGTCTTCGGGATCAGACTGTGATTATGCTGTGTTTTCCGAATTGCGTGCTCAATGTGTCAGGCTGTCAAGAAGCTGCTATAGAGGTTTTGTGCGGGATACTGAGTCAGGTCTTAACAGTAGTATGAAACAGTTCTGGAATTTCATGAATAGTAAACGTCAGCTTAGTGGTTTACCTTCTGAATTATTTTTCAATGATATTCAGGTGCCTATGGGTCCAGAAGCCGCTGAGCTCTTTGCCGATTATTTTGGGACAGTTCATTCCAATACAGAAGTTGAACCTCATGAGTAGGGATTCACGGCTTGACTTGATTTTCAAGTTACTTGACTTGACTTGGCTTGAAAACAAGTCAAGTTCAAGTCAAGTAGTTATATTTTAAGTACTTGAATAATCAAGTAGGGGAGCGCCGGGAGGGTTTGGACAATATTTGAATAAATAATAATGACAGAAACGTGGGTAAGAAATAACTAAAATATTGGAATCAGGCTAATTGATATATGTCTCTTACATACATATTTGCATATCTTTGTAAAAAAATACGACATTATTATTCGTTAGATAAATATATATGTTTTGACGTAATATGTCCAGACCCTCCCCAATGACAGGGAGGGTCTGGACAATCAATCAATAAGCAAAAAAAATTATCAAAAATATTGGTTTGACCAAAAGAGCTTTGGAGATCCTTAAAAACAAATAAAATATTGCTTGAAAAAATGTTTATATAACAATAACTTTGGCATTAAAATAAGCTGAACTCGGTAAGATCAACATTAAAATATATCATGTCTAAATATCTGGCACTTTGGTCTGTCAAAGGATTTGGTAGTTTCAAAATCACTTCTTCGTATGACACAAATGCTGGACACTCTTCACTAAATCTAAACCGGTTGGAAGCAACTTGCTTTTTCAAAAATCTTACGTTGTAGCCATCTACAACGATTTCTTCTATTTTAGCGGCGTAATGTCTAACCGATTTTTTTCCAAACACCTTACAAATCACGAAACTATGGACTTCAAGTCTGGTAAGGTCCTCATCTTCATCCGCATCCTGTTCCAAATCTAAATCTGAAGATGAGTCTTTATAAATCACTTCTTCCTCATCGGAAGAAGATTCGCTCATAACTTTTTTCTTTACCTTCTCTATTTTCTTTTGATCCGTTTGTGGTGTTTTTTTTTTCAATTTCTTTTCTGCAATTTCATCGCGTTCCGGAGTATCGGTTGCTATTATAGATTTCCTTTTTACTGGACCTTTTCTAGTTGGATTTCTAACTGGAGCTTTCGGGTACGGTCTTATTTTGGATGGAGATACATAATTTTGCTTATGCTCCTTTTGGACTGGAATTTGGGGTTCCAGTAATACACGTGTAGAAGGGCCGGGTTGCGGTGATACATCTCCATGTTTATTTGAAAACTCATTTAATGGAAAAACATTGTTGGGTTCTTTTTCTGTTAGAGGTGCTGTCCTGTCCGTAACAAATGAACAAAGAAAGTCTTCTTCACTAAAAATATTTTTGTCGAATGGCCAAATTCCGGTGCAACGAAATCCAGATTTTATATTGGAGGGAGTTGCAGATCGATCCCAAGCTTTCATGCATATTGGTGCCAGGTCATAAATTGATAATGTCTGCCCTGGATGTGAGAGCATCCAGTCATCTGCTCCTTGGTTGAAACACCTTTTAAATGGGCCGAAAACAGTCCTATCTAAAGGTTGTAATTTATTCGACGTGTGGGGTGGAAGAGTTACAATTGTAATTCCATTATCTTTGCAGTAATCAATTGCAGGAACAGATAAATGGGATTCGTGATTGTCCATTATGAGAATGACTTGGCGTTCTTTAGAACATCGAACGTGAGCTACAAAGTGTTCTAAAACCCTTACAAAATTATCACTAGTCATCCATCCAGACGAGTGGACTAAGCCGGTTGCGCCATATTCTTCTGGGACGCCACTTAGCATTCGGTGTTTGTCAAATTTTTTTCTTGGAAAACCCCACACTGGAGGAAGGGCTGTTCCGTTCGCTCCAATAATGCCTACTTGAGTAACCAGCTCTCCTCTCTCACGCGAAACGACTTTACCCACTTGATGCTGGCCTTTGGTCGCAACCACCTTTTGGGTTTTTTGGACTGTGGTAACACCCGTCTCGTCCAAATTAAATATGTCCGATCCAGTGAACTCATGCCTTCTCAGGACCTCCTCTAACTTAGCTTGAAATGTCCCGACCGTAGATTTATTGAAACTTGAAATTCTTGCTAAGCTTGTATTCTCCGGAGTTCTTATGGACAATTCAGATTGTCGGCTTAAAAATCCAGTAAACCAGTCCTTTCCTGCGGATTTATTTGCTTTCCAAGGTTGTGGAACTTTGAGGTGGTTTTTTTCGGCAAACTCATATGCCAATCTGCGTGTGGCTTTTGGAGTTAAACCGTGATACATATTCGAGCATGTTTTAAGGTAACAGGCAAGCGAGGATTCCAATTCATTAGAAAAAACTTGACATGTGACGAAATGCGGAAAGAATGACGTATTGTCAATTCCAAATTCTTTTGCTTTTTTGACATATAACGCTAGAGTTGATTTTTTAATCTCATGCTCTTGCGCGCTTTTTCTAATGGAAAATTTTCCAGATAAAACATCAACTGTTGCACTTCGCATGACTTCTGCGGAAAAGAGTCTTTCTGTTAATCTTCTGTGTTTGTAAGGCATGTTTCCTGTAACAATTTCATAATTTAGGGAGGGTTTGGACACTTGCGGGAGGATTTGGACAGGTGTCCATACCATCCCGCAACGTATTTCGATTAATAAAATACAAAATGTATTAAAGTACATTTATATATCTTAAAAATAGCAACAAGCATTAATTGTTAAAGCTTACCTAATACTGGAAATCAATCAGCAACCCAAAAAGCACAAAAACAGATTATTAAAAGCACAGTTTAAAACTGGTTAATACTAGAACAAACACGTGGATTAATAAGAAAATTGCGGTGCATCGAAACAAAGCGACCTGCCTGCTTCGCGTCTAGACAGCTACTAAGAATATTCAAATGCGCTTCTAGTTACGTTTCTCTTTTGACCTGTTTTCTAATTAGGCGGCAATTTTGAATGTGTCCAATGCCTCCCGCTGTCCAAACCCTCCCGGCGCTCCCCTAATTATATTTCAAGTACTTGAAAAATCAAGTAGTTCTTCAAGACTACTTGGTTTTTCATTAGATACATTTGATATAATCTAGAAATGCCAGGAAACCTTGCAATAAAGCCTCTTATTTACAAAACTAAATCTTAAATTCTTATTTCAAAATTTATAACAAGAAGTAATATAAAAGTAAAAAATAGAAATAATAATTTTTTTTTAGGAAATAATAATAAATTAACATATTATTCTTAAATATTAAACATACCTAGTAATAAAACTGATTTTCCAGTGTATGTCCTCTTCATCTTATTCAGCAACACAGTAGTAACCATTGGCGGTTCTAGACCTCTATTTTGGGGGGGGGGGGGCTTAAGCCCCCGGTTTACATATTTGGCTATACATATACTGGGCCACTCAGTTGGATTTGGGGGACTAATCCGAGATTTGGGGGGCTTAGCCCCCCAAAGCCCCCACCTAGAAACGCCTATGGTAGTAACAGCTAAATTTAAAAGAGGTCTTTACACTGAAAAGACATTGTGGGACATTTCACTACAATTGTGTACCTTTTTCCAACAATTTCTTCTCAAAAACGTCCAAGACCAATTTGTAGCAAAATTTGCTACAAGTGTATGAAAATGTATAAAAACTGTTGTTACTAATAATCCAATTAGAGTAAATTGCTCTACAAAGACTTTGCAACAATTTTGTGTGAAAAAAAGTCCAAACGATTTTTTCAGTGAATATCATCGTTCGCCATCCAAGGTCTGGCACGTAAGGCTTCTAATAGAATTGTCGCCTAATCGGTTGCGGGTTTTTGTAACGGTTAGAGCAGCCCTGGTTGATACACTTATTATTATACTGGTTTTTTTAAGCATACGCAACTACGCAGTTGTTACAGTCGATTCGGGGAACCCCGCATCTTGTTTATATGTGAGCATGAGCTTGCAGAAATTATTTGCGCGTTGTTTTATACATAATCGGGTCGTTATCAAGTAACTTGAAATTGCTTGATATCAAGTCAAGTAGTAACCATGGAAAACCAAGTCAAGTCAAGCAGTGAATTTCTGAAAAGCTTGGATTTCAAGTCAAGTCAAGTAATTTATAAAAACTTCAAGCTACTTGACTTGATGAATCTCTACTCATGAGGTACTTTCTGATAATGATCTAAATATTCATACCTTTTCTGTATCTCTTTCTGATGTGTATACTGAGCTGAGTAGTCTGGATTGCAATAAGGGTCCTGGCCCTGACGGCATACATCCCTTTCTGCTCAGGAAGTGTGCTTTTGTTTTGGCCAAGCCTCTGCAGATAATTTTTAATAGGTCCTTGAACCTGGGAATTTTTCCAGACTTTTGGAAGATAAGTTTTGTTGTCCCTATTCACAAATCTGGCAATAGGGCTGATGTCCAAAACTATAGGCCTATTAGCATAATTAGTACTATCCCTAAAATCTTTGAGAAAATTATAGCCAACAATTTGACGGCACTTTTAGGGTCCCTGATAATTGATCAACAGTTTGGTTTTTGTGTGGGTAAAAACACGGAATTGAATCTAGTGTCCTATGTCGATACCTTGTTTGGGGCCTTGGAGGGAGGATTTGAGGTACATTCGATTTACACAGATTTTTCCAAGGCCTTTGACAGGGTCCCTCATGGGATACTACTGCGAAAATTGCAAGCACTGGGACTCTCCGGATCAGTGCTTCAATGGGTCAAGAGTTATCTGAGTAACCGTCGTCAGTTAGTCCGCGTTAACAACTTTGTGTCCTCGGAGATACCTGTCCCCTCTGGAGTCCCGCAAGGATCTCACATTGGTCCACTTCTTTTTAATCTATTTGTTAATGATGTTGGTGAGTGCTTTCGTTCAAGTAAATTTTCTCTTTTTGCAGATGATATGAAGGTTTATAATGTCGTCAGGGGTTATAATGACTGTGTTGATCTTCAGAATGATTTAGACAGGTTTGTCGAGTGGTGTGACGTAAATCACATGGACTTGAATATTTCCAAATGCAAATTCATCAAATTTTCCAGGTTGCATTCTTCCCATGATTTTCCATATCAAATACAAGAACAGGTTCTTTTAGAGACTGAGTCAATAAAGGACCTTGGAGTGACCTTGGACAAAACACTTTCTTTTGTCCCTCATATATCACAAATAACAAATAAAGCACTACAAATGCTTGGATTTATTAAGCGTCACACAAATGAATTTTCTAATATAAACTCCTTTAAGCTTCTTTACTGTGTACTGGTCAGGACTCATCTAGAATATGCTTCCTGTTTGTGGAATCCGCACTATAACACCCATATTCAACGACTCGAGCAAGTGCAAAGAAAATTCCTTAAATTTATTAACTACAAATTTAAAAATCAAGACTTTAACTATGAGACCCTGTGCTCGGAGCTTAACATGCTACCACTGGTTACTAGGCGGGATAATAGAGACCTACTCTTGTTGTACAAAATTTTAAATAGTATTGCTAATTGTCCAACCTTACTGTCAAGGGTGGGTCTTCGTGTCCCGCCTAGAAATACCCGACCTAACCAGACTTTTCATCAGCAGCTTTATAGAACTAATTATGCATGCAATTCATTTATTCCAAGAGCTACAGCTTTGGCTAATGAGCTCGGTGAACTTGATTTTTTTGGTACCCCATTGAGGCTGTTTAAAGGAAGGCTATTGTTGCGAGACCATGTATAGGCAGGATGAGTTTTATTATTGTGTATTTATAGTTGAGTTGTTGATGTCTTATGATAGTAGTAGTAAGTTTTATTTATATAAGTATTGTATTTGTTATATATTAAAAATGGGCATTGCTGTCCGTAAATAAATAAATAAATAAGACGGAAAACAAGGTATGTAAATGTAGGTCACAAGACCAAGACCGTTAAGCGGCAACATACCCAACGCAAGATTGAAAAATAAAATGTCATAATAGAAAAATTAAAGTTAAACTTTAAGCGCAACGCAAAAAAGGAAAGAATTCATATCAGGTAAAATTAGTGTTTAAAAAATTAAAAGAAAAATGTTGCCTGAAGGGATTCCGTTGTCCTTCGATGATGGTGTCCAGCAGGCGTGGCCCGTGAAATTTCAAAGTTGTATATCTCTGTTGCTACTTATGGGACCCACGCCAAATTCAGGTTTTTTAATAGTGAGCCTACTAAGAATGTTTTGGTAAAGAAAAAAACTATTTTTCAATTTGCGAAAAAAAGTTGAATTTTTGAATTGACCCACCTGGGTATTATTTATTATTTTTTCTAAACAAATTTTACATCATTTTGTCGACAATTCTTAAATTTTAAGAGAAAAAATGTGTTAGTAGAAAGTTATAGTCATTTGAATTTGTTGTTAAATTATATTTTAGGTTTAAAAAAATCCATTTAACGTTATTCTTCCGGCCGTAATCGAACAGCCAAGCACATATCCAAAAGGTACACAAAAAAAACAGAAGAAATATTTGGGGTGGCACCCCAGATCCACAATGTGCCCAAAAAGGGCTTAAGGAATGTCCACCCCACTGTCATCGGCTAACCGCAAAACGGACCCTTGTGCCTTGGCACGGCAACGACGCGACGAACCAATAACTACTTGAATACAAGGACACAATGCTTATCTGTGACGTCATCAGCCGTGGTCATATGAATAAATGAATACAATATTATATTATATGCTTTTTTTGGATTTATGTTTTTGTGTGACTTATAAATTTGCACTTTAGACCATCATTATTTAAATATTTAAACTTGCATTTGGGCAAATTATGCGTTAATAAGATCTAAAATATGTATAAGTGATAAAAACTATAATGATTTTAAAAAGAACTACTTTGTGTAAAATGTTTTACTGTAGTTTTTTTAGGTACATATTTTAAGGTGAGTATTAATACCAATTATAAAAAATAATATCTTCTATTAAACTAAGAAATCCTAAAGATTTTGCCTCAGATATTGTGTATCCTCAGATAGCAAAATTTTCCAAAAATTTAGGTACTCGAGGATTTACGAGTAACTAAGTACTGAGAAAAATTTACTGAAAATCATCATTGGATTACCTAGCCACTTTAAAGTTAAAGTTAATGTATGTCCAATTATTTTGTATATGTATTTAATTTCCTTTTATGACCTTTACCTAATCGGTTATTTTTCTTGGCACAGTAATTTTTGAGCAGAGTGTTGGTAATACTGCTAAGTAAAATATCAATAATTGTTTTTGCTGAGTGTGTATTGCAGCCATCAAAGTATATTAAAAATTCTTGTTTAAGGATATATTTAAATACGAGATTAGTCAGAAATGATTTTTGAGAAAAAATGTTTAAGAATGTATTCTCATGGTCACTAAGTATTTTCTGGAATAAAATATATGAAACAATAACTATTTCAATTACATGATCTCTAGGATATTGCAGGGCACCTCTGCTTAAGTTAGTTATGAGATTAAAATTATCTTCAACAATAAGTTCTTTATTGCATATCAAAGAATTTTTGCAATAATTGCATTTCAGCTTCTTTAAAGCAATATGGCTGCAATATCCCCCCAGATACGTAATCACAGGCATTTCTGGTTTAAAGTTGTCAGATTTTTGAATAATAATATTTTTAAGAATTTCGTCAATTTCTTTAGAACAGTCTTCAGCACTGTCCTGTTCGTCACAATCAGGTGATTCGTAGAATTTTTCAATTCTTAACTCTCCAAAATTATGGGATTTTAGTGTCAATATTGATTGAATTCGTAGTCGTTTTTCAGATTCATAAAGTTGTCGAATTGAGATGTGATAATGTCCACCCGCTAACTGTCTATACTTTCCAAAGCGATTTTCTAAGGGATCAGTTTGCAATTTTCCTAACAAAATATAATTTAAATTTAATTCCTCAAAACAATATTTCACAATTTCCAGCACACCATAAATTGTATGGGACAAAGCTGTGTGAGTTTGGCGTGTTAATTTTTTTAAAAAAATTTCTGATTTCCAGTTATCTAACCAAATCAACATTTGTTTCAAAAAGTCAAGTTTTGGGTCGTTTACTATTTTACCTTTTACAATAGGTTCCTGGAAAATATCACGCAAACGCTTTCCTTTTAATGGTGTTTTGACGTTTATTATATTCCACCACTTTACTATTATTTTCAAAAACTCGGCTGTGTCCTGAGCATTGGGGATATCTTTGTCAAAATTTTGTAAGCCCTCAATTACAAAAGGATTAAAAACTTTTAATGCCAGTTTTACATTTTGTCTTTCCATGCTAGACGAATACAGAGCTTTTAAATTTAAAGAGAAGCCAAATTTTAGTAACATGTTGTGTTCCAAGTCATGCAATTTTTTAAGAGATGCAAAACATGCAACTTTTTCTTCGCCAGTAAAAAAGTCGGGATATGTAAATGTCTGATCAGGTTTTGAGTTTAGCCAGGCATTGAATATACATTTTAAGAGATGGACAGAATCAAACAAGTAAAATAAAGGTCTTTTAGCATCGACAGGGTGTGGGAACACTATATTAAGTTCTTTTTTTGGTGAAAAATTTGACATAGCTTTTCCATTAATGGCATTGTTGTCACTGAGTACACAAAAAACTATATAACCGATAGCCTCTAAATGAGTTATTATTGTTTTGATAAAATGAAAAAGCAATTCATGGTTAATTTTAGATATAGGGGCAATGTGAACAACTTCTTCCAAATCTGAACAAATACTTGTAATCATGAAAGTATATGCAGATGTTGCTAACAATTCGTTATTATTTACTGATGCCCCCACAAGGTTTCCCCCTTTATAGTCTAAATAAGGGTTAATATGAATTTCATCCATTAGCAGACAAACATTTTTGTCTTGATCATTTAAATATTTAAAAATATTTTGTGCGTAAGTCAAAAAAAATTTTTTCTCATCAATATGGGGATCAGTTAAAAAATTATTACAGACGCCTTTGATAGTTTCAGGATGGGGTAAAATTATTGGCCAGTGATTTCTTAAATATCTGTACGCATGAGGACTGATTGTATATACAATTGAACAAAATACCATAGTTGTAGTGGAATATCTGTATCGTTCTTTTGGCAAAGTTCTTAATTTTATTTGTTCGGAGATAAATTGCAAAGCTTGTGCTAAAATATCATTGTCTACTTTTAAGTTTTTTAGCAAATCTGAAACAAAGTTCAAAATTTCATTAATTTTTGACATATCCATGTTATTTTTTCTGTAGTCATATTCGGGATCGCGGTCAGGATTCGAGTTATTTTCAGAGTTATTATTGTCTTGTTCGGAATCTAAAGGAAGAATATTCATCGAACAATCAATGGTATCAAGTAAATTTCGCAATTCATCCAAACTACTTGACAAAAAGGGCGTTTTTAGTTTATCAATTTGTATACTTACTGGTTGTCCGTACAAGTATGTACTTATTTCTAAATTATTATTTATTTTAACAGCCCACGTAATTGAAGGCCCCGGAATATGCTTAATCTTAAAGAGAGTCTTTGAAGTTTTTTCATTAATAATAAACCACCCTTCATTTAAACTAAATGTTTTAAACAAATTATTAAATTCTTCAAAAGTTTTATAATTTGTAAGTTCTTTATGTATTAAAATTTCACGCTTGCTTTCTTCAATACCTTTTTGAAATCGTAATTCGTCTAGTTCTTTAAGTTTTATTCTCTGCTTTTTCGATGCGTTAAAGTTTTTGATAAGTATTTTGGACAATTGGGAAATTTACTAGGTACGCTGTGCTCTTTTAATCTTGGTATATTTAACTTTACAGAAACGACCTCACCGGTTCTCGTGTCTTGCTGACTATACTGCCTGATAAAATCATCTTCTGTAAAATGAAGCTCACATACTCGGCTACTAGCATTTGGAATAAAATTTTCACGATGTACGGCGTTCTGCCATTTCACTTGCCCTTCCACACTCTTAGGAAAACGAAATACTCGTACTGTTGGTCCGTTTGGGTAATTACCCTTACAACCGACTACACAACATCTATAAGGCATTTTAATAATTATTTAAAACACTATTGAAACCGGTAATACACTTTGTTTTTTCACTAAATACACAAAACACTTGTAGATTGTTAACACGAAAAGGAAAACTGCATGTAGGGATATTCCGATACTACTGATACGATGCTAGTATCGATATTTTTCTTTCGATACCAAGTATTTTGGTATCGATACCCCTATTTGAAAATCGTACTCGTATCAGTACAAAATATGCGATACCCTATGGCGATACCGACAAAATAACTGTTAACGCCCACCTTATTTAAGAAGAAGAGCTGTCACTGCTGTCAGTGTCAGTAAGAAAGCCACTCCAGCCGACGTCCCATGTGCGGAATTAAAGACGGAAGCGGAACGGAAAAGGCGATTCTATTGGTCGCTGGGCGGCCGTCTTACAATATTTGACGTCAACAATTCAAATCAAACCAATAGAATCGCCTTTTCCGTTCCGCCTCCGTCGTTAATTCCGCACATGGGACGTCGGCTTCCCACTCAATTTCTTTTGTGAATAAAATATAACTTAAAATGTTGTTGTTTTTTATAATAATATTGTCCCAGTTTTTTTGTACACAACAGTACACTGAAGTCATTAAGTATCGATACTTGCGATACCGAAGTATCGATACCATGAAATATCGAAACGGTATCGATACTTTTCAAAGGATACTTTCGATACTTAAGTATCGATACTTTTTTGGTATCGCATATCCCTAACTGCATGTCATATGGTACAACGTTGCCAGATCGACGGTAGCGTTTTGTCTGCTGACTGCACGTTTACTAAAACTTATTATTATTGTTATTTTTTTATTTAACTTCAAAATACTCCCAATAAAATACTGCTGTAAAATTATATTAGGCCTGTGTTAATAACTAAGTTAACGTAGTTATAAACACATTACACAAAGAAAAGTTATTTCTAAGCTTATCCTAATTAAGAATTATAGATAATCTGACAATATTGTTTCAAGCACATGTCTGGACGCACAGCTGACTATGCTGGACGTAAAGCGTATTCGATTGACAAAATCTAATCGATCCGGATCAGGTTACAAACATTAAGTTAGAGGAATACGTAATTGAATCAGGAAGGGTAGTAGAAAGAGATGAAATGTGTCGGAAAGTGATCCGGATCGGTCCAAATTTTTGTCAATCGAATACGGCTCGGGCGGCTGGACCTGAAAGGAGTTTTTGCGTATGGCCATAGATTAGGAGTTGTTGCATAGATATCCGTATATGTAATTACTTCGGGTGATGACGTCACATAACGTTAAGTCATAAGCATTGTGTCCTTGTATTCAAGTAGTTATTGGACGAACCCAATATTTCTTGTTTTGTTCCCGTTCTAGTGATGTGCAGGATAGCATAGATTCGACACTCTGCACTCGATACCTTATTCAAGTATCGACAGTACCAGATACCAACCCTTAAAAGCATAAGATATCGGGAAAATCTAAATTTGTCTAACCGATACTTACATGCTAAAAAAATTAACGGGGAGGGGGGATAAAAAGGAGCGGCTGGGAATTTTTCCAAAAATGTTATCGATGGATCGTTTTCTGGGTTATTGAAATCCGAAAATGCAATTTTGCCTTTCTGCTTTCTGATAAATGACAGCAAGGTCGGGGCATGTTTATGAGCCTTAGTAGTGAAGGGACTATTCGAATTTAAAATATAGAAGTATTCGATTCTGACATGTATTCGAATGCATTCGATTCTCAACGACGTACTCGAATACAAAAAAAATCGATGCGGGTTGCGTGTGTCGGCGAACGAGCTTCTGACGATTCTGCGAGGATGCGAGATATTACAATATAAGAAGAGAATAATCGAACGCTGAATCGGAATGAATCGATAAAATTACTACTACTTTTTTACATAAAATCTAAAAAAAAAAAAATATCGATAAAATCAAATACAAAAATTATAAAAATAAACACTTGCTCTTAAAAGAATAATATGAATCTAAAAAATATAAATATCATATTTTCTAAGCATAAAAGATAAACAGAATAAAAACAAAAGACAACCAATAAGAGAAACATACATAAAAAGCAACAAAAGTAAAGGCAAAAAGTATTAATCACCTTCGATTCTTCTAACTTCGATAATACAGCAGAATTCGGAATATTTTTTGACAACAAAAAGACAAACACTTTTATTTCCTTTTTTTCTTTTGGAGACAAATGTATAAACTTTAGGCTTGGGGGGGGGGGGTAACACCCAAATCCCCCCTGAATACGCTGGCGTCTACATCAACACGCCGTTTTTATCTGCTTTAAAATAAAAACGTAAACCAAGCATTAATACAACGTTGTAACTATGAATTATATTATTTTTTCTCATTATTTTAAATTTGCCCCTTACTTAGTTACTTTCTGATAAGCATGGTCCGTATCTTCGTAAGAAATATTTTATCTGGGGATTTTGGGGTCAGCGAAAATTATTTTGCATGTGAATGCATTAAAAGTCATAGCACAAAAATGCGTGTTTGTAACATGCATTTAAACACATTATTCACATAGATATTAGGGTCACCATATATTTAAAAAAAAATCATGATAAAAAAATCTTATCAGCAAAGATAAGTTATTTTTTGATTGTCTGTTTTGTAGTTGTAATATGGGAACAAAGATAAATACACTTAGAATTTGAAAGTGTTGACAGTAAGAAAATAAAATAAATAGTAGTGAGGCACCGTAGCCGTAGAACATGTGCTCGTAAAACGTGTCGCTGTATATTAATTAAGTAGGTACATAAGTACAGATTTTTAAGTTAAATTACCATTTAAAGATTATAACGATGTAAGAATAAATGACGTGCTATAGTGACTAAATATACTTGTGTAAATAAAGAAAATTAAAAGTGTAAATAAAAATATAGGTTTATTGATAATTGACAAATAAATTATGAATTTAACACAGTCCAAGCTTTTGGCTATTATATCTTTGGGAATTGGTAGTATTTTTGTAGGTAGGTACCTAAATCATTTTGTATTTTTTTACGGTTTCGGTATTAGTGGTCTCTTTCACTATATACAGTGTGTCTAAACATATTGTCTGCAAATGGATAATTTCTTGTTAATTTTACGGAAAAAATTTCCCCTTATTAAAAAATTATGCTTTTCGTGAAAATAATACTAACATATTAAAACTTAAGACAGTATGGTACAATAGCGGGCAAAACTTAGAATAATGCAAAATAACACCTTAATTTTTATTTTAAGGCAAAATATAATAAGAACTTGGATATTATGTCTAAGTTCAGACCTTGTTCAGACTCATAGATTCCTATTACAAAAAGGTATCCCAACATTAAAAAACTTTCCTAAGCAAGTAGAAATTATATTTGGTACCTACTCGTAATATAGCTTAAATTACTTAACTTTTAGGTATTAGTTATTTTTATTAAAAAATTAATAATCGTTTTGTTCCTTAATCTAGATTTTGCAACAATTTTGTGAAAATATGAGGAAACCTAAAACCCTAACTCAGATTCTTTTTAATTCTAAGTAACATTTTCTTATTACATTTTGTCCTAAAATACAAACTAAAGTTACTATTCTCCTAAGGCAGTGTTCGATATTGCTACCTCCACTTTTAATATATTATTATTTTCTCAGAAAGCAAAACTTGTTATAAAGGTAGCTTTTTCTTAAAATTAATAATAAAAAACTTTTCCAGCCAGATTCTCCAGCACTAGTCCGGTCTAATTTGGCAACCAAAAGTTTTAAACTGACAAGTGTAAGAATAAGACAACTAAATTTTATACTATGAATTTATTTCTGAGCTTTTTTGCAAATCTATAAAGAGAAGAGCAATTTTAGTACACATTTTCGACCATAATAGAACCAAATTCATTACAGCAACTCGTTCCAAGATGAAAATCATTTGGAAACCAAGCAATTCGCTAAAATATCAAAATAATTCATAAGTTTTTAATGACGACTTATTAACAATGACAGGACAAAAACCTGTCAAAATATAACTGATCAACTATAAGATCTGATCTGGCCTGTTCCTGCTGATCTGTTATTTGCAGTACTTAGACGTTTTCTGTCAGGATGTCAGGATGAGCGTTTTGTTATTTCTGTATCACTTTTTTATATATTGTTAAGTTCCATGTTTTGTTATTTATTTTCTATAAAGGTTTATTTTGAATATATCATTATAAATTTATTTCTTTTATTTAAAAAAAAATAATTACCTTAAATTATTATACTTGAATAACACTGTCCTCCTTAGTTAAAACGTCCTTACTTCATTTTTTCCATTTTCGACTTATATACATACATTGGTTGTCCGATACCCTAGTTTAGAACGTCCAATTTAGCATTTATAAAAATAAATAGTCCTAACTTGCTCAAAATTTGTAATTAGGACAGTTTAATATGGTGTCGGACAACCAGTGTATGCATATAAGCCGAAAATGGAAAAAATGTAGTTAGGACGTTTTAACTAAGGAGGGCAGAACAGTACCTACTAAGAATTAATTCACGAAACAATCCGAATAATATACACATAATATGTATGTTAGGCGACTTGGTGTAGTGGACAGCGCGCCGTACCACTATTGTAAATTGAAGAATGAAATGTAAATAATACTTTCTGATTAATAGATATGTTTGAAATGAACACGAAGGTCCCGGGTTCGATCCTCGGGCCAGGTATATTCAACAAAAATTTAAAAAGTCACCTCTCGGAAGGCAATGGCAAACCACCGAGAGTAACTTGCCTAGTATAGCCTCTCGTAGCGAGTGGTTTGGAGCCCACTTTAAAAATTAAATGTCCCAGATGCCCGTGTAAAAACTTGGTAAAAACTCAAAATATGGGTGCGCAGCACGTGGCATCTGAGAGAGGTCGCCAACGCTCGGTAACGAGTACGGCACATGAAGAAGAAGAAGAAGAATATGTATGTATGTACATGACAAGTAACAATGTACTCCTTTTTAACATGAAGAATTTTAAGTCCGAAGGTATTTACACATTCATCGTAATTCTATCTACATAAGTACCACTATTCCTATTCCGCGTTCTGTTGATTTTAAATTTCAATACCGTTGCATGTTACAAGCTATTCCGAGAATCTCAAGGTTCCAACGTTGGAAATGTTAAAAAGTATCAACTGTTCCGTAAGCGAAACAGGTACGAAACGGAACTGTTATTAAAAAATAACAGTTTGTACCACCTCTAGATACAATAAAAGGAAGATATACCCAACCGTGTCAAATTCGTCCGGGTTCGCGCATGACGTCACGCTGTGAGTTATTTTTAAAATTTATAACGCGAAATATAGAGTTTAAGTTAGTTATAGGCGATTTTATATAAATTCTATTGGCAATATACTTTGCCTCTTGCTCATAATACAAATTTTAAAGTATATGACTTAAAATAACCATGTAAATAAAGGGATAAACTAATTTAAAATAATAGATATTGGTAAATTGCCTGCCGTTTGCCTTCTATGTATTTATTTACGTAAAGATAAAATGTAAATAATTTTATAAAATAAAGCTATGCCTAATAATTAACATAATAATTTTTATTTAGAGGTATATTCTTATTAAAATATATAGATATACTTACCTACAGAGTCTTCCGAAAATATGTAATAAATAAGAATTTTGTTTGTTCCTATAATTTGTCAAATATTTTTTGCGGTGAATAAGATCTGTATGTTTGTGACGGAAACATGTTTTTAGGGTGTTTTTTTTGGATTTTTCAAATTTAAAAAAATCTCAAGATGCCAAAAATTATTCTAAACAAGACAAAAATATCTAAATTTATGAAATTTGGTAAAACAAGAAATTATTTTTTAAGAAAATAGCCTTTTTTTCAGTCTCTTTGTCGTATTTTCTCGATTAAAGTCTGTTGATTCGTTACCGTGGAGATTTTTAGCAATTTTATTATTTGTCACAGTAAGCTTTTTTATTGCAGCGGGTTTGTATAAGCATTAAACACATTTGACATTCATGACATGACACAATTTATGCTTTAAATTACCTACATAATCACTTTCGTTAAAATGTCTAGAACAGATTCTACCATTTTTCACATTAAACTTATCTTCTCGTTTGAACAGACGCTGCCAAACACTTTGTGTTTCTTTGTCCTTGGGGGAGCTAAAAACATTAATATCGGACATAAAGCCCTTGCATTGATTGTCCACATCACAACCATATACAACACACCTCATTTTCACTTCTAAACTCTTAAAAGTGATATAAAAACACCAATAAAATTAAAACAACGCGATCTTAACAAATACGTGTTTCGTTTACAAAATATGGCGGAATTAATCACAGCCTGACGTTCATGGCCATGGCGGACCTTTTTTCGCGTTGTTTAACAGTCGAACGTTTTTTTCAAAAACTTTGGATCCTTAAACAAGCCTTGAGAATTTTCACATCGGTAGCAAAAACTCGTAAGATGTACACCTGTACGATATCCACACTTGGTGCGTCTCTTTATTATCCAGTGGAACGAAAACTTGTGGCTCTGTGCTCCGTGAAGCATCAGGTATTGATGCAGTCGAATGCCAGAATGGCAACTTTTTTTAAATAAAAGCCATTGGCAAATTACGAGGAAAATGTCCTTGCAGAATTTATTTTATTATTATTATTTCAAAATACTAATTGTCTTTCTTAACAGGGGAGTAGCGTAATCCCCAAATATTACATCTCGTCATTACAAACATTTTTTACAATTTCTTATCATATTTATCCTCATCATCCTATCTTCTAAATAATTTAAATAAACGATGTATTTTCTTTCAGGTCTTCTTCCTGCCTGTTTCACAAAGCAATCCAGGAAGCAATGGCCCTTATTTCTGAGCTCCCTTCTGTGTTTTGGAGGAGGAGTGCTACTCTCCACCTCACTAGTACACATCTTACCTGAAGTAAGACAATCAGCGCAAGAAAATTTTAAACAGTACACAGAAATGTTTTTCTGCTTAGGATTTTTCATTCTGTATTTGATGGATGAAGTTGTGCATTGTTTCTACGGAGAAGTTGGAGGACATAGTCATGGCCATGGAGAGGCACCAAGGTTGGAGGATAGATATGTAGGGTAAGATTTTTTACTTCGAAAATGTGCTCGTAACTTGATGTAACTGTGATTTGTAATACAATATACTTATCTGCCCTAGAGAGGTCTTGACAAACGGGAAAATATTTTTTGATTTATAAAAGTCTATAATGCCAATGACCGATTTGAATACACCTCATTTTTTATAATATATGTAGCATATATTTTATAATATATGTAGCATATTCTCCATATTATGCTAGCTGTCTATTTTTTTTTTGTTTTTACTTCTCTCGCTAAAATAATCTTTCGAAACTTCCCCAAATATTCCCGTTTTGGGTCGCCAAATAACGAACAACTAGGTTTTCCATGTCCTCTTTCCATGTCTGTCTGTCTATGTGTTTTAATCTGGCTTGAAACCGGACACACTTCCGGTTTTATAGAGACAGGGTGGACACCTTAAAAATAATATCTGTTTATTTTTGCTTAAAATCAAAAACCGATTCGTTGCTGAAAAAATAAAAATATTTGCGTAATGATAAGGCTAGATACAAGGTGAACAACCTAAATTTTGGTCTAACTGAAGTATTGTTTGAGGAACAAATAAAATAATTTTGCTTAGTTTTGTTAGAGTAGACACATAGACATATAATCTACTAACAATCAAATTTTATTGTTATTCCAACATTGGCGGAACCCGAACATTGTGTACAAGGTACCTTTTGCTGACTTTCTAAAGCTGTCGTATTTTTTAGAGTGGGCCAGGAACCAAACTCTGTAAGAAGGCATTCCACTGCAGCAAGGTATAACTACGGTACCTACAGTTCTCCTTCGACTAGCGAGAGAGGTGCCCTTTTACGCGATAAACAGCCTCCTTATAATCCGAATTTTCACAGGTAAGTATACAGGGAGTTTTAAAAACGCGCGTCGCACTGGCTTCTTTAAAATGTATATTATTAATTTTAAGGGCTCATTCAGACAGTGTCTTGTTTTGCGACGAGCCTCCTTCTCAACTGTGCCACGTGATGCATCGGGAACCTTGTGAATCATCCATACCGACCACAAACATAGGACTTTTAGTAGCCCTCTCTATACACAGCTTGTTGGAAGGGCTAGTAGTTGGGTTAGCAGATCTTCCTTCAAAGGTAAATAAAAAAACAGGGGGGGGGGGTTAAAAAGGAGAAACTGAGAAATTGCCCAAAAACTGAGAAATTGTCCAAAAATGTTAACTAATGTGTCATTTTCGGGGTTATTGAGGTCAGAAAACCTAATTTTTTCTAACAGAAGTCAAAAAAAAACGGGAGGGAGGGATGTGATAAAAAGAAGTGATTAGGAATTTCTTCAAAAATGTTAACTAACATGTCAATTTCGGGACTAGCGAGGTCAGAGTATCAAATTTTTTCTAACAAATGTTAAAAGAAAAGTTACGGGGGGCGGGGGGTTAGATAGAATAAAAGAAGCGGCTGAAAATTTCTCCAAAAATGTTAACAATTTATTATTTTCGGTGTTATTGGGGTCAGAAAATCTAATTTTGTGTAACATGTTAAAAAAATTAACAGGAGGGGGATGTGATAAAAGGGGTGACTATGAATTTCTTTAAAAATGTTAGCCGACTTCAAAGTTCAGAACTCCGGTGTACAAGATACCTAACTTTGAACAAAATTAAGTTTACCATTAACCACAGTTATAAATAGGTACGTAAAAATATTATTTCATACTTTTTAGTGCTGTTTCTTTTGTGAAGTCGGTTAATTTTTTGAGAAAAAAAAATTAGTTAAAATCATGTAAAAATGTATTATCGTGTTTAGAATAGTGATTTTACTAAAACATGCGCACTTCTAAGCAGTGTTATTTAAGAAGATTTTATCCAGTAGCAAAGGTCTGCTTATTTGGTTACACACCATACGTATGTTTGCCAAGGGACTTAGGAAGTTTAGTACGTGGTTAAATAAAAAATGCTTGTGCTTGGCTTCTTCTAGTGAAATAAAAAATAAGTCGCGAAAACTAAAGCCCGACTACACAAAATAACAGCAAAAGTTAGTAACAGGTTACGTGTAATTGAGATTTTATTCATAGTTGTATTAGAAATTTTGATACACTACAAAATGTATGTCATATCTGTTCATGATGTAACACCCACCACCGATTCCTATCTCTCTTTTCCTTATCTGGTTGGCGGGTGAGCGGTAACCCAGGAATACAGCTGGCGGTGACAAGAAAAACTTTTGCGTGGAGTCCGGAAGAGCCCCTAACTGCTGTTAAACCGCCTATTAATTGAATCCCTTATCTAGTCTTGCAATAGACTTCTCAACAGTTTAATACTTACTGCAGAGGTTCTTGCACTAAACCCGATTTTTAATGAAATTTTGACTATTTTGTATGTGGAAGGTGGTAGAGGAATTTTTCCTCGATCGAGGTGGTACCACCCCACACATCCTCTTAAAGAGCTGGTGAAATCCCTACGGATGTTTCCAGCTCTGGATGTGTGATTCGATTCCCCAGTACACCCACGTACATAGTACTTAGACTTCGGTCTTCGTGGAATGTCAGAAGATAAAAAAATATATTCTAACTAATTTCTATATTTTCCTGTTCCATAACGGTAAAACACAAAATCCTGGATCAATTACACTTTTATTTCCACAAATTACGGTTGGGAGCCACCCAAAATTACACTTTTCACAATTTTCTCATATTCTCCCAATAATTCCAGACAATATCTTTGATTTTAAGCGCTCCTAGTTTTTCACTTATATTTCCGCGATGTTTGTCAAGAAAATTCGACAAGCTCCAAAACTTCCGACTAACAACGTATTTTATTGTATCCAGACTTTTGAACTTTCCCGAGGACAGAATTTTTCTATATAAAAACCGGCAGCGATTTAGCTTACAACTGGTAAGCTCTAACTGTACTGACTGTCCAAGCAGGCGTCTTCCCGCTTAAATAGCCAATTTTCCCATAAATTTTTCCCCGTTTACGATCCCCTTCGCGGAATCGAGGCCAAAACAACAAGTTTTACGACAGGCTTCCTCGGAAAAGTTGACGCGTCGGTAGCCTTGTTTTTCCACCGAACAAAGGAAATTGCGCGAATCATCAAGCTTTTATTACCTTTTTATTACAAAAGGGACTGGTTTTCCTCCCTTCTCTGACATTTATGGGTTGCAGGTGTTCCTAATATGTTCACAACAAAGCTATAAAATGATCTAGGCCATAATATTGTGCAATCTTTCGCATTAGTGAGATACACTGCAGCTGGTTCGATATTTCTGTAAGTGCGTCACGGGGCGCATCTTTCATAAGCCAATCAGAAAGAACAAAACGCCGATTTCTTTGTCTTGCTAGGGTAATTAAAATGATTTTCTTTATTAAGAGGGTAAAATTTCACCATTTAGCACAGCAGAACAAAGGATAGTTTTAATCTGCTTTAGAAGGTTCGGTCAGCTGGAAAAGTTTTTATACTTCTTGGTGAAATTAAATGGATTAAATTCAGTGATCTCAATTAATTTTGGAATAAAGTGTTTGTTCTTCTATCGAAGTAAGTTAACTTGCATCATTATTTAATAGATTAATTAAAGCACTTCTTAAAATCAACTATTTGGCCACTTAGTTATTTAAATAATTTTAAATCAATTATTTCTTGATAGAACGTCAACGCTTCCTTTTTGTGAACAATTCTTTACCAATTTTATTTGTTAAATTTTCTTTACATGATTAGGTAAGATATTTTAAACATTTTCATTCGTGTTGCAAAATTTATTTCTTTAGAATTCCTCAGATTAATTTTTATAAAGATAATTCCGTTTAAATATTTTAAAATTTTACTTTCCTTCCTTTATTCAGTATGCGTTATCCCCTTTAAATAAATGCTTAATGGCCGTGTCATTTCAATGAGAAAGATGTTTCACAGACCGAGGGCAATCCAGAGTTAACGTGTAGTCGTCAAGACGTATACGTTTATTTCCGAAGCTTAATTTAGGGGAGCTTCATACAAACGTATACCAATCGATAACTGACAACTTGTGATACAGTCCGGCAATTTTATATTTTTATAGGTATTTTATATATTCTATATTTTCTCGTACAATGCATCAATTGACACACGAAACTGTTATTATTTATTACATTGTTTGCTTAAGAGCGGTAAAATGTCAGTAAGTAAATCTTAAAAGCAAAACGGCCTCCATCTTATTCAATCAATCGCATGAGGGATGAAAAGCACATCCAAAAAACGTCTCGACACTCCTGAAAATACCCGATCTTCACTCTGGAAATAAACGTATGCGTCTAGAGGAGTACTGGTTAAGTGGTTAACTCTGGATTGCCCTCCAGGCCTAGTCGCACGTTGTTGAATATCTTAGTGCAATACAAATAAAATTAACATATATCAGAACGTAGCTACATCCAAGATATTTTCCACTGTTCAGTTCTAGGTTTAAAAGAAGTTAAGTAGGTTCATTTAATGATGCTATTAGATAGGTGGTTGATTAACGAAGGAGTGCGACAACGCCTGTTTTGTGAAACATTTTCTCATGATTAGGTGACAAACATTTTGTCGTAAGTATACAAAGGTTGTTGTCAGACAAAGGACAGAACATCGGTAGGGATAAGCATGGAGGCCTAATATGTTGATTTTTATATACTTTTATCTAGCACAACTTGCGGATGTCCAGTATCTTTTGTCATGCTACCCGGATAATCTTTAACATAAATTTTTCATGACACGCTTGATGTTATATAAATGGGGTTTGTTATATAAATGAGTTATTCCGTCGGTCTTTTTCTCTTAAAATGTTCAATATTTATTTACTTTTTCAGGTTTTACTTTTACTAGGAGCGATAGCATCCCACAAACTGGTAGTAGGATTCTGCTTGGGCGTGGAACTAGCCTCAAACGCTCAAACATTCTGCAAACATTTCATTTGTATTCTGACGTTCTCAGTCTCCTCCGTTGGAGGCATATTTTTGGGAATGTTCATATCAGAGATCCCTAGTGACGTCACCGATGTGGCTATACCAATATTGCAGGTAAGAGGGCGGGTACGGTACATCTGAAAGGTATGGAATTCTGAGTCACTACATCGTGTCTCATCGAGTTATTACTTTACGGAAAAGATCTATATTCTTCATTTTATGTTAATGCATTTATATAGTTTTCTATTTCCATATAAACCTATGAGGTCAAATTAAAATACGGCCGAGCCTGAAGCAAAAGTAAAAAAATTATTAGTTTTATTATTGAAAATAAATTTAGGTAGGTCATTGACCAAATGACCTTATGGACGAGCCGCGCCTAAAAAGAGATAAGACCATTCTAAGTACCGAAACGAACACTAGAGTAAAATCCTAAAAATTTCACTCATATTATTCCATATTTTTATATTAGCGATATTTTCATCACATTTGTCTAAATACATATATCCCTCACAATACGAATGATCAACTACAGATTTTCACCCTACCAGAAATTACTTATGCTGAATACAGGGTAGTCCAAAACCAAAAGTAATGGCGTAGGGCAACAGTGGATTCCTGATGGCATTATTAATTATTACGATTTTGTTAAACTTCTTTGTTACTTTTGAAAATTAACTAATGACTAAGTTATCTTATGGGATCAGGGTGTCTCTATGGAGGATATGAGGGGAGCGTCCCCCCAACCAATATAGTGCTGTGCGCCCCTGTATTGGGTGACACCACCGATATCGGCACTGGATGCCACCCATCCGAGCTGGCCAGTTGGTATAAGTGTCATGTAACACAACACATACAGAGATACCTATATAATGATTTAAGATGTTAGTACTAAAATTATGAAATTTAGGCTTAATGAAAGAGCCCATTATCTACTGTTTTGTAGGCTTTGGCAGGTGGTACTCTACTATATGTCACCGTCAGTGAAGTACTGCCGAGAGAGAGGGCCAGATGGCATCAACAACATACCAAAAGATCCGCTGGAATTATCCAACTCATGTCGGTGGTGGCGGGATTTGTATTAATGACAGTTTTTAGTAAATATCTAGGTAAGTAAGCAAAAGTAAAATTACAAAGAAAAATCTGACAGTGCGACTTTCGATTTGATTCTTGGCAGAGTACTTTAAATTATTAATTTAATGTTGTGTTCATTAGCGGCGTTCGGCAATTCAATATTTTTCATCGTTTTGATCGGAATGTTCAACAGGCACACGACTCATTGTTGTAATCAATACGACTGACCACGTGCCTATCAAAAATTCCGAGCAAAACGATGGAAAAAATTGAATTACCGAACGCCGCCTTAGTCAGGTATTCGAGCGTTTCGTCACACACGTGATCAATGAAAATGTTGCATTAAATTTGAGCTGTTTTTCTGCGCCCGAACGTTTCGAAACTGTTTCAAAACGCAGTCAGCTGTAGCACTTTAGTGTTGAAATGGGGACGTCATAGACCTAACCAAAGAAAATAAAAGGGTATGACCAAACTGTTTCATTCCGTTTTGAAAGTGCTCTGATAGATGTTTCAAAACTGGAGGGGAGAAAACTGGATTGTCACTTGTCAAAACTAACCTGCATTTGTTTATTTATGTTGTACTCTTGTGCTGTGATTTACGGTTTTGTATTTTTGGGTGCTGTTTTTCTTTAATGGTTTTGTAAGCAATGACATCTCCTTACTCAATTGTATGACTCAAATGAATGACGTAGCCATTTTAAAACGGTTCATTTTTGTACATCAACTAAGCGATGGCGTTAGGGTTAAAACTGTTTTGAAACTGTCTTAAAACGCTTTCATGGTACAATAAAAGGAAGGTATGATGCCAAACCGTGTCAAATTCGTCCGGGTTCGTGCATGACGTCACGCTGTGAGTTGTTTTTGAAATTTATAATGCGCAATATAGAGTTTACGTTAGTTATAGGGGATTTTATATAAATTCTATTGGTAATATACTTTGCCTCCTGCTTATAATACAAATTTTAAATTGTATGATTTAATATTATCATTTAAATAAAAGGATACATTAATTTAAAATAATAGATACCTATTGGTAAATTGCCTGCCAATTTCTATGGTTCTATGTATTTATTTACGTGAAAAGAAAAGGTAAATAATTTTATAAAATAAAACTATGCCTAATAATTAAGATAATAATTTTTATTTAGAGGCATATTCGTATTAAAATATATACCTACAGAGTCTTCCGAAAATATATTATAAATAAGAATTTTGTTTGTTCCTATAATTTGTCATATATATTTTTTGCGGTGAATTACATCTGTATGTTTGCGACGCCGACGGAAACATGTTTTTTTATGATGGGTTTTTTGGGTTTTTTACACTTTAAATAGTGAATTATTAAAAATTATTGTATTTTTGTATTCTTCGGTTTTTCAAATTTAAAAAAATCTCAAAATGCCAAAAATTATTCTAAACAAGACAAAAATATCTAAATTTAAGAAATTAGGTAAAAAAAGAAATTATTTTTTAAGAAAATAGCCTTTTTTCAGTCTCTTTGTGTGTCGTATTTTCTCGAATAAAGTCTGGTGATTCGTTACTGTGAAGATTTTTAGCAATTGTTTGTCACAGTAAAGTTTTTTATTGAAGCGACTTTGTAAAAACATAAAACACATTTGACATTCATGACATGACACAATTCATGCTTTAAATTACCTTTATACTCACTTTCGTTAAAATGTCTAGAACAGATTCTAGAATTTTTTACGTCAAACTTATCTTCCCGTTTGCACAGATTCTTCCCAACACTTTGTGTTTCTTTGTCTTTGGGAAACCTAAGAACTTTAATATCGGACATAAAGCCCTTGCATTGATTGTCCACATCACAACCATATACAACACACCTCATTTTTAAACTCTTAAAAGTGATATAAAACCACCAAAAAATAACGTCAAAACACAACGCGATCTTAACAAAGACGTGTCTCGTTTACAAAATATGGCGGAATTACTCACAGCGTGACGTACATGTCCACGCCTACCTGCGCAGTGTCATATCTTCTTTTATTTGTATCTTGTATCATGATGCTGTAAGTACCATTCGTCACATAGCGATTCCACGCACGATTTATAACACTGCCACAGATCACTGCGTAAAACTCAAAAGTTCAGCTACTTCTCGTTGCGTTAACCCTTCGTTGATACATTGTATAATTTGTTGCATGTGAGGGGGCTGTAAACGCCTTCGGGGCATATTTTTAACTGGAATGTAACACAACCCTACCTTTTAAGACGAAGGAACCAGAACTAAAAATATTAAGAAAGAACATAATATCAGAAATCGATTTTCAATTTTTTGCTATATTTTATAAAAACATCCAAAACAGACGGCCACAAAAACAAACTTCATCGTTAAATCGTGTAAACAAAGGCAGTATTGCAGAATACAAGCATACTTTTAAATTTATTTTATCCAAAACTAACATACAATATTACCTTGATCCTTAGCAATTGTTGAGCATTATATATTATGTCATTTACTCACTAGTGCATAAAATGACACTTTCCAGCTTGCGTAAAGTTAGTACTTTACGCACGGTAGCAGCATAAGTGTCAAATATGTAGTGGTGTCGTGTCGTGTGCGTTTCCGTTTGTGTTGTAAAAAATTAATTTAATTTTAAAAGCTGTCGAATGACAAACTGTAACAACCACCACTTATTCCTCTCTCTTTTTCTTATCTGGTTGGCGAGTGAGGGGTAACCCAGGAATACAGCTGGCAGTGACAAGAAAAACTTTTGCGTGGAGTCCGGAAGAGCCCCGTGTCAACTGCTGTTAAACCACCTATTAATTTAATCCCTTATCTAGCCTTGCAATAGACTTCTTAACAATTATTACTTACTGCAGAGGTTCTTGCACTAAACCCGATTTTTAATGAGATTTTGACTATTATGTATATATTCTAACTACTTTCTAGGTTTCCTTGTTCCCTAACAGTAAACGCAAAATTCTGGATCAATTAGGTACACTCTTATTTCCACAAATTACAGTTGGGAGCCACCCAAAAATTACACTTTTCACAATTTTGTCAAAATTCACAATAACTTTCCAATAATTCTAGACAATATCTTTTATTTTTAGCGCCCTTACTTTTTCACTTATATTTCCGCGCTTTTTGTCAAGAAAATTCGACGTGCTCCAAAACTTCCGACTGACACCGTATTTTATTGTATCCAGACATTTGTACTTTCCCGTGGACAGAATCGCGATAAAAACCGGCAGGGATTTTGCTTACATCTCGCAAATTCTAACTGTACTGACTTTCCAAGCAGGCGACTTCCCGCTTAAATAGCCAATTTTCCCATAAATCTTTCCCCGTCCTCGCAGAATCGAGGCCAAAACAACAAGTTTTACGACCGGCTTCCTCGGAAAAGTTGACGCGTGGGTAGCCTTGTTTTTCAACCAAACAAAGGAATCTGCGTGAATCATCACGCGTTTATTACTTTTTTATTGCAAAGGGGGCCGTTTTCCCTCCCTTCTCTGACATTTATGGGTTGCAGGTGTTCCTAACATGTTCACAACAAAGCTATAAAATTATCTAGGCCGTCATATTGTGCAATCTTTCGCAATACAGCAGCTGGGTCGATATTTCTGTAAGTACGTCACGGGGCGGTCCTTCCGTTGACCAATTAGAAAAGACAAATCACCAATTTCTTTGTCTTGTTAGGGTATTTAAAAAGATTTTCTTTATTGAGAGGGGAAAATTTCACCATTTTGCATAGCAGAACAAAGGGTAGTTTTTATTCCGCTTTAGAATGTTCAGTCATTTAGAAAAGTTTTTATACTTCTTGGTGAAATTAAATAAATTTAATTCATTGCTCTTAATTTAAATTGAATCAAAGTGTTTGTTCCCTTATTCACGTAAGTTAATTTTGAATAATTATTTGATAATTTGTTTAAAGCACTTCATATGATCAACTATTTGGCCACTTAGTTATTTAAATAATTTTTAAATCAATTATTTCTTGATAGAACTTCAAAGTTTTCTTTGTGTGAACGCTTCTCTACTAATTTTTAATTATTAAATTTTCTGTAACTTGCAATTGATTAATTTATCTTAAACATTTCCCTTCATGTCGCAAAATTTATTTCTTTAGCACTCCTCCGATAAATTTTTATAAATGTAATCCCGATTAAATATTTTAAGATTTTATTTCCCTTCCTTTATTTAGAATGCGCTATCCCCTTTAAATAAATGCTGGAAGGCCGTGCCATTACAAAACCAATCTCCAAAACTTTTACCAAACTAAATAAAATAGCCGAAACGTTGGCTTAAGAAATTAAGTCTTCCCGCTATTTGATATATAACTTTTGATTTTTTTTCTTTTTCAGATCATGATGAATAATACAAAAGAAAATGCCTTGGGGACTACTGGTATTGTTATTTTTCGTTAAGGATCGGGTATTATTTGCTTTTTAAAAGTTTTTAAACATTTTTTCAGTTAAAACAATAAGATAATATGTAAAAATTTGCTAGAATTTTAAAAAGGAGACCTAGTTGCAATGGCGTAACCAGATCTTGACTAAGGGAGGGGCTGAGAAAAAAATCTTACCTATACTTATACCGTTTATTAAAAATTATTAAAAGATATTTTTAAAAATTAGGTTCCGGTATGTGGAAATCGAGAGGGGCCCCAGCCCCCTCCTTAGCCCCCCTGGTTATGCGATTGAACAATATCTGCTCTATAAAGTAACAACAAAGTTTTACAGGATCTTTTTTTTTAATGTTGAAAAACATCATCAGTGTTCAACACCAACTACCGGGACCTTAAACCGTCGCATTTAGTAGAATTTGTATTACCGCTATAGGCACTTTACATGGGGCAACTTTTAAGACTATTGTAGTTATTGAAACCTAAACATATGATGCAAATGCTATTGCACGGTTCGATTCTCAAATTGCTGCATTGCCAATACCAAAGGGTACTGGCGCGAATTTTAAATATCCTTATTTCCAATACATTTTAATAGTCTATGTAAAAAATTATCCCTTAAAGCAATGTTGTTTCTGAAATATTTAAGAAAGAAAATTGTACAGTTTTTAAATATTCTCAAGGGATCTTGATTGGTTTACGTCAGTAATGAATACAACGTTGCCAAAAAACTGTAAGGGTTTGGGTTGGTAGATATGTGCTCTTATAGTCTCTCTCATAAAGGCGCACAGTTGAAAGGTGTAGTTAAAACTAAACGAAACGTAACACATTTAAGTAACGTAATACATTTTAAAATATGTCTATTTATACAATATATTTTATAGTGTATATAATGGAATTATTTATCAAATTAATAATGTAGCAGATTTGGCAACGTTGGGTTGTGGGCGTGTTTAAAATGGGACATTTGCAAGTACTCTATTCAAGTTCTCTTTCTGGTGTATTTTGAGTTACCAATCATCAGATAAAATCACTAGACTTGTAAATTAACTCTACTTAAACTTTTAAATAAAAGTGGTTTAATTTTGGACAAGAATTTTATCTAATGAGAAAATTTACAACCAAATAAGTTTTATAATAAATACTGTTAATTGTGTGCAGTTAATTGTGTAATAGCGTTTTATAGCGTGTGTAAAGTGGTCATTTTAGTTCCTGATCACAATGCAATAAAAGTATCAAAATGTGATGTAATGTGTAAAATTCATAGATGTTAGGACTGATTACTTCTTGTGTAAATATAGAACCAAATAAAATATAATAGTTAGTAATACAGGACCTTATAATAGTTATAATATTGAGTAATTATAAGAATGTTGAAAAACTAGTAGATATTACTCATTAACCTTCAGGAACAGCGCAACAGCAGACAACAGCATTCATTCATAATATTGGCCTTTTGCTGCTTCATATATTGTGCGTGTGTAGGGCAAAGACCAACGGCAAAAATTCCTGTATTTTACGAAGCAAACCTCTGAAAAGACATTTCCGGATGAAAAGAATCCATTTTTCCACACAGTTAGCACTGACGCATCATTATGCAAAGTTTATGGATAAAGTTTTATCAGGAAGAAACAAAAATCACGTAAAATATCACTACACACGTATATTATGATCTGCCTGAAGAGTATAAACAAAATTACGTTATTCGGATTTCTCAGCGCAGCAGACGACGTTGCCACTCACTCTAAATTTCGGCACAATGCAATGGAAATAAATTACTAAAAATATATTACGAAAAATAATGGTACCTACATACATATGTATATTGGATATTGTATTAATCCTTAGTCACATACAATAAATATTTATGATTGCAGATAAGTATTATTAACCCCCACATAACTGAAAGCAGGCGCGGCCCATGAGTTTTTTTTACAGATAGGGCAAATTTTGTAGGCAAATAGTGATATCAACGTAACAAGCAAAATACACTTTTTTTACCTAGTGCCTAGTTTTGCCAAGAAATTATTATTTACCTTCAAATACCTAAACACAGTAAAAAAAACATAAAATACTAAAATTGCATTTTTGCTGTAACTTTTATTAAATTACATGCAAATAGTTGCTTGCATTGTTAAAGCTATTATTAACATAAAAGTACTCAAGTACTAGTACTACACTACTACACAAAGGATACAACACAGATATCAAATATTCAAAAACATATTACACAACAAAATTAGGAAAGCACAAACACCTCTTTAATAACGGCGCAACGTGACGAAATGTAAACAAAACTTTATATAGATACAATGAGCATATTAGGTAATTAGTTTTTCTTTGTCTAACCCATATGTTTTACAATAGATGGAGCGGTTCGAGTGTATTTCCATAGTCGCCCGGGACAACGGCGGCGTTGACGGTCGCACGCGTGCCAACAGCGATCGTCGATCGCTATTGTTTAGTGGGCCGTCGACTATTTCCTAATATATGTATTTGTCTCTTTTTAACTTCCTAAAGCGCGCATGTTTGTTTCTCTCTTAGTTGTTTGCATTTTGTATTTCCATATAATGCATTTTGTATGTCCATATAAACCTATGAGGTCAACTTAAAATACGAGCTCGGAGCAAGCAACAGAGATAATTAGTGCTTGGCTTCGCCGATTCTTGATTGTGGAGTTTTCGCATGGAACTTACACTTTTTTGAAAAAAAAAAAGAAATATTTTTTGGTTTTAAAAAATTAATTATTGGGTGGATCATTGAAAATAAATTTAGGTGGGTCATTGACCCAATAACCTTATGGACGCCTGACTGAAAGCCTGGTAACAGCCATTCTCAAGAAACAGGTAAGAGACCATATCGTTTGGAGGCTTTTAAATAACTCTGGAATCCACGAGTTGCACTAAAATGTAGGAATGTGCGAGGATTGTTACCTTACACAATGGCTGTTAAGTAGAGCTTATGCGGGATAAAATTCCTAAGCACAATGAAACTAACAAAAAATCTAAAATAATTTGCATCTAATTTTTTGCGCCCTCCCTGATACATAAGGCACCAGCCGCCACTGCTACTTATAAATGTAGCAATACTAGTCTTTCCTAAAAGCTGACAAGATTGTTTTGATGTTTGGCAATGTTTTCGTGTTTGTGTATTTTTATAGGAAGGCGCTTTAAATCGTTCACTCCATTTCTTGAACAATTATCATCACCTCCAAAAAGCAGACATACAAAGCAGAAAAACGAGTTTTTTCCTCGCAACCACAAATCGCCGTAAATATTTTTGTCAAACTTACACTTAAACGCATTTTTGCTTTTGCATTGTCGCTGATCTTGCACTATATTCAGTTCTGGGGTTAAGTGAGCCGTCTCGATATATCTTTTTTGTTATTAGGTATACATCTTTCCTTTCGTATAATTAAAAACCAAAAACTTTACCAATTATACCTATAAATAATACCAAAAAGTCTTATAAATAACAACTTTTATTCACAACTTTACTTACAATATAGATTTTACAAAGTAACCTCGCCGCCATCTTCAACAATCCCTTCCATCTGTTCTTCTGCCTCACTTTCGCTTTCTTTAAAGTCTTCAGCCATTGCTTCTTGGTGTCTCTGTTTAAGTCCAGCTGCTGGTGAGCGTATGAGCGCGAGATCGCGTTGAACTTCTTTGACGTCACGTTCTCGTTCAAGTTCCCGCCCTTTACGTAACCTATAAAAAAATTATAGTAAAAGAAAATTAACTGGACTACTAAATGCAAGTAAAAATAAATAAGACAAAATGAATATAAAAAAAGATGTAGGGTAGGGAGAATTTGAATGTTGCAAAAAGAAAATATTCAAATTTTTTCCATATTTATTTCTTTTAAGGGTGGAAAAAATCGAAAAACTTTTATCATATTAAATTTGTATTATAACTTCATATCTGCTAACAAGCATTTTATTTTATTTTGCATTAAAACAAATAATTTATGTTTTTCTATTTTTAAATATTTTTACTTATTTGGAAAGAAACATTTTTTAATAATATATTTTATGTTACATTTTATTTTGTCTTATATGTACACAACATACAGAGTGTCCGAAAAGTCACAGTATGGGCAAGACTCTGTGCTATTAGTAAAGACACACACCAAATTTTAGGGATATCCTAATGGTTAATACTTAAATCTATTTTTTCATGTAATTTAACTTTTTCAACCCCCTTGAGGGAACTGAGGTCAAAAATTTTAAATGCGACCCTATATCGTGTGTTACCTCAGTTTAAAGATCTTCAAAAAATAAACATTTTAACGCAAAATGGCAAGCCTTTAAAAATTACAAATCATAAGAAAAGTAACATTTATACACCTTTATTTCTCTTATTATTACTTTAAAAGTTGTTCAAAATAACCACCATGAACTTTTTGGCAGTAATAATGTCAATTTTTGACTCTGCCAAGAAGTAACACCTGCCATTCTCGAAAATGTGATTATTGAGTTCCAAAATCGACTTTATTACTGCTAAGAAGTTCATGGTGGTCATTTTAAACAACTTTTAAAGTAATAAGAAAAATAAAGGTACCTATTTAAATTTATACTTTTTCTCACAATTTTTAAAGGCTTGCCATTTAAAAACAAATTAAGATACGTGTTGGCCTTAAAATGTTTCTTTTTTAAGACCGACGGCATTTAAAATTTTTGACCTCAATTCCCCAGCATCAAGGGGATTGGAAAAGTGAAATTCCATGATCAAGTAGATTTATTAACCAATATGATACCCCTAACATTTGGTGTCTCTATCCTTACTAATAGCAAAGATATTTGCCCATACCCATAAAAACTTTTGTTTCTCTTTATTCAATATTTATTACAGCTTATTTAAGTACTTATATTTTGCATATTTTATTATAATATTTTATAAGTTTCAAATCAAATCAAATCAATAAAGCTTTATTGTCCAAAGAAGAAAATCTTGTTGACAAAGCATGTTTATATTTATTAAAAGAACAAAAAAAAAGTAACTAAATGAAATCCATTATTTGAATATACATAGGTACTTAACTCTTTTTGCAATTTTTTTTTAAATTGTATTAAAAAATAAGTACTTATATAATATAAAAAATACAAGAAACATAAGTTATAACAAACAAACAAATATAATAAAAAGTGCAGAGCAGTAGCATCCTTTATTTTTTGTACCTATGTTCCTATGTATATGCTGTAGTTTCATCTACACTTATAATATGTGACAAGCTGCCAAATTACCATAAGAGATTTTTAGAAATACATAACAGTAATCATCAGATTGTCCTTATAAAGTTACAATTAAAAGTTATAAAAGACTGTTATCGGTTCTGATTTCTGTGGTTCGGTACCAGGCAAATGGTATATTTATTCTAGAAACTTTATGTCTTGTATATAAGTACCGTAATACCTTCCCAGCTCAGGCACAACACTATGACACAAGGCAATAGCTTAATTTGCCCCTCCCTATTCCCACCTTGACATTGACGAAGAGGTCTATAATCTATGAAGGCATTAAGATGTACAATCATTTACCAACTTTTTTGAAACTTTGCCCAACTTTAAAGATATTTAAAAATAAACTGCGGAAAATTCTCATTGGTAAGGCTTACTACAGTTTGACTGAATTTTATAGCGATGTAATTTTGTGATATGTTATTTTGATTTTTATATGTTTAAATATTATGATATTATATTAGTTAACTAATTGTCCTTTTGTTGTTCATATTAATTATTGTTTTGTTTGTTATCTACTTTACCTTATTTTTTAAATATTTTGATGACTGAAATAATATTTTCAACTTAACCTGTGATAAGTATTTTAGTTTTGGTAATTATTCGGATTAATGGATGCACCGAATTTTTTCATGAAATTTAGCACAGACCCTAATTTTGGGTCGTAGAACACGAATCCGAAGTCAGTTTTTGAGGGTCTCATATGGTTTTTCCAAAAAAAAAATTTTTAACTTTTAGGTTAGGTTTTTCAATGAATTTCTTTACATTTCGGCACTTTTACTTAAACACATATATACAAGTCATTACACACTATTTTTATGAACCATATTTAGGCAAATTTATGTAGAAACACATTAAAAAAACAGAGAAAATATCAAAAAACTAAAAGAAAATAAACACGCCATCTGTGGTCACATTCTGATGGAAAGACGCGCTGTTGCCAAATTTACAAATCGTTTTTCCTACAAATTTTAAAAATTTTAACCCAAGCAAACCTGAGCAAAAAGGTGGTCAGGTTTGCTCAGTTCTGATTGATATAGATACATGTATAGCTATATCAATGAAAACTGAGCAAACCTGACCACCTTTTTGCTCAGGTTGGGTGAGCAAAAAGGTGGTCAGGTTTGCTCAGTTTTCATTGATATAGATATATATGTATCTATATCAATCAAAACTGAGCTAACCTGACCACCTTTTTGCTCAGGTTTGCTTGGGTTGGGTATACACCTTTTTGTTCAGATATGGTTCATTTTCACATTTTCCCGCCGACTTTTCACTGCTAGCTTTATAGAGCTGGCAACAGCGCGTCTTTTCATCAGAATGTGTAACCACAGATGGCGTGTTTATTTTCTTTCAGTTTTTTGATATTTTCTCTGTTTTTTTAATGTGTTTTTATATAAATTTGCCTAAATATGGTTCAGAAAAATAGTGTGTAATGACTTGTATATATGTGTTTAAGTAAAAGTGCCGAAATGTAAAGAAATTCATTGAAAAACCTAACCTAAAAGTTAAAAAATTTTTTTTGGAAAAACCATACGAGACCCCCAAAAACTGACTTCGGATTCGTGTTCTACGACCCAAAATTAGGGTCTGTGCTAAATTTCATGAAAAAATTCGGTGCATCCATTAATCCGAATAATTACCGATTGATTGATTATTTATACAAATACAGCCAAGGTAAAAAAACTAAAATACAACATACTGACCTTTGCATAATATAAGCACCCTGTCTCTTCTGCTTAATAGCTTCAACTTTCTTCATAGCTTCAACAGCTTTTGTGAATGTTTCTCTACTATATTTAACAGGAATATGTCTCCTCTTTTCAAACTCGAAAGACGGGTCGATAGTCAATTCCTTACCCACCGTTTTTCTGTAGGCTTTCGTCCATTTGACTTTACGTGGGTTCTTCTTTTTCTTGAAGGCTGCGTGACATTTTGATCGACAAAATTTGAAGATCTGGAAAGGGATACATAGAATTGTTAAAAAGATGCTTAAATTATTTAATTATTCATAAAATAAATTAAGATTATTGCGATGAACAATTGTGGTAGATTAAGGAGTAATATTGTGTAAGAGTTCTCTTAACTTAGCGCTTTAAAATAGATCATGTTTAGTCCTAAAGTGATACAGGTACTTACTTTACAGTCGTTCCTTACAAATTGGATACCATGGCCAGGATAAATCCTGGAAGAACAAAAATAACACGTCTCTATACGCATTTTTTGTGTTTGTTATGGCACGCGCCCGTCAAAGTGACAGATCACCACTTTGAGGTTAGTAAAACAAAACACACCAACCTACTTTTCGACGGGCGATCGTTTTATGGATTTTGTATTGTAGAAAATAGGATTTATAGAATTTGATCGGTTTTATTTGACAGCATATAGGTTATGTTTATCAAATTTTCTGGAGGTGACGTTTATATTTTATTTATGTTTAATTTAAGTGGAAAAAAGTGTATGGGGTTTTGTTTAATCGATTAAACACTGATAAAAGTTGTGCAGCGTCGTGAAAATGAGTAATATTTAGGTATACATAAAATAATATTTAATTAGTATCATAAAAAGCATATTTATGTGTGCCCTGTGATAATTTTGAAAAGGTAGTGTTTTGCTCTAATTTTTTATTAATAAATTATTCTAATATTTATTCAACGTATAACTTGTTAAAGATACTTTTACTAAATAAGATTTGTTTTCGTCATTTAAAAGTACATTTTTATGATGGGGCATGTCGTAGACCTACTTTAATGTCATTGGTATTTTACCCACTTCATCTGACTAAAAATACTTTATACTAGGTTGCACAACTTCTTAAAAAACAAATATGGGTATAGGAAAGATTTTAGAGGTACCTATAATTCCTAAATTATACTTGTTTATATTTACTTTATTAACGGAAACTCCATTTACAATATTTCAGTACAATAGGTGTAAATTTTGTTTAATATTGTATCAAAATAGAAACAATAACAAAAAATAGAGAAATAGTGACAAATCCCTTTGACCATCACAGTCAACCTTACGTTAATCGTTTGAGATCAATTTTGAACTTAGGTTTGGGAACATAAACATTTATTTCATCATTAATCAAATTGAAGCTACGCTGAAGCCTTGTTAGAGGACAATACATACCATAGTTTGAGGCGTGAAAAGGTAGGCAAAACCCTCCCTATTCTGGGTACGATGACTTGTATTAAAGGTCAGTTTGGATAAAATATAGGTGCAGTCTGTGTGCCTGAATAAAAGACCATGTAGAAAGCACATATCCAGATAAAAACGTCTGGACTCTAAAGAGGAGATCTTTAAAATATTTCTTATAAGCATATAATTTATGTGGTAACCCACAAAGTGAATATTTAACTTATGAGCACATGAATATAGAATCTTGTTCTGTACCCCCTCAATTGCTTTTATGTGAACGTGGTAAAAAGGCGACCAGAGCACACAATAGTACTCCAGACCAGATCTCACAATGGAACAGTACAGTAGTTATAAAGTTACACATGAAAAATCGCAACCTTTGTCTAGATATGAAACCAAGATTTTTATAACCTCTTTGAGTAATAAAATTAACGTGGTTTACAAATGGAAGGGATTTGTCCAATAAGACGCCCAGATCTCTAATCTCATCCACTTTGGTAAGAGTAATGTTGTTAATACTGTATTTGTAATCAATATGATCGTGAGATCTAGAAAGAGACATGCCATGGCACTTACTGATGTTTAAACTAAGACCATTCAGCTGTGACCAAAGTGAGACCATTAATGTCATTCTGAAGTAGGATGCAACTGTCAATAGAGTATTGATTTGTAAATTTTAAGGTCATCAGCGAACATAGTGCAGAATAAACTTTGTAATGTCATTTACAAACAGTATGAAAAATAAGGGTCCACAGTGGGAATCTTGTGACGCACCAGAATGAACAACAATGTCTTTTGAGACATAATTATTTACTCTAATTCTTTGAACACTCCAGTTAGAAAACTATTTAGCCACTTCAGAATGTGATTGCCAAAACCCCACGCTGCTAGTTTAGCCACAAGCAGCCCGTGATCCACTCTGTCAAAAGTCTTCGAGAAGTCAGTATATTATACACTGTCAACCTGCAATCTCCTCTCAAAGGCATTCAACAGGTAGTCATGATAAGTACAAAAAATTGGAACCGTCGACCTAGCACTGTAAAAACCTTGCTGCTGGGCAATTATAACAGGCTGCTTACACTCCCAAGATAAGATCGGTTACAAGTGAATCAAATATTTTAGGGATGGCCGATTGGATGCATATGCCTCTGTAATTAGCCACATCATTCCTATCCCCTGACTTAAAAATCGGTGTAATGAGAGATGGGCTAGCTAGGGTTAATGACACCCCGGGGCGGGTATCAACGGTATCACCCCATGGTAGGGTATGAAGCTTAAAAAAATGCGCCGAAAATTTTTTGGGTGCCACGCCCAAACTAACCCATTTGGGTTATTTAATTTTGGTGGCAAAATTTCTATTTTATCAAAAAACTATTTTTTTTTCACATTCTTGTTGATTCTTCTGGATTTTTAAATAGGAAAAATTTAGAATGGGCAATTTTTTAAAAATAATTATTAGAGTCCTACAATTAAAAAATCTCTATCTACCTACCTATGTACCTATAAAATTTCACACATAGATAAAAATTCTTGCTTGAAACATTTACAAACTTTTATTTATAAACTAGTATGTACATATACATAATGGGGTTCAAAAAAAAAAAATTAAAAACTTCCTTTTCTGCTTTTGACAGAAATCAGTTCTTCTGGCTGTTTCATTTTCTATTGATAGTATCGTAATTTTGAAAAACTTCTCTCAGGTTAAGAAGTGATTCAACAACATCTCATTCGATTAAAATCTCCAAAAAATTTAAAACAATCCAGTTTTTCCTAAGGTTCTTCACCAGTAGGGAACAATTTTCTTTTATTTTTATTGTAAGTATACTATCTTTTCAATCACTAGGCACACTAAACACTGACGTCACAAATATAAAACTGAACAATACAATACAAATATTAATTAAAATATTTGACTTGTGTGTCAGGGATAGGGTTGCCAGACGTCCCGATTCTATGGGGACAGTCCCGATTTCAAAGGGTATGTCCCGCGTCCCTACACACTTCACATCGGCGATTTGTCTCGATTTATAATATTTAGTTTTAGTTTAAGTGGTATTGACTGTTCTTAGTTTAAGATGTATGGTTTTTAAAGCATATACTATATTTTTTTCGATTGATTTTCATAAAAAGTTTATATTTTTGCTTGATGTATGCTTTTCTGTTCATTTGCTAAATAAATAGTATTTCATATATTAAAAATAGCATCTCGATTTTTTTACCGAAGTCCCGATTTCTAAGCAGCTTTTAAACGCTGATAACCCGATTTTGAAGATGTTGGATTTGGCAACCCTAAGTCATGGATGACCAATGAAAGCCAATATTTTTAAAATAACAGTATATTCAAAGAATATTTATGTTACATAAAAAAGCGTTCAGGTCACCCACACACTTTGCCTTTAATTTATGACCTTTGGCACTGACTTAGATTTCAAGCCATTCTTTTCTAGCATGTGATTTTCTATGAACAAATTTAATGCCCTTCGCCTTTCTTTACCCATAATCATAAATAACGGCACAAGATATCAATACCAACATAAAGAATGCGACGAATAGTATTTAAAAGATGAAAAGACAGCCGTGGTTTGTTCACAGAAATTTAAAAATTCTTGCGATTTGGAATATGGAATTTATAAAGATTAGGTTTGTTTTAGATTATAATAATGAGAAATAATAAATTTTTATTTTTTTACTGATTTTTATGACCACATTTTCCCTGGCACGAGCTCAAGCCTAATGATGTCACCCCTCTTGGTTTGGTATCCGGGGCGGATCGCTAACCAAAGGATACAGAGAGTTTTTGTTATAGTCTATTATTACTTTTTTGTGGCCTATGGAGTGTGAACTGTAATTTTGTATGTTTGTGTTTTTTGTCTTGCAACCTTGGGTGATTTTTATAATTTTAATAACTTTAAAATAAAAATTCCTTAATAACACCAACACCACGCTGAAGTTGTAGAATTAAAAAACACCCAAGGAAATAAAAAAACAGAAACACACACATTTCACTGAGAGTATATGAAAATTTGCCAGATAGCGCAGTGAACGTACTTGTTAGGGCAATAAATTTTTCTTTTGATATGTGCATATTTCCTACCTGTTTAAAGACCGGTTTGGTCAGTTGACCAGTCAAAGGCACAACTCTACTAAACATTATAAACTCTTTGCTGGACCTTAGCTTTTTTTCATAATTTCAAATTTCGCGATTATCACTGAATGGTAAAACTGAGAGTGAGACATACAAGGTTCCCAATTGATTTTTTTAAAATCTGACGATTATTCGGCAGACGATTGCGTGAATAAACCATTATACATTTAAAAAGTTTGGAAGTTTATAATTAATACGTACATTTTTAAGTGTGACCACTCAGTTCAAAAACAGAAGTGTCGCCAAAATCAACCATTATCATTGTGTCAACCAGGCTGGTCAAAATACATCTATCTACCCTTGTTTTTTTTTGGTATTTGTTCGCGGATTACTTGTTTCTTTGTAACGTTTTTAACTCAACGTTTTTGTAATACAGCGTGTCCAGAAAAGTTCTAGACATATGGGAATTTTCTTTATTGTTGATTTTACGAAAAAAAGTTATTCTTTATAAAAAGTTCTGCTTGATTCGCAAATAATATTGACATATCAAAGCTTAAGATATCTTGTACAGGGCGGCAAAAAAATGAAGAAACACAGAATTGCGATAAGAGAGAAGTACCCTCAATTTTTATTTTAGAGCAAATTGTTATAAGAAAACTTTACTAAGGACTACAAAACGAGGTCAGATACAATTTTTCGTTGAACTATTTTAATTTACAGGGTACCATAAAAAATACATTGAGCATTTTTATTACCTCTTGTTTGAAAGTAATTACGTAAACATGTCAATTTTCGTTACAACAGTATTGCACACATGTTCTGCTTGATGCGCAAATAATATTGACATATCAAAACTTAAGATATCATGTACAGGGCGACAAAAAACTATAGAAACACAGAATTGCGTTAAGAGGGACAATTTTTATTTTAGAGTAAATTGTTATAAGAAACATCAAAAACATCTAAACATCAGTGATCTAAAAACAGATAGTTTAAAATAAAAGATTATGTCTCCACATGCCCTCCTTCTTTTTCCATGCAAACTACAGTACGTCTTGTTACTTCTGATACTGTCGCCCGTATCATATTGGGAGTGATTTCTTGGACACAGTTTGTTATTACTGCTTCAAGATGGTCAATATCCTGAAAAGGTCTATGCTTATACACCATTTCTTTTAATCGGCCCCATAAAAAGAAGTCCAGGGGTGTGATGTCAGGCGATCTGGCTGGCCAAGGAATATTTGAACGTCTACCTATCCAACGTTGCGGAAATACTTCATTCAAATACCCAGTTACTGTGTTAGTACTATGGCATGGGGCTCCATCATGTTGATACCAAATTATACGTCTTATATTTAGTGGCAGTTCGTCAAGAAATTGAGACAACTGGTTCCTTAAGAAGTCCAGGTAAATGGCAGCATTTATATTTTGTCGAAAAAAGTATGGTCCAACAATCCGATCATTATAAATGCCACACCAAACATTGGTTTTAAATGAATATTGACTACGGCATTCTATTATAAAATTTGGATTGTTGTCACTCCACCACCGACAATTTTGGGTGCATACCACGCCGTTGGAAGTAAACATGGCCTCGTCCGTAAATAATATTTTTCTTGCAAAAAAAGGATCATCTTCACACTCGCCTTGGAACCACGCGCAAAATAGGAAACGAGAATCAAAATCTCTGGGAAGAAGCGTGTGAACGTATTTCGGTTTATATGGATGAAATTTATTTATTTTTAAAATTTTACTAGCAGTAGACTTCTTGACGTCATTTGGAATAGTTTCTGACAGTTTTCTTAAAGAAATGTTCGGGTTTTCGATAACCGCTTGCATGACATTGAGTTGATTTTCTTCTGTTGTGGACCATTTGTTATGTTGTTTCTTAAATACATTTTCGACGGAACCAGTAGCCATAAATTTATTCATTATATTTGCTATAGTGGCGCTACATACCATTTTGTCAGGGTGTCTATTATTAAATATGAGTGCGGCTTCCCTAATAGAGTTATAGTGATCTCCGACGATAAGTACAATTTCTATTTTCTCATGCAGCGTTAACTTTACAACCATGACGAAACTAACTAACAACTTTTGTTAATAAGTCGCAAAATAGTAAATGATTTTTGACTAACACGTCAATATTCGTTACTATAGTATTACACATAGTTGTTGCAAGATTGTTGCCGGTAAATGTTAAAGAAATAAAATAAAAAAATATTTTCCAAAGGCTTTTTTATGGTACCCTGTAAATTAAAATAGTTCAACGAAAAATTGTATCTGACCTCGTTTTGTAGTCCTTAGTAAAATTTTCTTATAACAATTTGCTCTAAAATAAAAATTGAGGGTACTTCTCTCTTATCGCAATTCTGTGTTTCTGCATTTTTTTGCCGCCCTGTACAAGATATCTTAAGCTTTGATATGTCAATATTATTTGCGAATCAAGCAGAACTTTTTATAAAGAATAACTTTTTTTCGTAAAATCAACAATAAAGAAAATTCCCATATGTCTAGAACTTTTCTGGACACGCTGTATATACTTAAAATGCGTGCTAAAAAAGTCGGCAAAGTGCAAGATATACTTACACAATTAATGTTTCGTGCCATCAGCCCCCCACTTAACCTGAGCAAACCACGGCCGCCCGATATCCGCCCATCCGCCGCGCTACCTGCCACCGACGGCACCAACGCCGTATCACATCGCGTATGCGCGGCGCTGAGTGGGGAGCGTTTCGACTAAGTCAAATTAAAAATTTTGAAAAACGTGTAAGGACATAAGTTGTTCCTTACATCGTGAGAAATATTTTTTGTTGAAAGACTTTTTCTCTAAAACCAATGGTTCAGAAATTATAAAGGAATAAACAATTAAATTGTTTATAAGAAGTGATCGCGCTAGAGTTTTTCAATCCTGATCGTTTTGGCTCAATCTACACCTAATTCTCAATGTTCATGATTTTTTTCAGATTTTTCTGAGTGATCCTTTTGGTGATAACGGTGGGGGACAGCAATTTTTAAGTGTTTTTCCAGAAAAATGTTTTAAAAAATGCATACAAAATACATCATATGTATTGTTGAATTCGTACTTCAATATCCTTTCATTTGACACCCTTACACGATGCTCTTGAAATTATTTTTCCATTTCCCAATTTAACCCCTGAAATTAAGCCCCAGAATCAAAATCGAACCTTTTATACTTTACGTCTATAATTGGGCCACCACACTCTATCACTGTGTTAAATTTCAAATTTTACGTCGTATAGTTTCAGAGAAAATCGCCTGTAACAGACGGACGGACGGACTGACGGACGGACACCGAGGTGATTCCATAAAAATGTTCCGTTTTGCTAATTTTAGCATGGAACCCTAAAGACAGTGGCGGCTGGTGAAATTTCAAAGTTGTATATCTCTGTTCCTACTTACAGGACCCGTACCAAATTTAGGGGTTTTAATAGTGAGCCCACTAGAAATGGTTTGGTAAAGAAAAAAAACATTTTGTAATTTGCTAAAAAAAGTTAAATTTTTGGTGTGCCCCTCCTAAGAAAAAAATGAACACGTCTAGATATTTTATTTATTATTTTTTCAAAAAAAATTTTACATCTTTTTGTCGCCAGTTTTTAAATTTTGAGAGAAAAAAATGCATTAGTAGAAAGTTATATAGTCATTTGAATTTTCTTAAGCCTGAAATATAATTTAAGAAAAAATTCAAATGACTATAACTTTCTACTAACACATTCTTTTCTCTCAAAATTTAAAAACTGTCGACAAAATAATGTAAAATTTCTTTAGAAAAAATAATGAATAAAATACCTAGACTTGTTCATTTTTTTCTTAGGAGGGGCACACTAAAAATTTCACTTTTTTTCGCAAATTACAAAATGCTTTTTTTCTTTACCAAAACATTCCCAGTGGGCTCACTATTAAAACCCCTAAATTTGGTATGGGTCCTGTAAGTAGGAACAGAGATATACAACTTTGAAATTTCACCAGCCGCCACTGCCTAAAGATACGTGAGACACCGCTTATTGGTTACATCTTGACAGTGGTATATTTTTAAATTGTGCTGGATTTTAACAGCAACATTTTAACATTAGTTAGAATGGTTATAAAACCTCCCCTTATTAAAGATTTGAGATTGAATAGACGTACTCGATACGGCAAACACACAGGACGTCCCGTTCCGGTCTGATTTTCTCTTGGGTCCGGCCGGACTTAATTTAATTTCTTTAAAGCAATTTAAAAAAAATTGATGCTACAACTATTAAGAACAATTAAAGAAACAATTGCACTTAAATAAACTCTTAACTATTTGTTAATAACTTTCATAAATAAAAGTCGGTCAAGTATGTTTGTTCTGTCATTGTGAAATGATGTGAATTAAATTTTGGAATAGAATGATCTTAATAAAAGTGTTTTTTTTAAAGGTTCCTTTCCGTAATGTTTTCATTTTTTTTATTTATTTTTTATTAATTGATTTTAAAAACTACATGCATGGTCATTATTGATTTAAAGTTGTACAGTTTTTCTCACTTTTCTGGGATAGATTGTTTCCCTCTAGGACGCCTATTTTGATATTCCGCTGGTTCATATTTTTTGGTAAACAATCATGATACAAATAAAAGAAGATATGATACCGCGCAGGTAGGCGTGGCCATTTACGTCACGCCGTGACAAATTCCGCGATATTTTGTAAACGAAACACGGCTTTTTAAAGATCGCGTTGTGTTTTCAACTATTTTTTGGTGTTTTTATATTACTTTTAGGAGTTTAAAAGTAAAAATGAGATGTGCTGTGTATGGTTGTGATGTGGACAATCAATCAATCAATGTAATCAATGTATGTATTTATCCCTTTAGTTATATGATTATTTTAAATCATATACTATAAAATTTCTATTATAAGCAGGAGGCAAAGTATATTGCCAATAGAATTTATATAAAGTCGCCTATAACTAACGTAACCTCTATATTGCGCGTTATAAATTTCACAGCGTGACGTCATGCGCGAACCCGGCCGAATTTGTACACGGTTTGGTATCATACCTTCCTTTTATTGTATCATGGTAAACAATGATTTTATCCCAATCAGTCCAGTAGTGTTTGAGTTAGACATGGGGTAGACTAACAGATAAAAATTCATTGCTGTTGCTAATAGGGTGTTCGAAACCCTAGAACAGGAAAAAAAACTAACCACGTCAATATTTTTCTGTTGTCTTAAAAAAACTACCGGCTTTTAGGGATTAGAGTTGATAAAATATCCAAAAAGCAATATAATGAGTTCCATTTAGATAGTGATTATGGCGAACGCTTCAGATGCCTACCAGCTTGGGTATTACATTATTTTTTAACTATATTTTTATACCTAATTACTAATTATAATTTTTCTTATTTCATGTTCACCACAGTAAACCAACTTGGCCGGTAGTGTGGCCTAAGGGAAATCTGTCCCATCCCATCCCTATTAAAGATACCATTATTAAACTTATCAAAGTTAATCATTGTGAAGTTCACTGTGCAGGCGCGGTCCGTGAAATTTTGGATGTGTCGTATCTCCGTTCCTACGCATGGGACCCACACCAAATTATAGGTTGTTACTATGGGGTACTCTAGAAACATTTTCGTAAAAGAATATTTAATTTTAAAATGTGCGAAAAAAAGTTAATTTTTTGGGCCGCTTCACCTGAGGTCTGAGAAAGTTCTGAAGAAAATTTTACTTCCAAGATTTTTCCATAAATTTTATCAGATTTTATCGATAAAATTCAAATATACAATTTGATATACTTTATGAAAAAATATGCTGAGTAAAATTTTCTGCAGAGTTTTCTCATATCTCAGGTGAAGCGGCCCAAAAAAGTAACTTTTTTCCACAAATTTCAAAATTAAATATTTTTTCGCGAAAATGATTGTAGAGTACCCAACAGCAACATATTATAATTTGGTGTGGGTCCCATGCGTTGGAATTGAGATAAGACAGTCTGAAATTCCAGGAACCGCCACTGTCACTGTGATAAAAGTAAAATGATTGACCAACAGTGTGTTAAGCTAAGATGTGATTTATTTTCAGATTGTAAATAGTTTACAACCAAAACTCAGTAACTAACTACCGCGATGGACGAGGGACAAGGCTCCCAATATGCACTTCAGATCGCGGTCCATACGCTACGAGATAGATGTAGAAATTTGCAGCAGCGTGTCGCACTACTAGAAGAAGAGAACGTGAATTTGAGGATACAGTGTAGCAGGCAAGACGAGGACAAGAATTCCTTGAACGAGTTGGACTATTTAAGAGCACAGGTAAGTTTTTAAATTAAAAATCCTATAAAGCAGTGGCCGATTTACAGGTAAAGAAAGGAAGGCTTTACCTGAAAATTTCAGAACAGACTTATATTTGATACGAGCTGCTCCCGCGACTTCAGTTGTGTATAATAATTATATTATTCGCCCACGTGGATATTTCAGCATTTTATATTCAGTACCGGGTGAGTCAGCGATTGCGCGGAATAATTTTCTGCCTTAAAGATAATATTTGTCGCTAATAAACTTTTGTGTTAAGGTATGGTTGGACATTCTGTACATTTTGAAAATATTTTGAATTATAGAGGTTTTAAAGTTAAGCGTTTTTACTGTAAAGTTTATTGTCCAGCAGGCGCGGCCCGTGAGTTTTTTTACAGGTGGATCAAAATTTTGTGGACTCTCGATTGCAAAGCTAGCGCCGTACTAGCTCGGCCACCGGGTACCCTACATTTTTTTCAAGAAATATGAGTTTATACATAATATATGAGCCGTTCAGAGGAACGTACAAGCAAATCCCTATGCAGTTATACCACTTTTCCTCTGAACGGCTCATATTATGTTTAACGTGTTTTTTTTTTAAATTGTTGTAGGTAGCGGAATTATCTCAACAAAAAGAACAGTTTCAAAATAAAGTAAAAATGGTAACTAACGAAAATCAGGAATTATGGACCAAATTGGGCAAACTAACTAGAGTAAACAAGTCCTTAGGAAGCCAACTTACAAAAATTAATGATACTTTGACACAGCACTCGACAGCCCCTCCGAATCCGACACATCAAACAAACCTGATCCGATCCAAAACATTTACCAAAAGCGAATTACAGACGAGAGTTTTACAGAAGAATTTAGAGGAGAATGATAAAATCAGTTTGGAATTGGAAGATATATCTTTAAAATTGTCTGATAGTTTTTCCAAGCAGAAAAGAGAATTGGACATGTTGTGTTCAGAGATCTCCGAGATGACTTTCACAACTGATGACGTTATTTCCGAAAATTGCGGATTTTTGTTCGATGAAGAGTTGGAAAACGACATTTTCATGGAAGTTGAAAGTTTCGGGGACGATCTTAGGCTTTTAAAAGAAGCGGTGTTGCAGCAACAAACTGTATTAGTCCAAAATTTAAAGAATATGGAAAATCTTAAAGGTAAAAACGGAAATATATCTCGTTTCAAAATTTTAAACATGGTGCCATTTTGCGCAAATTTGAAAAAAATCAAATTTGACAGATAAAGAAAATCACGTGATTGCTCTTGTGCGTTTTATTTGACACATTTGACAGTATGAAAATTTACTTATGACTATTCACAAAAAGTTTTGCCATATGGTGCAGAGTTTATTGCTGACACTGTATGTATGTAAAGTACGATCACTCAAAATTGAAATCGTTTATTCTGCCGCTTTCAAGTGAAAAAACGCCCATAAAAACTACATACAATGCCGTGCGCCGTGCAGCGACCCAGGCAAATGCACACCTGCCACCTGACACCGGCAGTGAATGAATCAATGTACTACTGACCAAAAATATCTTATTAGTAAAACTATTTTAACTACGGCCTTGAGGTTTTGAATTCAGTATTGACTAACAATATTATACACACACAATTTTTTCAGAAAAACGCTTGGACACGTCAATTTTTGATTTTAGTTACGTATTTTTTGACATGACAGACAAGTATACAGGGTCACTCATGTAGTAGGTAAATGTCATCAATGTTTTTCTTATAGAATCCCCTGTATATCATTGAATTTTTTAATTCTTCCAAAGACTACTAATCTAGGTTTTAGTAAATGTTCGAACTGTGACCCCCGTTAACTTCTTGACAGTGAGTAAGCCGGAATTCGAGTGTTTTCTAACATTCGAATTACGGCTTATATGAATATTTATGAGTGCGTTTTATGATATTCATGTCTTCATTATCGTGTTATTTGGCATCTTTTGTCGTCTAGTGAGCCCGTCTTCCGTCTTCCCCGTTAAAAATCAGCTGATTGAAATTAACTTCTTTAATTTGAGTCGCCAATATTAAATTTAAATCGGAATAACACGGCAGACGCCAGATGCCATATTGTGAATATCGAAAATTTAAGAGCGATATTCACTATCGCTAGGCCGCACGATTAAAAAGTCGCAGTTCCAGCTTGAACTGAGGAATTAAACGGAGGAAGTAGTAAACATTTTGTTTTACTTACTTTTCCTTGTTTTGCTTTTTTTATTATACTGTTCACTTTCTTCTTTCCAGAAAAACTACAATGCAAAACCTGCCTATCAAAAAAACCTAAACTAGAAAAAGGTACCACGACTGCCGATCTCATCGTAAAATCCTTTGAAAATAAATGTACAGAGACTGACATAGATAGCACTTGCACCAAACCGGACAGTCCTACGAAAAGAGTACCAACTACTTATATGGAATATCCCCAGAGCAGCGAAAGGATATGTCCGTTGTGTTCCAAGATATTCAATAAAGAGGTGGATTTTACGATATTCCAGCAGCACGTCGAGGATCATTTCGTTCCTGATGTGGATAGTTACGAGATGTTATAGCAGAGGGTTAGTTAGTTTAAGTAGTCACAAGATTTTAAAAATGCTGCGATACACTTAGGGCCGCTTTTACTATATACATATATTTAACCAATACAAGACATCAGCGCTAAAGCGTGACGTCATCGTATGAAGGCCGATAGAATCATTAGTAGATTAAGGGGTTGTTACCTAGTATTTTATTTTTATACACTGAAGTTCACTGCATATATTGAAACAGGTAAATAATGCTATGAATTCAAATAAGTGCTGCCTTTAAATGCCTCTGCAGCGTCCATATAAATATTTTGTCCGCCTTTATCGCGCTCTTATGGGCCACCTACAAGGGAAATATTATGCTGATTTCGGTCGATTAAAATGTGATTATTGAACGATTTATGACAACAACGTTGTATTTGTTGGAACATTCCTTGATGGTATAGAGTATAGATGATAAATGGTTTAATGAAAAAGTAGATAGGGAAACGCATAATAATATATATTTCTTTAAAAATTGGGAAATTTTATAATTTTTTTCTCGTGATTTTACGATTTTACTAGGGTAGGCAATGCTTTTTTGCCTACACTGTCTGCTCGCCACTGCAAATGTTGCTAACACCTCAGATGAAATTGGCCTGCGGTTAACACCATATTTTTAGAGTTTCTTTCCTATAACGACATTCGGCACAATTATATAGACACTTAAAACTTTGCTGTCGTAAAATAAAAACCTATAGAATTATTGGAAACAATTATTTGGTTTAATGCTCGGATCCACAGTTTAGGATTAAACTAATGTTTAGTCAGTTTGAAGGTAACCACTGATAGTGAAATCTAAATTTTGGCTTACTCTATGGTTTCTAAACCCACTTTGTAAAAGCGGCCCTTGCTATTAGAAATTATTTCTTTCCTAAAATACTAGTATATGTGATATGCTATAAATTATTAATTATAAGGTGTACGGCCATTAACAACTCAAACTTTCAGATAGGCATTGCGTTTCCATTTAAACCTCAAAGTTTCAGTTCATACAGTTACGTTGAACCTGGTTGTAATTTTGTATACAGGATGGTCTGTTGAATTTAGGTTATATTTATATTCATGTCCGAATACCTGCTGTTTAAAGAATTTTTCTTTATTCGATGTTGACAAGGACGTGGTAAGATTAAAAGTGCTCTGTAAAATATTAGTGACTTTCTTTTGTATATAAAAAATTGTACAAATATTTGACGAAACTACTGTAATAAACAGTGTCTTTTTTATGCGAATTTTTGTCCCGAAAAGATTTTTTTTGGCTATTCCGCCAAAAACCACAGAAAATTATTATTATTGTTCTTAAAGGTCTGTTCGTTTTTGTTGCACGAAATAGTATTAAGCGGGTAACGCACTAGAGAAATTAATTTCGTGAAGCTCGTCGCATGAAACATGAAACTTGTTTCAGCATCGAATAACCCCTGTATCTATGATACGCAAGTAAATGGTAGAAGTTTTCCTGGTTCATTCTGTAGAAATCTTTGAACCTTTGAGGATGTTGTTTCAGTTCATTTCCAACGATAGTGGCACTATGTTTTAAGTTTATTTGATTATTAGAATGCACTCAAAATCGCTTTTTTTTCTTAATATGATTTTTTCGGTATCCGTGGCAGTTTGCCCACTACAACAAAATTACATCATCTTCATCCGAGGACATTTTGCTAAACACTGAATGCTGAATGCAGAAAATCAAATTTAATGTATACATAACATGGATTTAAGAATTGATACGGGATGATTTAACATTCTTTGAAGCCAAAACAAACCATTCTAAGCGACACTGTAAACACAATTTGTAAACATTGGCCACATCTTATTTTACCTTGTATTTTTGTACAAAAAATACGTTAGAAGCATCACAAGATTTACTAAAAGTAATAAATGGCCTAAAATATTTTATTTTTCTGCTAAATAATAATAAATTTAAGTTAAAAAGGTTTTAATATTTATAGGTTATATTATTTCTAAAGGTTTATTTAAAGTCGCTCCGAGTCATTTATAAATCTATAAATCGCACTTTTTCTTTCCTAGTTCATTAGACAAAGACGTACTACGTGTAACCGAGTGTTCAGACGGTTTTCCTAAGCAACCAGCAGAGACAGGTACACTTCTGAGCTCCAACACTCCAATGCTATTTTATCTCTTTCTACTACCATTCTTGATTCAATTACGTATTTCCTTAAAGTTCGTAAACTCTACCTCTAGGGGAAATGTTTTCATAACAAACAACAAATATAAGGCTTCACGTTCGATACGCTCACAGTATACGGACATCGAATCCTTTCTTAATAAATCCATGATACGTAACAAGTTTCATTAGTATGCTTTGAACAAGACATTTTATTTCACGTGATCTGTTTCACTTATAAGTTTCACGAAATTAATTTCTTTAGCGTGTGCCTTAGTTTACACTTTTTTATTTATAGGAGGCACTCGGGAAAAAAATCAGTGCAGTTTCATGCAACACAAACAAACCTTGGGGTGCGTACTGACTTAAACAGTTTATTCCAATTTAGGTAATTTGTGGTGATTTTGTTAAACGGGAAAAATGAGGGGTCCAGAGATAAATATTTGAAACTTATTGCAGAGTACGAAAAGATCCCGTCGGATCTAAAAATAATGCTTTAAAAATGTATTTCTAAAACACCTTTTTTGAGAAAAAAAAACTCTTAAAACGTACATTTTTTTGAAAGACTCTTTCGAAAGTATAAAAATTCATCATAGAATAACGTGTTATGGTCTAGCTACTTCAAATTTACTGTTATCATTTTTTTTATATAGGTAAGGATCGACCTCTAATAATTAAAAAAATGTTTATAAAAATGACGGAAACAAGTCTGAGCAAACACCGGGAAAACTGACTGAACCCCAAAAGGACGAATCTTGGAGATTTGCTCAGGTTTGTTGGGCATCTATTAGGGTGGCTCGAAAAAAGTGAATATTCGAGTATTGAATTCTAATAGTGCGGCAAAGTTGCGTATTCGCAAAACAATAAAGGGAAAAATACTGAAAAAATTCCTATGTTTAATCTTCAGTTCGCGCAAAGGGCCTAAAGTGAAAAAAAAAATGACAAAGAACACCAATTATTATCTTAACGCTCAAATTTAACAGATTTTCGCCTGACAATAGAAAAAATATTTTTAAAAATCGCACGCTAGGTTTTGAGTTCTCGCGTAAGGCATAAAAGAATTGGGTTTTTTACAGTTTTACAAACAAACGCACTGTTGTATTAAAAATATATACAGTGAGGGCATAAAGTCTGGAAACACCTAGTTTTTTGCGAAACTATACATTTTCGGAAGAAACGCCGAAACACGTCGATTTTGTTCTCATTTTCTACACATTCTAAATATATTTGATTATATACAGGGTGTGAGTAAAACATCTAATTTAATATTATCATCTAATTTAGGCCTACCTGTCCTGGGCAGATCTTTTACAGTCCCATGTTCATGAAATTTTTTAACGATTTTGCTGACCGTAGATTTTGTAATTGCTTGTCGCTCTGGATGTGTGTTATTAAAAAGTTCGCAAACTTTGTCAAGACGCCTACGACGATCTCCCCAGCCAAACATCATAAGGATTTCAATGCTTTGGATCTCGGAAAGCATATTCTAAGATACAAATTACTATATTATTTAAATGTGTTTGATTTTTGACACAACTATCATAATGGGACATGCTGGTTTCCAGGGTAGTGCAGCAATTCAAGGTGTAAGAATTACCAATTTTCAAGTTGCAATATCTCGCAAACAATTGACTTTAGAGGAAGGGTGGTTTATACAAAAGATGTTGATTTTCTAACGCACAATTCAAAAATGGAATAATATACAGGGTGTTCCATTTAAAAAATCAAATTTGACAAATGCCCAACTTTTATGGCACACCCTGTATATAATCAAATATTTTTAGAATGTGTAGAAAATGAGAACAAAATCGACGTGTTCCGGCGTTTCTTCCGAAAATGTATAGTTTCGCAAAAAACTAGGTGTTTCCAGACTTTATGCCCTCACTGTATACAAGACCATTTTTACTGACAAATTCGGTCCTATGCGTGATTTTTTTTTAAATTGTTATCCCGAGCTGTTTTGCGATTGATTCCCCGTAAACAAAAAAAATCCTCTCTGGAAAATAGCTTTTTTAACGTAGAAAATCGTGAGCTTTCGATCTAACGTATTAAAAAAAGATAAAAATGGCGTTTTACGAGATACAGCACGTTTAGTGTTTTTTTGAGGTTAAGCAAGCGGAATTTTGAAAAACAAATTAGACCATCGGAAAGCTGAGGAAAAAATACATCGAAAACTATATTTCAGTTATCTTTTTATCAGCGTTTTCCTAGCAAGATCACGAGTTTAAAATGGCATGTTTTCAGGCTCGCGCGTCGCGATGGCCATCTGAGGCGATTTGCCCCATATCTGTGACGACCATTATACCTATTGCTATTACTGCATTGTGTTCTTATGTGTCGCGTGACGTCACTCGTATCTGGTCAAGAAAAGCGCGGGAAGCTGTCAAATTTGAACTTTTAGGGGGCATAACTCGGTCGTTTTAAAAAACCACTTTAAACAAATTGTTCACTCTTTTGGAATTTTTAAGACTGAAAGTTTATTAAGAAAACTTTCTAATTTGTTAGTGGTTTCTGGCGGATTGGGACCAAGTAGAAGGAGGCTAACCATTTTTTTCGTGCATTAATCAAGCCGTAATTAATAACAAAATATCTTTGTAGGTTATAACGTATCTTTATGAAAATAAATTATTGCAAAATTATCATTATTATAAGAGGGCGATTAGGCAAATCAACGATGTCCTATTTACATGTCTATTTTTTATAAGAAATAGCTTCTTTTCTTATACACGGCGACTAAATAATTAAAAAAGTAATTTGCATGCTTAGAACGTAACATAACATTGGAAAGGGAATAAAGTATGACAAAATGTGCAAATAATAGCCAAAAAAGTCGTTTCTAAATAATATTGTAATATGCAACTTTCTGAACATACGCGCTCTAAGTTTATTTGTTGTATATTTTATTGGATCTAAAAGGGATTTGTATTATAATTCCTGAGTACAGGATTAAAAAATAAAGGTATTTATTAAAATTGTCTTTTTTTATCACACATCACACATGTATAAAGGCAGAACCTTAATTTTTCTAGTAGGAGTTAGGGCCAACAATAGTTCAGGGGTCGGGCGAGCGAGCAGCCGCCCGGGGCGGCCGTTTTGAGAAGAATGAACACTATTGTTGCATAATCTCTCACGGTTAAAAATATTTCAGAAATCAGATTGTTTAGTTTTTTTTATTTTCTTAAAAATACTAAACCAACTAACATACGTCCGTCATTTACTGTATGTAGGTAAGTGCTCAACAAAGCGTATGTTGAAATTTTGGCTTCAGAGCGTTCTGATGTGATTTGAATGAATGTATTTATGCATCAATAAGGTTATTAAAAATAGTTTTGGAATGCCAATATGCATGAATCAGGGTAATTTCACAAGACCACAATGGACTTGTCTTATGTAGAACTTAAGACCTAACCAGTAGTTAAATAGTTTTTTATAGTTCATTAATTTTATTGGATTGTTTTTACTAAAAGTAACGGATAATCAGAGAAAAACTATCTTGGTTTTTCTCTGATATAATTATACTCTAATAAGAAATTCTTAGTTTTTGCAGTATTGTGTAAGAACATATAATTATGGTTCTACCAATACTGACAATACATTATTTAGTATTTTGTTTTAAAAGACAAAAAATATGATCTGGGTAAGGTCTCATTATAAAATGTTTTGCATTAATAATTATGCTTGGCCAGCCCATTTAATATTACAGGATAATAAGCGAAGCTTATTTTATTTTTAATAATTTATTTGTCCCATTTTTAAAAAAATGAAATACGATAATTTAACAAACACTTAATTTTTTTCTAGACAATACACAATAAGCTGTTTATTAGTCTCGTACTGCGACTGGCCTTTTTATACCACAATTATTTATACCTACAGTACACTTCTATTAGCACCAAAGGTAAAATTTAATTAGTTGTTGCTGACTTTCAAGAATAATATACCAGTAGGTTTAAGATTTAGACAGTGGCGGTTCCTGGAATTTCAGATTGTCATATCTCAGTACCTACGCATGGGACCTACACCAAATTATAAAATACTGTTGAGTACTCTACAATCATTTTCGTGAAAAATATTTAATTTTGAAATTTGCGAAAAAAAACTTAATTTTTTTAGCCGCTTCACCTGAGACCTGAGAAAGCTTTGAAGAAAAGTTTACTCACCATATTTTTTCATTAAGTACCTATATAAAATTTTATCTACAAATTCCAAATTTGGTGAAAATATTCTAATTTTCCTTAAATAAATGACATTTTAAATTATTTCTTAGACAAAATATTTTAGGGTAAAAATTTTAAAAAGTAATTAATTTCAGGATATTAGAGGTAATTCAATGAAATTTGAATTCTATCGATAAAATCTGATAAAATTTATGAAAAAAACTTGGAAGCAAAATGTTCTTCAGAACTTTCTCAGATCTCAGGTGAAGCATCCCAAAAAATTTATTTTTTTTTCGCAACTCTTAAATCAAATATGTTTTGACGAAAATATTTCTAGAGTACCCAGTAGCAACATCCTATAATTTGGTGTGGGTCCCATGCGTACGAACTGAGATACGGCACATCTTAAATTTCAGGAGCCGCCACTGGATTTAGAATTGTTTTAACTTCTTACTAGTTTAATTAAATGTTCTTGTTTCGTGATATAATAGGGAAATTTTGCAAGCAGAAATTCCACACACGCTAATCCTTAACAGTAGCGCAACTAGGATGGGGGGGGGGGGTTAGGTGGCTCCCCTCACCCGCCAATTTTAATTTTCGAAGGCAAGGCGCTTTTTTCAAACCAGATGGAGCGCTTTTTTATCACCCAATTTTTTGGACAACGGTGCTTTTTGCCAATTATAATACCTGGCCTGTTCTGTTATGCTAGTTGCGCCACTGAGTCCTAAACGCTAAAATTTAAAGTAATGTTTGAAACTTGCGATTTTTAAAAACCTTAAAAATTGAAGAAATGAAAGCCTTCCCCATTTGTGGCCGGTTTAAAAGGTCAATTACTAAATGTAGCAAAAACTCTGATTAAAACACCACTCCAAAATTTAGCGTTTAGAGGTTAGCGGGTCTGGAATTTCTACTTGCAAAATCTCACTAGTAACATCATTTGACCATATTAAAAATTTTGATAATGTTACTAAGGAGTATCTATATAATAACTAAAAAGAATCTATAAACCTAAAAGTTATAATATTTTTATATCTTTTAAGTTTTTTGTAAAAATGGGCGCTATTTCTATACATTTTGAAGTAAGATACACAGTAGGTCAAAAAAGTATTGGTTCACCTAATGCAATGTTTTATCTAAATATTTTTGTTATTTCTAAGAAACAAATAATAACTATTGACAACCATAAACAAGATTTATTCAGCTTATTATTTTAGACAAAAAATACGAATGATTACCTTTTGAGAAAATAAAAATATCAAAATACTGAACCAAAAAGTATTCGTACAAATAATTATTTTTAATTATTTTCGGGTTGTATAAATTAAAAACAAGCTTTTAATATTTTGTGGGGTATCATCATGGGCGCTCATAGAGTAAATTTCAAGGGGGGAGGGCAACCAGCGAAAAACCAGTTCCACCAGCAAGCAAATTATTCCAAAGTGAATATGAAAAACACCAGCTGCACAAACTAAAGCAAGTACAGGGTATCCCATTTTCGGCACTTTTGCGGGGTATCTCCCTTTTTTTTAAAGATAGAGGGTTGCGGTTTTCGCGACAGTGTGCTACTTTTTTGTGAAATTAAAGATAGCACCAGCAGAATTTTCATAACCCTTTTGATTTTTGAGATACAGGGTAGAATCGAAAAGTGTAACGTTTGAGACACCCCCCGTATCCGAGTTACTTTTAAACTTATCGAAGAAGGTAAAACGTGTTTTTATAGAATTTTTTCCGTAGAATCCAGTGACGTAGTCGGTTTTTTTTTCTAACACTCCGTTTTTTAGGTATGAAGCAAACATATTTTCTTTTAAATAGAACACCCTGTATATTATTTTTCATATTTATTAGGCATAATGTGGGCTTTCCAAAAATATATAATTGTATACAATTATTTTTAAAAATAAGCTCAGAATTTAGGATTTTCAAAAATTTTCTTTTGTATCCAATCAGTAGGTAGTAGGCTATGGCTAAAATTTACTAAAATCAAATCGATGTAAGTAATTATTATAATTTCAACCTTAATTCAAAATGTCTTTTTTAATTCTCAAGTTTTAATTATTTATTACAGCATCTTAACTTAATTGTGATATTATTGAATTTTACTCAAAACAAAACAATAATTACCTATCTTACTTAACACTTCGGGAACAAATCAACATTATAAAAAATATCTATATCCGTTATCAAGAAAGAAAGCGCGCGCCCGGACGAAAAGTCAAAAACGCACACACGGGAAAAATGGCAACAACGCATCTAAATTGTTTTCGCGCTGCCGCCAAGCTCTTGTTACTTATAAAGCCGCATCTCCCGATAGCTGCTTTCTTTACTTACTGCGTATCTCTTTAACATGCAAACCTTATATATATTAGACTGGTAAAATAGATATTTAACTTATTCAGCATTAATCTTTAACGTACGTTTGAATACTAATAAAAGTATGAAGCATTTCATTTAGAAATTTTTAAATAAGCATTAAAATACATATTGCATAGGTACCTACTATTCAGTAGATTTCAAATATAAATTTTCAGTATTAAAAATCATCTTAGTTGGGACGGACCATTAAGACGGATACAGAGTCTCCAGAAATTGGGGTTGAACAGGGAAAAATTCGTTAAGTAACGCAATTAACATGTAAGAAAATAAGAAGCTTGATTCCGCATTGTAATCCTGATTACTTTTAAGGAATCGCAACTTTTCCGATTTCTATAATTAAGTAACTATGATGATAATAATAAGGAATCACGCTACTGAAACTAATCATGGTTACTTTTTTGTAGTAATTTTGCTAGTGATTAGATATTCCTCTAAAAATTGTAATCGATTACTGATTGTTAACAATTCTTTAAATAAGTAATCGTTTTTCGCAAATTTATAAAGAAAAGGGCAATTTTCGAATGTACTTTCGACAATAATAGAACCAAATTTATCCTAGCAACCCGTTCCAAGATGAAAATCATTTGGAAACCCATCAAATCGCTGAAATATCAAAATAATTCATAAGTTTTTAATAACTTATTAACAACGACAGGACAAAAACCTGTCAAAACATAACTGATCAACTAGAAGATCTTAATTTAAACCAGTACTAAATCTTAAACCTTCTTAGTGAATCTGAACGTTAAAGATTTAGGTCTACAACAGCTTCTAGATTATCTGGTTTAAGATGCTTATTGAAGTGGTAAGATATTTTTTGATAGTTGGAGGAGCATGGGACCCTTGTAACACCCACCACTGATTCCTATCTCTCTTTTATTTATTCGGTTGGCAGGGTGAGCGGTAACCCCGGAATTCAGATGGCGGTGACAAGAAAAACTTTTGCGTGGAGTCCGGAAGAGCCCCGTGTCAACTGCTGTTGAACCACCTATTTAATTTAATCCCTATCTAGCCTTGCAATAGACTTTTAATTGTTTTATTCTTACTGCAGAAGTTTTCGTACTAAACTTGATTTTTCATGAAATTCTGACTTTTATTTGTTTTTCCTAACTATTTTCCTTGTTTTTCTGTTCCCTAACAGTAAAACGCAAAATTCTAGATCAATTACACTTTTATTTCCACACTTACTGTTGAGAGCCACCCAAAAATTACATTTTTCCAAAATTCACAATAATTTTCCAATAAATTGACAGTATTTTAATATTTCCCAAATTTTCTCAAAATTCACAATAGTTTTCTAATAATTCTAGACAGTATTCTATTATTTCCCAATTTTCTAAAGGTTCATAATAATTTTTCAATAAATCTAGACAATATTTTAATATTTTAAGCGGCCTTACTTTTTCACTTTAATTTCCGCGCTTTTTGTCAAAAATTCGTCGGGCTCCAAAACTTCCGTCTATCACCGTATTTTATTGTATCCAGATTTTTGTACTTTCCGAAGGACAGAGACCGATTTTCAACCCGGCAGGGGTTCCCCTAGCGACACGAAAATTTCTATCTGACTAACTGTACGAACAGGCGCTTTTCCGCTTAAATAGCCAATTTTCCCATAAATCTTTCCCCATTCTCGCCCCCTTTCGCAGAATTGAGGACGAAATAACAAGTTTAACGACCGCTTTCTCGGAAAAGTTAACGCGTGGGTAGCCTTGTTTTCCAACCCAACAAAGGAATTTGCGTGATTCAACACGCTTTTATTACTTTTTTATTGCAAAGGGGGCTGTTTTTCCTCCCTTCTCTGGCATTTATGGCTTGCAGGTGTTCCTAACATGTTCACAACAAAGCTATAAAATTATCTAGGCCAAACTATTGCGCAATATTATGCAAACACGGCTTGGATCAATAACATACGCACACGTGACAGGGCGGAGCTTCCCCTGTCCAATTAGAAGCAACAAAGCACCGTTTTCTTTGTTTTCTTAGGGTAATTAAAAGGAGTTTCCTTGAAGAAGGGGAAAATTTCACCATCTAGCACAGCAGAACAAAGGGTGGTTTTTATTCCGATTTAGAATGTTCGCGCAATTAGAAAAGTTTTTATACTTGATGAAATTAAATGGATTTAATTCATTTTTCTCAATTGAAATTAAATCAAAGTGTTGGTTCCTACATTCATGTAAGTTAATTTGGTTAATTATTTTATAATTTGTTAAAACATTTCGTATGAACAAGTATTCGGTCACGTAGATATTTAAATAAATTTTAAATCAATTATTTCTTAGCGAAATTCAGCGTTTTCTTTGTGTGAACACTTCTCTAAAAATTTTGTTTATTAAAAATTTCCCTAACTTGCAAACGATTAATTTATTTTAAATATTTCCCGTCGTATCGCAAAATTTATTTCTTTAAAACTCCTCCGATTATTTTATAAATTTAATTCCGGTTAAATATTTTAAAATTTTATTTTCATTCCTTTATTTAGTATGCGCTATCCCCTTTAAACAATTGCTTAAAAGCCGTGACATTACACCCTGACTGGACAGAAAATTCAACTTTAAGGAAGGTTCAGATATGGTACCGACGTACCATTCACAGTCTTTTATTTGTACTTTTATTACTATTATTTGGAAAACAGATTCAATTTATACTAATAAGAGCTGACATTGAGGTGATATTTTTCTGTACGTCTATGAATATAACAATCTTACAGATGGGCATTAGAGTTTTCATTTATCAAAAGAATAATATATTTCGTCTGTTCTTAATAATTATCAACGAAGAAAAAAACATAAGAAAGTCCTTAGATAGCGAAGTAATAACATCTTATCATAGAGATGTAAATGTAGTCAGAAAATTGAGGAATATGTTCAGTGTTGGACTAATATTATCCATAAGTCTATTCATTTTGTTTAAATATACTAATTTCTTCAAGAAACAGGGGATAGTGGAGAAAAGCGAACAAGAATTAATTGAAGAATCGTTAATGTATCCAATATGGTTACCTTGGAAAGAAAGTGACGTTTTATTATTGGTCGCGGTCTCAAATATATTATTTGCGTTTGCCGTTTGCAATATATATTTCGCAGGCCAAGTCTGATGATGTTTGCCGCTGGTCTGTTAAGAATTTTACAGATAAATATTCAGAAAATAGGTTCTGCCAGTTATAAAGACATTAATCATTATGGAGCTTTCAGAAAAATCATTGAGAAACATATATTTATAATAAGGTCAGTAGATAAACTAGTTATTCAGAGAGAAAGTTTTAAAGTTGTTGTTGTTTATTATGTGAAGGGGTAATTTAGTTACAGAGCCGTCACAAGTATCGATTTAAAAAATTACTTGAGGTGCAAGGCCAAAGACTCTCCTTCTAATGAAAGTATTTCAAGTACAAATACTCTTAACTTCAGAAAAGTAGGTACTTCAATTATCAAGTAATTGGTAGCATGTGTTTAAAATCGAGCAACTGAAGTACTTCAAGTACAGTGAGAGGATTTGGAATAACTAAAAAATAATTGAAATAACGAAAATACTTCAGGAACAAAAAGTAAAAATTTAAAATAATAAAAGTACATAAGTAATAGCAGAGACTATAAAGAATATAGACAAATTCTTGAATAGACCGAAACGGTACCGAAAGCGGGTCTGCCTTGAAACATTTGGGTGGGTAGGGACCACCCTAATATATATATATATATATATATATATATATATATATATATATATATATATATATATATATATATATATATATATATATAAAATAAATTATACTAATGCTTACAGGAGTTATCTGAAATACTCGCAAAGTATTTTAAGCACCTTTGGGTATATTTTAATTATTTGAAGGACAGAGTAATTCAAATATTTCCAATGAACTTGAAGTACTTTTGTGACTATTTAAATTACTTCAAATGCTGCAAGAATACTTGACGTACTTGCGGGGGAATTTGAAATACTTTATAGTAATTAAGTAGAGTAAATGTTAGAATAATTGAAATACTTTTTGTTTCATATCAAGTACCAAATACAAGTATTTTCCGTGAGGTACTTCAAGTTTCAAGTACAGGGATATCCAAATAAAAGTAAACAGGCCTTATAACTTTTTATTTTTAAAGATGGAGAAAAATGTTAAATATGAAAGGTTTGGGGATTTTTATGGATCATTCATATATCTTAATAACAAAAAATTGAGCATCGAATAAAAAAAATAGGGTATAAAACATTGATTTTCTCGCTTATTTTAGATTGGATGATATAATTTTTATCATATTTTTGGATTTTAGAAGAAGTTCTAGATATTTTTGTATAACACACCCTATGCGGTTTTTCAATAGTTTTTGAAATATTTCAAATTAAAAATTATTTCGCATAAATATACTTTAAACGTAACTATCCAGGTTGCGAACGAAATACCTGCTACCTTTTTAAATTTTAGTTAATGTAAAGCTTTACAATAACTCTTTTTTAGTCACCGTGAATTTATAATTTTATTTTTATGCAAAAGGAGCTATTCTATTAATAAGAGAACAAAATGTTAAAATTATATTAAAAAAAATAACGATAATGTTAGAGCGACTCAAAGACAATATGAATAAAGTATTAAAGAGGGACAAGAACTCCATCATTAAACACCATAATAAAAACAAATAGAAGACTAGCAGAAAGTGGAATTCTGAGCAATGGAAAAAGAAGAAGACAAAGAAATAAAGAAAGGGACCTAGCGATTTTATTATATTTTCAAGAGAATCCAAAAAAATCAATTCCCGATTGTGTGCGGTATCTCAGATATGGAAGAAGAGATAAAATGTTGACTTATGGAATAGTTCAAAGAACGTTAAAGTATTTTAAGTATAGACCATATAAAGTTATGCCAATTAAAAAGTTTAGTGCCGATCAAAAAGAAAGGAGATATATTTTTGTCACAAATATTAACGAAAGAATGCAAGATCCTAATTTATTTCATACTATCATTTGGACTGACGAAGCAACTTTGCCAACTGCGGGAATGTTTAATAGACGAAATGTTCATGTTTGGTCGGATGAAAATCCCTTTACCGTCGAAGATATTGCTTTTCAGGGGCGTAATTTAATCAAAGTTTGGTGTTTGGTGTAGTGTTGTAGATATCCGTATTCATTAGATATCCGAATCATACGGAATCGGAATCAGCTAATATCCGTATCCATTATCCGAATACGAATCCATTTCTTGACCCGCGCGAAAGCGGTTACAGATCATGTATACGTATGCATGCCACAGACTAAAACATTTTCTATCCGGATACACGGCTAGGTAGGTCGATGCGGTATCGGTATCATACCATTCGAAGTCGACGTTTAGGGATAAGAAGGCACCGCGTCGCGCCGTTCTCGTTTGAATTCGGTTCGGGTGAGGCGGGACTAGTTTAACCAATGGGTCTCGTCTCATATGATACCCGTTACCCCGATAACTATGCCATCTTTTTTTAGGAAATGTCATTAGAAAGAGAAAGCACAATATCAAATATGCCAAATCGCAGACCGTGTTGTTCGCTTACACTCGATTTCGATTCCGTTTTCTCTTTGCACTTTGCATTAGTAACCACCCGATGCGAATTTATTTTGATTCCGAATCCGTATTCAAGTTCTCGGCCGGTTCCGGATAATCCGGATTCTTTTAATATTCGGATCCAACGGATTTTTGGATACGTATCCTTACATCACTAGTTTGGTGTGAGATATTACAAAATAAAATTCTAGAACCATTGTTTTTTCGGGGAGCAATACCTGGCCAGGGCTATCTTAATTTTTTAGAAAATGAAATCTAAGATATGGGAGCGATACGGAGCCTTTCCCCATAATATAATTGAGGTTCGCAATTTTTAAACCATCAGTATAACGAATGGATCGGTATATATGGAACGTTACGTTGGCCTGCAAATAGCCCAGACCTCACACCTTTAGATACATTTCTTTGGAATCATTTGAAAAATGTCGTATACAGCAATCCTAATGAAAATATTGAAGAAATTCAAAGGAAGGTGATAAGTGAAGTAAGAAATCTGAACGAAAATGATGCTGAATATATTATAAACACACTTCAAAGGCAGAGAAGAATGTATGAAAAGTGCGAAGAATTATAAATGGCGGACATGTTGAAAATGCCTTTTGATATTTATTCGCCAATGTTAACATTTATCTGCTTATGCATAATTCATTTGTTATTGTTTATAATCACTGGTTATTGCTTTCAAATATTAATAACTAATAAAAATCAACATTTATTGTTTAATAGAATAACTCATTTTGCATAAAAATAAAATTATAAATTCACGGTGACTAAAGTATTATTGTCAACCTTGACATTAACTTTGAGTTACCTACGAAGAAAATTTGAAAAGGTAGCAGGTATTTCGTTCGTAACCTGGATAGTTACGTTTAAAGTATATTTTTGCGAAATAATTTTTAATTTGAAATATGTCTAGAACTTCCCTAGAATCCAAAAATATGATAAAAATCATACCATCCAATTTAAAATAAGCGAGAAAATCGATATTTTATTGTACTATATTTTTTTATTTGATCAATTGTTTTGTTGACAAGATATATGAGTGATCCATAAAAATCCCCAAAACTTTCATATTTAACATTTTTTCCCATCTTAAAAAATAACAAAGTTACAAGGCCTGTTGTCTTTTATTTGGATATCCCTGTACTGTGCAGTAACAAAAAATAAAAATATTTTTTCCTACGACCACCTATGAAAGTGAGTAAAAAAGCACGGTTAACTTGGCGAGAAAGTGCCTTATATCACACGCGTGTTGAAAAGTACTTTTCAACACGTGTGTTGAAAAGTACTTGTCAACATGACATTGAAATAGATGGTGCCAATTTCATTTGTTTTATTTTCAGCACACTTGATGAAAATATTAGTGTTGAAAGTGAGGGTTTTAAAAGACAGAAATTGAGGTTTTTTTGTAAATATTTTTGTGGTCGTAGGAAAAATATTGTACATTACTCGTGTAAAAGTAATTTTCGCACACTCGTGGGATTATCGCACTCGGATGTCGCCTCGTGCGACAACATTCCCACTCGTGTGAAAAATGTCACTTTCAACACTTGTTATGTAATATACTATTAAAGTACTCTGCTTCAAGTATTGACGGCTCTGTTTAGTTAGTCGTAAATATGTATATTTTAGTTTTGTAAACAAGTTAAACAAGGACACAAGGTATATTATGTTAACAGATTTCCTTATCAACTCAGTGAATGCTGCGATAGTGGCTGTTGAGTTTCTAAGGGTAAGTACAATTCTTAATCCAGATTTCATTTAAAATTTTATAATCGTCTTAGTTTTTTTATTTGCGGGGAAGCCAACAAACAGATCCGCCATTTTCGGCCGGACATGGTGTTGAACTGAGTACAGAGCCGACCGTAAAAATATTAATTTTATTTCTGAAAGGATGAAACTTATAGCAAAGATAAAAAAGATGAAAAAATAATTCTATAGTCAAGAATAAAAAACTCTGCTTAAGGATATCGATATCGATATCGATAATTAATTCAAGTTAACTAAATTAAAAATAAACTAAGATATTAATTTTTTATTAATTACTTTTTATAATTAACAGTCACTAGAACATTTCTTTTTTCAGAATTTGTTTTTTGTATTAAACGCAGTGACTTTTATTATTTTTTAAAATATTAATTTTCCTTAACAGTAGAGTGGCGTAACACGCGAATAATAAATATTTTAAATACTTTTATGAAGTTTCAAATTAACAGGACCAACTAATATTTTTTCTCCATACAAACTTTGAACCCCCATTTTACCCCCTTAGGGGTTGGTTTATTAAAAACTGTAAAACACGTGTTTAATCCTTTTTTTGGAGTACTTCTGTGAAGTTTCAAGTTAATAGGACAACTAATATTTTTTCTCCATATAAACTTTGAACCCCCCTATGACCCCCTTAGGGGTTGAATCTAAAAAAAATCCCATCTTAGTGAGTCTCTACATTATAGAATAAAACTACTGACCAAATTTCATATTTATAGCTTCAGCTGTTTAGGCTCGGCGAGATGAATCAGTCAGCCAGTCAGTCACTCGGAACATGTTTATATATATATATATATATATATATATATATATATATATATATATATATATATATATATATATATATTATATATATATATATATATATATATATATATATATATATATATATATATATATATATATTGTATTAAACGCAGTGACTTTTATTATTTTTTAAAATATTAATTTTCCTTAACAGTAGAGTGGCGTAACACGCAAATAATAAATATTTTAAATACTTTTATGAAGTTTCAAATTAACAGGACCAACTAATATTTTTTCTCCATACAAACTTTGAACCCCCATTTTACCCCCTTAGGGGTTGGTTTATTAAAAACTGTAAAACACGTGTTTAATCCTTTTTTTGGAGTACTTCTGTGAAGTTTCAAGTTAATAGGACAACTAATATTTTTTCTCCATATAAACTTTGAACCCCCCTATGACCCCCTTAGGGGTTGAATTTAAAAAAAAATCCCATCTTAGTGAGTCTCTACATTATAGAATAAAACTACTGACCAAATTTCATATTTATAGCTTCAGCTGTTTAGGCTCGGCGAGATGAATCAGTCAGCCAGTCAGTCAGTCGGGACATGTGTTTATATATATATATATATATATATATATATATATATATATATATATATATATATATATATATATATATATATATATATAGATTTCAAAAGTATTCCTACTTCTTTGAAAACTACATTACCATTTTTCAATGACCAATTTTTTTTTAGAAACCAATAAATTTCTATTATTCCTTGGAGTGTAGAATTGTTAGAGCCAAAAAATTAAACTATTTGATGAGAATGCTTAAATATAATTGGGCTAAAAATAGTTATTTGTAGGCGGTGTGATTCAAATTACAATATATTTTATTAAACGAACAAGAACTACAATTTAAATAGAAAATTTAAAAATTAAGTCAATAATCCTTATATCATGTTAATTAAAATAAACATTCCAATAAAACATATAAGGTATTAGAGAAATAATAAAAAATATTAATTCAATGGGTTATATTGTTGGCTGAAATATTACTTCTATTGCTCGCGGACACCCTCTGGAGAGGTTAAAATTGTGCTGTTGGTATTTGTTCGTTGAATAGTCGTTTAAGCTTGCAGCCCGTTTGTTTATTTTGTTAAAGGTATGCCAAAAATAATAATAGATCTTTTGCAATTCTGGCGACTGGAGCAATTCATTTCAGTGATTTATGGTATGTAAGCAGAATAAATCTAAAAAGCCTTGCAATAATATAAGTATTTCGATCAAATATTCATGCAAATAAACATTTACTGAAACCAATGATATTTGTATTGGATTTAGAATGGGGTATTACTGCATCAAATAATTGTTATATTTAAACGACCTATTAAAAAACAATGAAACCTTATAGTTCAAGCAATCTTATAACCTATTGGTTGATAAACTAATCATTGAAAGAAACCGTATGTTGCAATACGGAATAGAGTGAGTCATTGAGTGAATTGGTATGTAATTCAACATACGATTGTGTTTTTTCTGTGAAGGTAAGGCTTGCATTGTCACGATAAGTACTACCTTTGCTAAAAGTTGCATCCTTTCAGAAATGAGAATAGTATTTTTACGGTCGCCTACCCGCTTATAAGGTTCTAGTTAAACGAAATCTATACAACCTGGTATTAGTCAGCTAACCCATTAACATTTTTTATAGCCGATGTACGAACTTAAAAATAAGCTCCGTATTCCATATTTTAGCACAACACCATAAAAGAGCTTGCTGTTCCCATAGCACACTTAGGAAATATATTGGTTACTGTTTTTATTCTGGGATGGTTCGCGAACGAAATTAAGGTTAAGGTTTGTATTACATTTGTCTTCCTGGACATTGTGGAATTTTGATTTTACTCTTAAGTGTTAGACGTAGTAAAATGTACAGAGCAGAAATACTATTTCCAAATAATTACATTTGGTATCAAAGTTTTTTTAAAAACCTAACGAAAGTAGTATTCATTTTAAATAATATTTTAGAGTCTTGCTCTAGGAGATGTCTTGTACGAGACAAAGTGGAACAACCAAGACGTAAGAACCCAGAAACTGCTTATGGATTTGATTCAACAAGCACAGCAACCTCTGACATTATCTATTGGCCCATTTGGGCCCATGACTCTAGACACTGCCTTAAAAGTAAGTTTTTTATTTGCATTCAAGGTGTTAGTTATTTTTTTACTGGTTCTGGTGAAAATTATTACATCTATTATCATTTTCTTTCAACTACACTAGAAACACATAATATTATGATACTAACGGTTTAAATTTTCAAAAAGCTTGTGGAAAATAGAGAAAAAATGCAAATAAGCAAAACATATTTTAGCTCATAACATAAACTATCTATAATGTGGGTATATACCGATACTGAAGTGAAATATATTTTTTCTAGACATTGAAAGCAGCCTACTCCTATGTTACAGTGATGAAGCGTTTTAAATAAACAACTCAACATGAAACAGATGAAGGAAATGCTTTTCTTATTATTAAACATTGTCCTTAAATTTATGTAAGTTACTTATTTAGTTACCTATTTGTTAAATGTACTCTTTCACTAAATTTTGATTTTGCTGACATTGGAGCCAGCAAGAAAAAAAATAATTTTCGATATTCTTATTTGTTGATTGGGTTGACCATTTTTTGAGTAAACCAAAAACAGAATAAATCTTCTTATATAAATACTTCTCAAATGGGTTTCCGACATCATAGCCCTAGAGTCGACAGTAAAATTTCCCATGTACAAAACACAGAAAAACCGTCGTAAGTCGATTAAAAAAGATCTACCGGTTATACCCTTATTTCTTTTTAGTTATATAATATATTATTATATATTATATTATATTTTGATGTATAATTATGTTATTATTGATTATTAAATAAATATGTTTGTTAACAGGTCGGTAGTCAATGGATATTTATGTATGTTAACCAGCAAGCAGTATTAACACTGGAATTTTTTATAGGTCTGTTGTCTAATGCATCAAATGTTAATGACATTTACATGGACAAGCGGCCACTGTTTGTTTTATTTGGTTATTACTTATTTAAAAAAAATAATAATAAATTTATACAGGGTGCTCTCAAACAAGCTTGATGTTATTTCTAATGCGGATAGCTATTGCTAATATAAGAAAAATAATTAATTTTTCAAGTTATCAAGTTTTCTTTTATTACCCTACTTAACCTACTGTTTTTTGCCACACTAGTTTTTGATTAAATTATTTGACATACTATTGAGTAGAATAAAGGCAATGTTTTTATGTTGTTGCAACGAGATATTATGATGTACCTGTGCCCCATAACAGGGGAGAAGAAAGGACATTAAAGATCCGCCCTGTGTATCTAGAAACGTGATTTTTCGTTAATTAAAAAATAAATAACTTTCTTAATTCCTTTATTATATTTTGTCCGAAAAAGGGATTCAAAATAAAACACCAATTCCACGTAATTGTTTTACGAAGAAAATACCTTACAAAAAAATACCAAAAATATTTCTACTTACAACCAACTACAAATTACACTGACTCGACTGTCCGATACTACTCCAAATATTCTTAATGGCAGACACTCTACTGAAAGAATCCCTCCACTTGTCTCCAACGACTCCAAATATCTTGGAATCCGCTAGACTTATCGACCCAAAAATAATACTTTCTTCCGAAAAGTATCCGTTTAATTCTTTATGTAAAGATGCGGTTTTGACTGCATCCAGGCTATATGGAAAAACTGAGAGGACTCCCGAAGGTAAGTTCTTCGCAATTTCCTGGTAGAAGGCTTGGGTTTCTGGAGGTTCGTTGAGGAGGATGACAGCATTTCCTGGCAAAAAAGAAACGAAATATAAAGTTTTTCTGTGATCTAGCGTTTTAAATAAATTCAGTTGATTGACTGTGCGCCCTGTTTGCAGCTGTGACAACGCTATTTGGCTTAATTTGAATCGCCAATACAGAGACATATAAGACAACAAGCCGGAATTGTTTTTGACTTTACCTTCCAAAATGGCGGCTATAAGTAACTTCACATTGTGTTTTTCAACGGGACCCCTCATCTCAATTACCACGACTCCTCTAGGACATTTCAGCGATGTCACACTATATCCATTACATGTAGAGGTATGTGGTGGCCACGCCTCAAAAATTCCCGTTTCAACATTGGTAGTAAAACTGTTTAACCACGGTTCCGGAAGCTTTTCTCTAAAAATAAAGTTGTCGTCAAATGTCAAAGGATGATGTTGTATGCCCCACACCCTTGACTATTATATTTGTTGTAATTTAGTATTAAGCTATGCACTTCTTCTATTCCTACACGCTCTAATACCTCAAATTCATTTGGAAAAAATTAAATAAAACGTAAGTTTCGAATGACACACTTTACAACCAAAAGTTGTCAAAACATAACTGGTCAACTGTGCACAAGAAATGTTACATTAATTCAAACCTATACAGGGGTTTGAAAAAGAATGGGAACATTGCCAACATCTCCCAAATAACAAAATTCTAGGGAAAACACTAGAACATGGTAATTCATTTGAACTTTTTTCCATGCTTTGATAGCGCGTTTTGGTTTGACAAGTCTACCTTTTGACAGGCAGTGCCACCTGGATATATTTTTTAAATAGCAACCAAACTTTTGTGGGTGCTTATTGAAAAGATCAGGCCCACAAAGGCCGGCGCCTAAGTACCACGTAGCACGTACCACGGGTGTACCTATGAAAGTCCGACTTATACATCCAGAGCTGGAAACATTCGTAAGGATTTTGCCAGCCCTTTAAGTAGATGTGTAGGGTGGTACCTCATCAGTCGAGGAAGAGAGGCCTTATTGGTAATTTAAATTTAGTTAGTTAGTTTTTAGGATGCTTTGTTTACAAGATTGTACCCTAGAACAATAAAGCTATTTTTGAGTTTGACTTTGCCTATGACCGAGACTCAACAGCGCGAGTATGGGCCATGAGGACAACGACTAATATTCATACTTTCACAGGCCATACAAATACAGTGACTAATGCAAATAATGATAAAAACAACTACCATAAGTAGCTAATTTATGTAGAAATACAAAAAAACAAGGCTTATTTGGATTATATGCCAATTTCCTATTTGACCCTAGTACGGAAAATAAGCACTTTTGCTACTGATGCGGACAATGCTAACTTTCGGCACTCAAATCAGCGAGGAAATGCTTTCCGCAGGCACGAGGTGACTAAATCGTGTTATATATTTTAACCATACTTACAAAAATTTCTTTTTGTTGTTCCTTAAAAATTCTTCCAACTGTTGGAAAACCTTAAGTTTGTTCAATGAAGTGCTTTTACTCCATGATGCGCTGGAGTTTTTCCCGGAACTGATCGCGCTCTTAATGGTTTCAACAGCTTTAAAGTTTGATGGTAAATCCTGTAAATTTGGGATGGACTCTGGAATCTTAATGTTGGTGTATTCGGAGAAACCTAAAAAATATTCACCGGCCTTCATACGATGACGTCATGTTTTAGCACTGAGGCCTTGTATTCAAGTGGGTGTTGTCCCCACACGATCCAACTTGCAGAGCGTTTAGGTGAGGAATCGGGAGATCTTGCAAATTGGGTCGTGTATAGGGCCTTGAAGCAAATTTGCATATCACTCACCCTGCTACGAAAATTACCAAATTTTAGAAACCCTATTCTAGCATTAGAAATAAACTACTTATATCATATAAAATTGTATATCAATTTACCTTCTTTTCCTCCGAAAGAGCCTATCCCGCTGTCTTTTACAGGTACTAAAGGAAGTTCGGGAGCAATAAGGCCATGTGAGTTAATCCAGACACTGCTTACCTAAAATGTATTTTAGCAACGCTAGCATAACATTTCAGACATTAGCCGTAATAGATTACGAATTAAGGGTTTTAAATTGACAAGTGAAAGAATAAGACAACTAAGATTGGAACTATGAATTTATTTCCGGGTATTTATAGGAACTTCCGGAACTATCCGAAATTATCTAAATTTCTGAACGTCATCCACACGAGCTTAAAAATTTGCAACTTAACCAGAATTCCAAGTCTGCTGTACCTCTTACCCTCCTAAGGATTTGAGTCTAATTTATTACACACTGTATATGTTAGTATTACTTACAAATAATGCTTTAACAGAAAAATACTTGTATTACAAAAAAAACTAACCTTTAATTTTCTGGCCACTTCGTTAACTAAACCGATATTTTCCGACCATACCGAGGCACCCAGACCTTGCCTGGTATTGTTTGCCAAGTTCACAGCTTCATCAATAGATCTAAACGCCAACAGTGTCACTGTACTGTCGTTGTCCGAAGCGCTCAGTACATTGTTTGTATCAACTCGTGAACCTAGAATACAGCATGCAAACAGTGTTGGCATAATTTGAATTATGTCTGCTTTTTCGCTGGAGGGCAGCTCATTGGCTAAAGCATTCGTGTGCGATAGGGATTTTGCATCAGAGCGGTGCCTAGCATGGTTCAGTTGGGATCAGTTGTTGATTGTTTTGTTCATAACGTATTGCGTTTGAGCCGTAGTATTATTTAGAGAGTTGGAAACAGGTAAGTCCAGGGGCGTCTCTACACTATTTGGAAATAAAATTAGGATCCGATTTGAAAATAAAATACAAATATTTATTTGTGTAATTTATTACGTAATTTGATAATACGAAAAGCCTTCGGTTAAAGTAATAGAAAAATATATTACTCACCTAATGTATGGACACCACAATATACCCTTTTTTATCTTCTGACAGCCCACGAAGACCGACGTCTAAGTACTATGTACCGTGGGTGTACTGGGGGGTCGACTCACACATCCTTACACGAAAATTTAAAATAATAATTTTGTGCAATAAGATCTTAAGACAGACACATTGATAGCCTATTTTTTTCCTGGAAAAGCGGCACTAATATTCTTGTAAATATTAAACATTTCATTTTTTTATAATACGTGAATACTACAAAACTTTAAGCTAATATCAATCGGTACCTACCGAAATTTAACACTACACTCACTTCACAAAGGAAACACCAACACACAAACTAATTGATCAACAGTAAAAAAAAATCTAGTGACTACTAGCTCAGTCTGCTAACAACTAAATTCTAACCCGTATTTATACTGATTTAACCGACCGGTCGCGCGTAAACATCTGTTACTACCTAAACTCATACAGACTATTATTTAGTAAGTAAATAAATTCCGCAACTAATTATTATTCATGGATATTCGGCGGAAGTAACAAACCACAAATATCCCGGGTCGTTATCAATAAATGCACACTTATATTATCAGAGAAGACCTGCAATTATGTTTATAACTGGATTGGATTTCTTTACAAATTATTTAAAAATAAAACATTAAATTTTATTTAATTGCTAATGCCTTTACATTTCTGAATTTAGGCCATTAGGCCAAACTCGTGTAATCTAGTTTTGAGCCTGATGTGTAAACGCCTGTAGCATTAGAATACCTTCTACAGTAGACTCATTTAATCTTGTACGCTTTGAAGTAAAGATTGCACTGTATTTTAAAAATGAACGCTCTACATCCAAAGATGTAATGTCTGCGTATCTAAAACACTGCAAGTTATTGCCGCAACTGTCAGCACTTACGTACTGCCTAATATCACGTAGTTGCGCGAAATCCGGTTTTTGTGTAACAAAGACTTAAACTTGATCGCAGCTTCAACACCAGGGCCATCTTTTATAGTTTGTTGAGCTGTATTTACATTATTACGCCATAATTGGCGTTTATAGTATGCAAATCTGCTTCGATTTAAGGGTTAGTAAAGTGCTGTTGACTTTCTTTTATGCAGATGGCAATTTTGGGTCGAACTGAAAAGCTACAGATTTAACAGCGTGGAAATGTTAATTGTAATAAAATGCAACATTCAGCAACATTCCCCAACTACTGTTGTTAATAGGGGCTGTGGGGGTTCGGTAATTCCGGGGCACACCTGGTGAAATTTTCTAATCCGTTGGAGATTTGAAAACCCCCTTTTTGGTGCTGGCAATTAGCTTGTCAGCATCTGGATAATAGCTTCGAATAAGGAATATGCACGTATTTTTTTATTGCGTAAATCATTTAAGGAAGTCATTACAAACGAAAAAAAATATATTTTGAAGAAAATTACTAAGATAATTTAGCTACAAAAATTCTTTTCGGTATAATTTATTACAATTTAAAAAGCAGCCATTTGTCCTTAGTGAATAATGACGTCAGGAGATCAACAAAAATAAGTGTTAATCTACATGTTAACGCACAGTTTAACCTAAAGTCGAACAGGTTTGTTTTTCTCGGGAACAGTCAGAGGGGGACCATCGAATTTTTTTGGATTGATAGAGGAACAGTGCAACTAGCTTCGGTAAAAAATTCACTTATACAGGATGTTTCGTTTCGGAGCTATTAAATGTCAAAGTCGAAATTTTTCGCAAAAGTGAATTTAATCGATGTAAATTTTCGGAGGTTGTAGAGGACCCGGAGCTTCAGATTCCTATTGAAACTGGTGAGGACCGGAAAATGGCAAGTAATTCTTTTGAATTTTTTTAGGTAAAAAAATGCCATTTGCAGGCCCCTCTTCCCTCTTTGGTACCTAAAAACTAGAAAAGAAAAACGTTAGATCGAAAAACGGATTCATAAGTGAATCTTTAAAATCTCAAATACTTTCTTTTTGCAATACATTTACCTAAATCTAAAATCACTGGAAAATGGATATATCTGGGAAAAACTGGAAATTTCGGTATCTGACCCAAATATTTCACGGTTTTTAATTTTTTGTGGGGTCAAAATGGTTCAAATTAAAATCCCATATACGTCATCGGAAAGAGCTCTTTGAAATACTTGCCATCCATATTTTTTAGTTTCTTCATTCTTTATAGGAAAGGAGCAATCGCCGATTAAATTTCGATACTTTTTTTGCCCTCCACATCGGTACATTTGAATCATTCTGTCTTTTTTCCTATCTATTTGGTTTATTTGCATTGCGGACATGCAAAATTTGAAAAATATTGAATTTTCGAAGATTGCCATGAAAACAAAGATTGCAGTTTATTTACTCGAAATTATTAAGTTATGATGTGTCAAAATATAGCAAAAATGTCAGTTTTTGTTGCAAAATTGAAAGGTTCCTGGACCGATTTCGGCTTGAAATATACATGAATACGATTTTAGGAACCTTCTACTTTAAATGCATTGATATTTCATTGGATGAGTTACGCATTAAATGCCATTTTTATTTTAATTTTTTGATGGCCCTACAACACTGCAATTCGCCATGCACTCATTATGAGTAATAAAAACACTTTGACGACACAGCCAATGGGATCACGTTTTACAAGTTTCGAAATTCGCGCGAAAATCTGCAGTAGAAAATCCTTTTTTTTTTGTTAATTAAGACCAAAATAAATGGATAACAGCAACCGCCATAAACATTTAATTTATGTAGAAAATATAAAAAAAAATATTTCAGATTTATTTGGGTTATTACATACATACTCCCTATTATTTCTGCCACTCGGTGAAAAGCACGTAGTAAACAGGTTATTTACTTCAAAGCATACAAGAATAAAAGAGTGTACTGTGGAAGGTATTTTAATGCTACAAGCATTTACACAGGCTCAAAACTAGATTACATACGTTTAGCCTCAGGGTATATTATGTGGTGGGTAAAATATTTTTCTATTACTTTAACCGAAGGCTTTTCGTATTTCTCATTTTCAAATTACACAATGTAAATAAATATTTTTATTAGTGTAGAGACGCCGCTGGACTCGCCTACTTGCTTACAACTCTGTAATTATGACGCAATATACCTCGACGATTAAAAGACCCTGTTGTGAAAACAGGTAAAGGAGACATTTTTGCACCCAGTTAACCTCTGCCGTAACCGATTACATATTGCAATTACCCCAAGCCTTTATTACCTGCCTTATCGTTTTAAAATTAGGAATTTTCCGAAATGTTTACTGAAGATAAAGAAGCATATAAATCTAATATTCCAATTAACAATTGCCTTTATTAGCTATCTTTACCGTTTTCACTGTTTAAAATTGAAATTTAATTTTCAGAAATGATCATTTTATTATAATTAGAATTTGTTCTTAGATTTCTAATTTTATAGCTTTATGTAAATATATTATACAAAGTATTTTAAGAAAGCATGTGATTATTTCGAGAGTTGATTGTACAAGGTTATATTGTTACACCCCTATTAACTTTTTTATTTAAAATTAATAATTCTGTGTCTCAGAAACGAATATCACGAAAACGGCAACTACCTATGTCTAACAGTTACTGGAATATCCCGTAGTAACAATTAATTTGGAACACTCTGTACTTTACCTACATATGTATTATATCACCTTTCAACCTCTTGCGGAAATCTATAGAATTTATTCGCACCATCATACATCGTGCCTTTCTTGACGTGAAAGTCGCTACTGCACTGGCCACGAGTCGGCGGCGATCACAGGATCGGAGATAGCCTTCTGGTTATTATTTATTTTGTGCTACGACCATGCTGCGATTTGACAGTGTTGTCATGATTTCTATTTACCAGCAGTTTTATTGGATTTGCAAGTTTTAATTTAAAGAAGCAATATATTTGATCTACTAGTCTCAAGGCCGATCCAAAAACACTTTATTTAAGAATTATTATGTAAGTATTAAACTTCCAAGAAATTTATGTCGCTTCACTGTACACCCTTCTTTTTGGGTCTCTGCTGTTCTCCGTATTTTAAGGTTTATATCAACTATTAAGAAAGCCCATTTGGTAAAAGTGGTAAGGTAAAATACATAAAAAAATTACATCTGAATTAAAGTTACCCTGTTAAAGATAAAATACAAGAAATAAGATAGGAAAAAATGAACTTTACCAGTTTTTTTGTAAGAATCCTACCTATAATAAGTGTTGGTGTGAAACTGTTCAAACTACTATTCTTATTTTGGAAAACTTCTATTCCAAGCGACTTGGCCTTTTCCAGGGTTTTGTTCAGTCTTTGAATGACATTTGGATCACTGGGATAAGAGATATCTGCCAATCTGTCATCCCCGTTTCCGACTTTCACCGACTGAAGTCGATTCTTTAATTTTTTGGTAAATTCTTGGAAGACATTCTCTTGAATTAGAATCGTGTTTACAGACCACGGCAGCTAAAATATTTATTAAACTATATTAGAAATAAATTTGTTAAAAATATTTAAAAAATAAGTTGCGTGTCTGTAAGTGGGATTTATATTCATAGTCGTATTATAAATTTTTATTTACTTCAGAATGTTTGTCATACTTATTCATGAGACGGAAAATGTTTTACAGAAGAGGTGTGATTAACTAATTAATTAATTAATCATTAACCTCTTACCATTCCTTGATAGCCCCAAGCCGCATCTGCCACACTCTCGACTGCCGAATCTAAATCAGCATTTTCAAAAATTAACATGGGCGCCTTATAACCTGAAACTAAAATAAATACATAGTAGAGGACAATCATCCTGTCCTGAAAAACTAGGTCAATTAAAAGATATAAAAATATTATATACATCGTGGACAGTTAGTAAAATAACCAAGCAATTTTTGTGTAGGTTTTCTAGTTCTGCCCAGGTTTGGTTGAGTTAGTTTTTTTTGTTAATTTTAGGTGTTATATATTATAGAAAAATAATCTCAAATATAATTATTTATTGACAAAGTGATGTCATACACCGAAAGTTCTAGAGAGACAAAACATCGATAATTCATAGTTATTACTGAAACATCTTTACTCATTCCTGAACATTACTTACAAACAAAAACTTTTTTATGGAGCTTGTTGATTCCTCGGAATTTTTCGTTCCACAAATCGACGAAGAGCGTCAACACTGATACATTTTTGCTGCTCAAATAGGGCTGTAGCTCTCCCTCGTTGGACGGAACTAAAATTAAGGCATCTTCTGGAATACTAAAAATTTAAAATATTTACCGGTGGTGAAGCGTGAAAGTTTATCAGCATTTAAACATTTATTCTTGTTTCGTAGATTTTTTACATTTTAAGGCGGTGTAATTTTTCCTACGTTTTAGGAATTTGATTTGGCAACACCGTAATAATGGTCAAACAGCTATTGTAAACAACCAAAACCAACACAATCTGCGCTTCAAAAATTAACAAAAATGGGAATACTCTTTTATTCTTTGAATTCCCAGTGCTTAATTTTTGCAAAAATGTTCTTATTTTATCTGTTTTCACATACAAATAATGGGCCTTCTAACAAACCTGAATTTCATGATTTTAATACTATCTTAAAACAGGGTATGATATATTTATGTGCTTAACGACAATAAAAAGAATCATGAGGTGTTCCACAATTTTATATTCGAGAAAGAAAAACCCACGAAAATTCAATTCAATTTGATAAATCTAGAAAATGACAGCGGATGATTATTAACAATGACTGACGGCTCGCGTCTGCTCTTTCATGGGAGGGCATTCGATTGGCTAACGCACTCGTGTAGGTTCGGCATTTTGCGGCCGTTGCTGTCAAGCCGGCGTCCCATGTCCGGAACTCAAGATGGAAAACATCGAAATAAATACGCAACTTCTAGTGAAACATAACCTCAAGTGTTCCGCACTTCCTTGGTGGAAGATACAAACGTAAACAAAAGCAGTTTTTACCTAACTAAAAACTATTTATGTTGGTTGTTCGTTGTCGATTTTATTTTTTCCTTTTGCTTAAATTCAACATAATGGACAATATTAACAGTAATATAAACCTTAGCTCAACTAACAAGTTTGGTTATGTTCTTTTGTATTATGTCAAAAATCATCTGATATTCTGGCGAATATTCGTAAAAAGTTAAATCAAGAGAACTTTTTGCGGAATGCAAGCATTTCAAATATTTTTAGATCGCCGCCTATCAGCAATAATAATAAAATAGTTTCTTGCGCTTTCGCTCCACTCTTATTACCGCAAATGGAAAGTCAGTTTCCGGCTCGCGTTTGAAATCTACGCCCTAAAATATTGTACACAATTTTGGTCATACCTTATATTAAGCACATGGAAAAAATTGTGAAACAACCCCATTCAATATACAATGCTTTTTCCTTACCCAACTTGTTTAGCCAATTCCAACACATAGGTAACAACAGCAGCGAATTTTGTACCTGTTTGCAACACCACTGTATGTCCAGCGGCTAAAGTTGGTGCCAAAAACAATCCTAAGATCCATAATGGGTGGTTGTTTTCGAAGACCCCCACAGACGCAACTAAAATCATTGTTTATTTTGTGTAGAATTACACTTAGACTTAGACTTATGATTATGCAAACAAGAAGATCGACGTTCAATCCTAAACAAATGTTTGTGTGTTTCTCATAAGAGAAATAAGATGTAGAGAAAATAAGCGACATAAGATATTCAATTTGATTGGCATATCAAGAGAAATATTACACAAATTGGAGAAGTTGAATAGTTTTCTTTTTACGTTACAACAGTAAATCAGTATAGAATAAACATTAACTTTTTCATGACTGATAATAATAGGGAATATGCATGTATTTTTTTATTGTACAAATTGATAAATTATAAACCTAAAAAGATTATTTTGAAAAAATTACTAGGTTAATTTTCCCAATAATTTTTTTTACTTTTCGGAATAATTTATTCCAATTTCAAAATCCGCCATTTGCGCGCGCCGTCAAGTGACGTCAGATGATATTTAAATCGCGCGTCGCTGCTTTGTTCTTAAACTCAATATCTTTTATCTTTTTGCTCGGAATTTTTAACAGGCACGTGATCGATGGTATCGTTTACAACAATTATTCACGTGCCTGACAAAAATTAAGAGTAAAAAAAATTGAATTCAAGAACATATCCTCGAGTGTATATTGAGTTGCTTATTATGCTCACGATACATAAGCGGAATCGTTTATTCATAATGTATATATATATATATATATATATATATATATATATATATATATATATATATATATATATATATATATATATATATATAATATATATATATATATATATATATATATATATATATATATATATATATATATATATATAATTTGTTTAGGTAAAGTCCGTAAAAAAAATTGAATTCAAGAACATATCCTAGAGTGTATATTGAGTTGCTTATTATGCTCACGATACATAAGCGGAATCGTTTATTCATAATGTATATATATATATATATATATATATATATACATATATATATATATATAATTTGTTTAGGTAAAGTCCGTTTCTTGCAGTGTAATTTTAGTATAATTCTTTTTATTAAACAATGAACCATATCGGTAATGTATTACGTCAATAGGCAAAAAAACCACTGCAAATACCTCGAAAAACATCTTTTTTCATGTACCAAGAACAGCCGACATCAGAAGAAAGAAAATAAAAAGAAAAATTAAAAAAGAATAAAACATACCCTTGGGATTATTATTCGTTCCCACAAAACTGGCATAATAATAAAAATACTGTGCCAAAATATCAACAGCCTTTTTTGTATCCTTAGACAAAACTCCTCTGGACAGTATTTCTATCTGAGAGATTAAATTAACATTTTTCTCTAATTCCTGGGCCAATCTAAAACAAAAATACATATAAACCGTAAAATAGATTATGAAATATAAAATCGCCAATGTAGATTTCTGTCTATTAGCAAAAAATGTTTAAGACTTTTTTTGAATTTTTGGATCATCAACAAATTCACCACAGGCATTCATAGAAGCAACCATAATTTTGGCTTCTTGGCAGGAGCTAGCGTCATTGAAAAAATATTCACAGGATTTTGTCTTAGGAGCTGCTGACAAATACTCGTACGTAATATCATAAGAGCATCTAATTTCTCCAAAAAAAATTTTTTTTAAATAAATAGCAACATGTCTATCTGGCTACAAAAATCCGAGCCCACCTGCACACTCTCGGTATTCTAACTTTTATCAACAACGCTAATACGTTTCTGGATCTGGATCCTTCATATTATACTCTTTTTGCTTTATCCTGGATAATTCAAAAACATTCGAGAAAAATCCAAGGCGCATTAAAAGAAGAAAATAGAACACTGTGGTAAATTCTAGGCTTTCCATGAGGAAAATAACGATATCGAATATTCTGCAAAGATCCAGACCTTCCTCCATAGGCGTAACATGTGAAAATTAACCAGGGTATTAACTCAGAAACTAAAAAATATACCCAAAATCTCAAAATATACGAGTTGGAGGAGGGGGGTGCCATGCAATAATACGCAATAACATAAGGAAGAACACCACTTATTAAAAAAAATAATTGCACGCTCTTATTATGTACGATGATGTATCGTAAGTGAAATAAGCAGTGTTGCCAGAGGTATCGCGGCTATTTCTACTACCGTGGTTGCAGTTTTGTCGCTACCATACGCTACGTCACGTGATATTAGCTTATGTGTCCATTTTTTTGTAATTCGTTTTTTTTTAATGTTGATGTATCAAATTACAATCAACAACCTGTTAATCATTTTAAAGAAATTTGTTGTTTATATTTATTTTCGTCTTAATTTAATTTTTTCCCGCTTGGAATGGGGGAGCAGCCCCCTTGCCCCCCTGGATACGCCCTTGGCTGGCAGCACAGTTGGTACGAATTTTGCAACATTGTTTCACATTTGCGCGGCTCTCCAGCCAACAGAACTTCTCATTTCAATAATTTTCATTACCCTTAAGTGACCCCACACCTGACACCAATTGTTGCGAACGACCGAAACACTTTTGGTTTTCTAACCTTTTTTACTGACAATGTCACACTGACGGATATAAAGCTTTAATTGTGTTGAACAACTTGTCAAGATAAGCAGAGCGAATTGGACATGCAAATAGCTAAGGCCGTTTACGTAACAAATTGCATTTTCAGATCGATAGAAAATAAGGAACTTCGAAAGGCCATAGAAATGTTAAGACCAGGTTACGTTCCGTCGTCTAGATTTCAGTTATCATCAACGCTCCTAAATGAAATATTTCAAGAAGACAAATCTAAAGTTTTAACAAGTTATCTGGACACTCTATTTGCATGGCCTTGAATGGATGGTCTAATGTTCATAATGAGTCCATAATCTGTGTCGTTTTAACAGCAGAAGATGGAAACAGTGTTCTTTTAGAAAGCATAGATACATCCGGTCATCCCCACATGGCTGGTTATCTTACAAAATTGGCCTACTGACTCAACAAATAAGTGCAAAAATGAATATAACTGTATATAGTTACTAGTGTTGTGACAGATAATGCGGCCAACATGGTCAGTATGAAGAAAAAAATTACCAAGTCGTTAAATTATCCTATAATTAAATGGTTGTTCGGCGCATAGTTTGCTTTCCAAATATTTAGAAGTATCTAAGGTAAAAGAACTATAGTACAAATTATAACTTTAGAAATACCCATTTGCCAAATGTTTGCTACAAAGAAAAAGGACGCAAGAAACGGGTGTTACCTCAAGACGTTCGATGTAATACACTTTTGGATTGTCTTGAATCATTTATGTCAAGAAGGGACCAAACTTGTTATTAATATGCGAAGGCATAAAGAAGAAATTGACAGGCGCGGCCCGTCCATAAGGTCATTTGGTCAATGACCCACCTAAAATTTTCAGTGATCTACCTAATAATTTATTTTTTAATTTTTTAAAACCAAAATAGAATCTTTTGTTTCAAAGTTCCATGCGAAAACTCCCCAAGAAAGAATCAAGCCAAGCCATCGTCAAATGATATCCAAGCTTGCTCCGGGCTGGGTCATATTTTAAATTGATCTTATAGGTTTATATGGACGATATAAATTCATTAAAAGTACTTAAGAGAGAAACAGACATACGCGCTTTAGGAAGTTAAAAAGACACAATTGGTCGACGGCCCACCAATAATATCTGGCCACTCCCACTATGGAAATACTCTCAAACCGCCCTCTAAAATATACTATTTCAAAACATTTGGTTCGGAAAAAGAAAAACTAATTATTAATAATATTAATTAGTGGTTAAACATAAAAAATTATAAATACGATTTCTGTCAGGCCAGCGCTAGGCATCAAATTTAACGGTATCGGACCGATTTTCTTACATAACCAGCGTAGTCTAGGGGTACAATCTCAGCGAGTTGATCAGACGGTCGCGGGTTCGAATCTGTGTTGGGGCAAGAACTTTTTATAATTTTTTGATATTTAAAAAAATAGATCGGCTCTAAAAGGTGTATTAGCAACAAGTTGTTCCTCGATAAAATATTTTTAAAATTGTTGGCAATCTCATATTTACTACAGCTTACAGCCTGCACGTGCGTAGACAAATATCGTATTATGTCTAGTTGCCAGTATTGTATTTATTAAAGAAAACGGAGTTTCGGCAGCGTTCCTAATTTTATTTTACGAATAATCATACTTTTAGCTCAGAATTTTGTTCTGTTTATATTCTGGGCTTTTAGTACAAGGCGCGACATCTATTGAGGAGATGCTAAACTAATCACAACGGAAGCCGCTAAAATCTACTAATCTAGAGTATTAAAACACGTAAAACACATAGAAAAAAGCCATAACCAGAAAAGTGATACTAAAAGTCATAAACATCAAGAGTAGTAATGTTCAATATTCTGCAGTACCTATTTTATGATTTTTGCAGTGTTTATTTGTAGGTAAATAATTTCTTGGCACATTATTAAAAAACCTTTCTTAATTAAAAAAGTGTATTTTGCTTGTAGCATTGATATCACTGGTTGTCCACAAAATTTTGACCCACCTGTAAAAAAACTCCACGGGCCGCGCCTGGAAACTGATCCAGTGGTTTTCAAAAAGGTATCCGATATCTATATTAAAAGGATGGCTGAAGATTTTTTACAGTTACTAAAATCTATTTCTATAGCACTTGACGCAATAAATAAATAAATATTTTATTGTCATCAGTTTCCAATGCAACATTACAATGTCAGTACAATTCCAAATCTCTAGATTCTCTAGAGTTATATGCACACAAAGGAACAGACACCACACAAAACGTTCACACCACACTCACACCATCACACACACCCACACACACTTGCACACAAAACAAATTTCTGCACGGCCAGATAACCACTCTTTAGAATACAAGCCAGAGACTACTATTTAATACAAAATAAACATATAACAATATTAAAAACATGATGGTTTTAAGATAAAAAAAAGAACGAAATGCTACACATTTTGCAAATTTACATAATATCCGCTCACAATCAGGCGCAGATCCAGGATTTTCTTCTAGTGGGGCGGGGGGGGGGGGGGGGGGGGGGGGTGGGGGTTGTAAAGAAAAATCGGTTAAGTATTAAGTAAAACTTTTTTATTGTAACGTCTACTTATTGATAAAATAAACTAGTATTCCATTTTAAGCCTTACTATCACTTAGGTACTTATTATAAAAGCGCGACAATATTTTGTTTTTACTTTTAGGTTATGTTCTCTATTTTTTTATTATTATTAAAAGGATTTTTTAATGGTTTTAATTTTGTGAAAAGCAGCTACATTCCTTGTCAAGTTCAAAATTATTTAGTTTCTTAATGTTTTCTTTGTTTTTTAATGTTTTTCTATATATATAAATTTGCATGATACCTATAGCAAATTAGGTAAGTATAATGAATTTTATAAAAATGAAAATGCATCAAGGTTTTTTTTTGTATGAAAAGGAGTTGAAAGTTTTATCTTTAGGAGTAAATATGTTCTTAAGTATCCTGATTTTAGCTAAATTTTTTAATTTTAATCATGGTTTTTAAATTAAAAATCACTTGATTAAAATCATGATTTTAATCAACTGATTTCAATCTTCTCAACCCTGATATTTTATAAGAGAGGTGTTTAAATTTATATGGTAAGCTACAAGTTATCAGTAATCACTAACTATGTAAACAATTGAGACAAAGGTTTGTAAATGTACAGTGGTTGAAGAACTTCGGCGCGGACTTCAGTCTATGGCCATTTGGGAAACCAACAAATGCCATAATAACAAATATAAATTCTAATGTACAAGGCAAGTAATGTCAAGTCATGCCAAGGGTATTTATAAAAATACATGATTACATTGTTATTAGGTAGAAACAAAATTTTAAAATGCAATTTACCTGAACAAATGCTGTTTTTGAGGTGTGTAAACATTCACTTTGACATTCTTTAGTATATTATCAATATCACTTGACTTGTCCACTATTTCTACAGCTTGTAGCCATTCCTAAAATAGTAGGTATATGACGGATATATTTATTTCTATTGGAAAAAAGCCTTACTCAAAATAGAGCATCTTAAAAGCCACACTTATAAAAAAATATTAGTTTGACTAACATAAGTAATCATACACCAAAGGTTTTTTTACACTAGGTGGTAATATTCCTTTAAAACACTTACGTTTGCTTGAGATGTATTTTCCAAATTCTCTCCGTAAGACATACTGCTGAACACCTCGTGAAGTTTCTCAATTTTAACGTCCATGGTTACCTTCGAAAATACTTCCTATCATTTCACAAGTTTCAAGAGAGTATTTTTATATGTGATATCACTGAAATATCACAATTTGTTGTTTTTGTAACCTTAATTATGTATGTACGTACTTGCAATAGCTACCTTATCAGTGTTATCACATTATCTTATGTAACTTTATTTTAACGTATTTCAATAGTTTTATCTTATCAATTAATTAATGTTTGTTTCTATTAAAACCACAGAACAGGTTCTTAAAACTAAAAATTGTAAACAAAGATTTGTCACTTTTAGTAGAGATGTGTTGTGAGGTCGAAAAAATATGAGTAATCGATAATCGATATGAATTTTGAATTTCCATCTTCTAAAAGAGAAAATAATTTAGGTTAGGTTGGCCAAGCAAAATACGAAAACGTGCGATTTTTGTGGAAGTTAGCGATTTCTCAGGTGTTATTTTAAGTGCCCTCAAAATGGTAAGACAATGAAAACAATTCTTTCTTGAGCTAATACTCTCTTTGTTGCTTTTAGCCCAAGGTAAAGCAAATTGAAAAATGCAAACATCCCAACAGTAGAAAAACGAAAGCCTTGGCTAAACAATTAAAAAAGTAAGCACTACTTATACATTAAAAGATAGCTTATTTGATAGAATCAGTATTTTTTTAGACAAGGCACCAGAAACAAATCTAAATTATCAACTAACATTAAACAAAATCTTGTGGGAGAAAAACTGCTTTGGGTTCGAGACAACCTTAGTCCTGTACAAGAGAGTTGCACTCCAGAAGATGTGGAAAAGTTGATTTTGAAATATTTAGGTAAGCTTAAAATAGTTTTAATTTAAGGCATGAGTTCCTCTTTATATATTTTTTTGGCTTTACACATGGCTCATTTAGCCATATTAACAAATTCGTATATTTTGATACCTGTACAGTTTGATTTTAATATTGTCATTAATGGTAATTATTCGGATTAATGGAAACACTGAGTTTTTTGATGAAATTCCGCATAGACCCTAATTTTGGGTCGTAGAATATCTATGAATCTGAAATCAGTTTTAGGCAGTCTCATATGGTTTCCCCAAAAAAAAAATTTAGGTTAGGTTTTTCCGAGGGGTTTTCTGTGGATATCTTAAAGTTTCTAGGACTATGTCCTACCTGAACCTAGCCACGCTTGCCTCCAGAAGGGAGTTTTACAATGCCTGTTTGACCTTTAAAGTACTTAACAACATTATAAAGAGTCCTGAATGTGTTGAAATCTTTTCAATTCACATACTTAGCTATCAGACTCGTAAGCAAACCCTTCTCAATATCCCATATTGTCGGACATACTATTTGCTGTATAGCCCCATGAATAGGGTAGCAGCGCATGTCAACAAATACTAAGACTGAATTTCTTTGGTGTCTCGGTAGAAAAGATCAAAGCTTTGGCTAAAAGTGTTATTTCAGGATAGTGCAGATTAAGCACCGTTTATTAGGTTAAATCTTGTAAATGTACAATACATTACTAAATAAATAAATATAATACCAAACTTTGGCTGAATTTTACAACTAGGTACAGCTTAAACTCCTGTCCTTAAATCATTAGATCAGATGATAGACTAATAAACATAATGGTTCTACAGTTTATACTTAAGATTGTGGTTTATAATAACTTGAAAGGTTTGGCATAAGGTTTGACTGAGCTTTTACCTTGTTATCAGCAGTAGATTTTGTTTCAGGTCGTTTTAATGACGAATTAGAACAAATTAGGTTAAAACATACTATTGGTCAAAGAAAAAATAGACAGCATGCCAGTAGAGAGGATATTATCAACATGACTCTTAAAAGAGAACAAGAAGAATTTAAGGGTGCTGGTATAGGTATGAATGTCCTCGTACTGAAAAAAATTAGTATACAAAATTTTTTTTGGGGATTACATGACTTCATCCATTATATATTTTGTTTCTACCGTTTTTTCAGAAAGCTTTACTAAAACTTTTTTTTAATTACATAAAAATAGTCTCTATCAATAGTTTAGATGCACTTTGACTAAAAATGGAGTCAATTATAGGTAGACTACTAACGCAGTAAGTTAAACACCGCAACGTCATCAGCCGAGAACTTACTGCCGTGGTCGAGTGGTGACGTTGCGGTGTTTAACTTCCAGCGTTACTAGTCCACTTGTTCATAATTACAGGTGTTCTTTGTAGTACTTTGTACAAAATACTAACCACGCGGGGTCGGATTCATGATACAAATAAAAGAAGGTATGATACCAGACCGTAATTCGTCCGGGTTCGCGCATGACGTCACGCTGTGTCCTGTTTTTGAAATTTATAACGCGCAATATAGAGGTTACATTAGTTATATAGGTGATTTTATATAAATTCTATTGGCAATATACTTTGCCTCCTGCTTATAATACAAATTTTATAGTATATTATTTAAAATAATCATATAAATAAAGGGATAAATACATACATTGATTGATTGATTGTCCACATCACAACCATACACAGCACATCTCATTTTTACTTTTAAACTCCTAAAAGTAATATAAAAACACCAAAAAATAGTTGAAAACACAACGTGATCTTAAAAAAGACGTGTTTCGTTTACAAAATATCGCGGAATTGGTCACGGCGTGACGTAAATGGCCACGCCTACCTGAGCGGTACCATATCTTCTTTTATTTGTATCATGGGTCGGATTTACATTAGACTTTGTTTTTTTAGAGATGCCAGATCTTTTAAATGCTGCTCAATTTAATTTATTAAAAAATTGGTCAGGAGAACTAAGATTTCTGCAGAATTTTAAGCTGAGAAGATTCAGTCTCACAAATCTCAAAGCAGAATTGAATAAAAGTAGAATAAAGAAATCAGATACAAATCAAAATAATGATGAGAACAAGCAGAAAATTGACAATAATACACTTATTGTGGAAAGTTCAGAAAGTATGGACAAAGAATTAGAAAAAGATAGTATAGAAGATATGGACATTGAGAGATGTTTTAAGAAATAAACTATTAATTAAACCTAAAAAGCTTTTTTTTTTCACACTTAAAGCTGTGTTAAAACTTTCCTTACATGCAAAGTTATGTATGAATGGCCACGCCCTACAGAACAATGAAACGTTCGATCTTGTCGTCATCGCTTTCGAACATGATCTCAGTTGGCACAAGATTACTTCAATAGCCACCAGGCGCGGCCCGTGCGTTTTTTTTACAGGTGGGGCAAATTTTGTGAGCAACCAGTGATATCAACATATCAAGCAAAATACACTTTTTTAATTAATGTTTTTTAATAATGTGCCTAGTTCTGCCAAGAAATTATTTACCTACAAATAACACCGCAAAAACATAAAATATTAAAATTGCATTTTTGCTGCGACTTTTTTTAAATTACGTGCAAACCTTTTTAATTTTATTTTTTTATATATAATTTACTCGCCTTTTATGTAGTTAAATGTGTTTGTATATCAAATCAATCCTTCTGTCCTTCTGTTAGGAGAAATGTTCAATCACTAGCTCATTAAAATTATAAATACTTCTAGTAAAAGGGTTTTCAATGCTTAACATAGCTAAAGCGCTTAACCCATACTAGATTAAAATTCTGGTTATTGCAAACGATTAGAATCGGATGTCGTTGCGATTCGTCCGATGATGTCAAAATTGAGTTAAGACGTCACAATAAGCGGATATAGATATCCTATGTACCTCTACTGACAAATATTACAGTTTTTTTCTCGAAAAGGATATGATTGTATTGAAAGTTTGTAGCGGCTATCCCTGTTTGATTTTGTGACAAATTATGTGCCAACCTGGCCGACCATTTTTTTTTACTAGAAACAAAAAACAAAACCATTTCAATAATTCAACCCAAATAAATCTGAAATATTTTTTTATATTCTCTACATAAATTAAATGTTTATGGCGGTTGCTGTTATTCATTTATTTTGGTCTTTATTAACAAAGGATTTAAAACTGCAAGTTTTCGCGCGAATTTCGAAACTTGTAAAACGTGATCCCATTGACTGTGTCGTCAAAACGGAACTTATGACTCATACAGTACATGGCGAGTTCCAGTGTTGTAGAGTCATTGACAACTCAATAAAAATGGTATTTAATGCGTAACTCATCCAATGAAATATCCCTGCACTTAAAGTAGAAGGTTCCTCAAATCTTATTAATGTATACTTCAAGCCGAAATCGGTCTAGGAACCTTTCAATTTTGCAAAATTGGCATTTCTGCGAAATTTTGACATATCATCTTAACAATTTCGAGTAAATAAACTGCAATTCTTTATTTTCATGGCAATCTTCGAAATTGCAAAAATTTTCAAATTTTAGATGTCCCCGATGCAAATAAAAATATTTATTTATAACTTTACCGAAAAAATAAGTGATTTAAATTAGTGGGAGGTATTCCTCGATAATTAACGGATAAAATAAACCCAAAAAAATCACTAAATAAGGTAAATAGTGTGGAATAATGTCGGTTAAAAATAGGATTTGTCGGAAAAAATCAAAAAAATCCGAATTTTACCCCTTAAATACGCTCCTGGATGACCCATTCGGTATTCATTTTACAGTGTGATTATCCCTTATTAAGGTAGTGTTGAAAAATTGGGGAAAAATAGATAGGAAAAAATACAGAGTGATTCAAATGTACCGATGTCGAGGGGAAAAAAAAGTAAAAAAATCGAAATTTAACCGGCGATTGCTCCCTTCCTATAGAGAATGAAGAAACAAAAAAATATGGATAACACATACTTTCACGAGCTTTTTCCGATGACGTATATGGGATTTTAATTTGAACCATTTTGACCCCACAAAAAATTAAAAACCGTGAAGTATTTGGGTCAAAAATCTAAATTTCCAGTTTTTTCCAAATATTTCCATTTTCCAGTGATTTTAGGTTTAGGTAAATGTATTGCAAAAAAAGTATTTGAGATTTTAAAGTTTCACTTATGAGTCCGTTTTTCGATCTGACGTTTCGTTTTCGAGTTATTAGGTATAAAAGAGGGGTCTGGAAATAGCATTTTTCGACTTAAAAAAAATTCAAAAGAATTACTTGCCATTTTCTGATCCTCACCAGTTTCAGTGGAGTTCTGAAGCTCCGGGTCCCCTACAATCCCCGAAAATTTACATTGATTTAATTCACATTTGCAACCTGTACCCGATTTCAACGGAAATCGCGGAAATTTCGACTTTGGCGTTTAATAGTCGCGAAACGAAACATCCTATACAACTGAATTTTTACCGAAGCTAGTTGAACCATTCCTCTATCAACTCAAAAAATCCGATTTCTCTCCCTCTGACTGTTTCCGAGAAAATCAAACCTGTTTGACTTTAAGTTAAGCTTCACGTTAACATGTAGATTTTTGCTGATCTCCTGACGTCACTTTTCACTAAGGACAAATGGCTGCTTTTTAAATTGTAATAAATTATACCGAAAAGTAAACATTTTTTGTAGGTAAATTATCCTAGTAATTTTCTTCAAAATATTTTTTTTGGGTTTGTAATGACTTCCTTAAGGGGTTACATACAGTTAGAATTTTCACAAAATCGATTTTTTTTAATGTCATTTTCGTAATGTACATATATTCAAGTACACACACAGAAAATTTCAAGGCAATCCGGCGACAATTTTCGAAGTTACACGCATATTTGTAAAGACGTGTCAGAGCGATTGCACGCTATGTAAAGTGCTTTTGAAACTTTAAACGCGTTTTTCTCAAAACTGTGTTCTTAAAGTCGGTGACCAAGATTTCTCGGAAACGACTGAACCGATCAGTCTCAAATTTTACCACAAGCTTCTTAAGTATATTTTTTAGTAATTAATCGAAGGTTTTATCTCACCGATAAATATTTGTTTTTGCATAAACAATTTAAGGTCAAAATTTTGATCAAAAACCGTTTTTTTTTTGTTTGAGAAGCCGCCATTTTGTCAAAAAATTTTATTTTGCTTATTCCTTCGATTAATTAGAGGATTATACATTACTTTAATGAAATCCGTTTGGTTTTTTCATTTTAGATGATCTAGTCCAGAGATATCGTGGTCACCGCAAGATGCCTTTTTTGAGAGGACCTCCTGGAGATCAGCTATAGCAGCTTTCCATAATTTATTTTTACAAATACAAAAATCTTAAAATACAGTTAAACGTTACCATAATAAGTGTACAAATTTTTACATTACTGAATTTAACCGTCTTCTCAGGAGCAATTCTTGAAAAATCGCTTTTTTTCGGCCTCCTAACTGTATATAACCCCTTAAACGATTTATGCAATAAAAAAAATATGTGCATATTCCTTATTGTTCAGGTTTAGTAATATACCACACAATTAGTAAAACATTTATTTAACAGAAATACACTTTTTGGCATGCAAGTTTAATCTTACCTATTATAAAACGTATTAAAACTATAAATATAAAATATCTTAAAAAATCACAGTGTACAGATTCTAATATTGCCTCAAAAAAAATTATATATATATATATATATATATATATATATATATATATATATATATATATATATATATATATATTGGGAACTGATAAAACTGACCATATTCACATCGTACACGTCAGCTGTCATGTCAAATTATGACAAATGGCAGTCTATTATTTAGCTGTCGGAGCCTAAAGCTGCGCTCAGAGTTGCCGTAACGTAAGCCGTAAGAAGTAATCGATAGTCGATAAGACGTAAAACTTAAGCCGTAACGACATACCCATTCATAGTTCTAAGTAGTTAAGAATCTGGTTACAACTTTCTAGGTTATGATTTTTGCTTTTTGACATCTCTTCAAAACAATTTGTTTGGTTATTAAGCTGGTAATATGGATTTTGATTTTACTGTCCACGAAGATATTATTATTGCTGGAGCAATATTCTGCTGCTACTTGTTAGTAAGGAAGCAATGCAATGCAATGTGTCAAATTTGGGAATGTCAACATGGCGGTTAGGCACGAGTACGACCGATCTCGACCGAATCGATAAGCCGTAACGTAAGAAATGAAATCGAACCATTTCTTTACGGCTTACCTTACGGCTTAACTTGTTACGGCTGTACTATGAATGGATCTACTGCTAATCAATCAATACGGATTAACGTTACGTCTTAAAGCTTACGTTACGGCAACTCTGAGCGCAGCTTAATGGCTTATGTGAGTAAAAGTAAATTTATAATTCGATATGTTTCTGCATAATCTTTGTTTCAATATCGAGATGGATCTTGTTCACTTTTCTAGCCTGTTTTCTAATGTTGTCTTCCATCATTTTGTGTCCGTGCGATTTCTCGCCCGAAAACTTCTGTTTCTTGTTGTGTTTTTCTTCGTTTAATGCGTGTTCAACTTGCATATGGCGTAACTTTAGCAACCTAAACGAAAACCGGATAAAATATCGATACAATCAAAGTCATTTTTTTCTTGCTAACCGTATTCAAGGCAGTTTTTAAACCGTTAGTAGGAAAGCATTCTTTCAAAAAATGGAGCAAAAAGTCCAGGTCCGTATTTGAAAAAAAATCAAGTTAGTACCAGTAACTCAATAAAAACAAAAAAATAAAGTTACTTTATGGAAGGTAAAAAATCGTGTGATTTTTGTTAAAACAATTTTTTTCTAACTATAATAGTTTTCAAGATATTAAGAATTAAATTTTTGACTATTTTTAAAAAATTCCCTGTAGATAAACAAAAATATAGAAAAATTGGCAACTCCGTAAACGGAATATGAATAGCGACTAAAAAAGGCACATTTTCTCTAATTTAACTGACCTCGTATCTTTTACCGTTTCGGAGATAGCAATAGTGGTATCACCTATTTTAGAGACCCTGTATATTAGTGACGTTCAATTGTTCGTCATTTGCTTAGATTTGATATTCAACGTAAGACAAAGCTATTAAAATGACTGCAGTGATATGGATACGAAACTACCTACGATAGTGATTCCCGGCTTGCACTTCGCCAGTTTTTTAAGACTTATTTACCTGTTTTCATAATGCAGTAGCTCAGTTTTTAAAGACTGAAGTTCCGCATCTGTAAAATTGCTTTCCAAAGCAATCCTCCATAAGCCTAAAAAAATTAAAACTCGCTATTTCACAATACATTCATTATTAATATTTTTTTACAAGTAACATGATATCTAAACTGTCTAAGCTTTCCTGAATTAAACTGTCGACCTTGCTGTAAAATTTCCCGGAATAAACTGCCAACGTTTCTTTAGTACAAGATCCAAAAAGCCTGGTACTCTAATTTCCAAAGTCGAGCGCCTACGAAGAGACGCTGTCCCATGCACCTGAGCAAACCTCAATAAGCAGTAATTCGCGTTTTCAATGAATATATTAATATTACTGCACAATCAGTCAATCGAACACGCACACAAGAAATTACGTCGGTTGGAAGGATAAAAACTAAAAAACACGCTTTTATGAGTAGCGCACTAAAAAGTTAAAAATAATTATTTTCCGCAACCAGAAAACCGTAATGTGCAGTGCGCGCATCGTGCGGAAAGTGAAGCAACTAACAAACCACGCCTCCATTTACTCCGCACACAATGCATACCCCCTATAAAATGAAAATAATTATTTTTAACTCTTTAGTGCGATATTCATAAAAGCGTGTTTTTTAGTGAATTAGGCTTGGAACATACAGGAGGTCCTACAAATAATAATTTAAAAGTACTTAGATCTTCATAAAAGGTTCTACATTGTAAAGCACGATTATTCAAAAACTTGACGTAGGACAATACAGGGTGGATCAAAAAGCTGTCACAATTTAAAAGTTTTAGCCACCCTGTATGCCCTAGATAAAATTTTTGAATAAGCGTGCTCTTTTTTCACAATGTAGAACTTTCTATGAAGATATACTTTTTTTTTGTAAAGGTGATATTAAAAAGTTAATTTTATTATGGGACCTCCTGTATGTTCCAAACCTAACTGACTAACATAAAGGAATAAACTCTAGTATATTAATTTGCAATGGTAGTTTACCTTTAAATAACGATTTTATGTCTTATCTTCTTTGATTATTTTAATGAAAAAATCATAAGTGTGGCAAATCAAATTATGGATAAGGCAACACCGCCATGCGCCCCTTCGGCCGTTACAGTACTCACGGGGAGTGTTTATATTTTTTAATTTTATTTTGAAACTTTTTTCGGAGTGCTTAAGTATACTTAAATATGTACAACAATAAACTACAACAGAAATAACAGTAAAACCCAACAATCATTGTGGAATAACCTCAGGGTGTAGTAGTTTTGTGTCCCCGTCATTCGGTGATTTAATTATGATTAGAAGTTTAGTATTTCCGCCTAAATTTGGTCATATTTAATAGTTCATTATCCAAATTTTATCAAAATAATTAAACATTCATAAATCTATTGCGTCAACAAAGCAGCAGGTTTCAACGTGTTTATGCGTGTATCGCTAATTTTTGGCTGGGACTCTTTATTTTGATCTCTATAGTACACCAGTTGCTCTATATATGCACCATTACTGGATCACCCTTTATAAACGAATATATGATTTTTAATACATTTACCTTGTACTTTAGGTTCAACAAACTCTTTACTAGCAGGTCCTGATGATGCTAGTTTCTCTAAATGGTCGAAACCCGATTTAATCTGTGAATGGTGCTCCCTAATCATGTTCACTTTATCTAAATAGTCCTTGTTCGGCTCCTTTTCCTCCAGTGTCTCTATTCTGTTATATTTATCCAAAGAATCATCTATCGAATCTGAAAGAGATTATACCGGTAAATGAACACCAGTATTCAGCAGGCGCGGCCCGTGAGTTTTTTTACAGGTGGGTCAAAATTTTGTGCGCAACTAGTTATATCAACGCAACAAGCAAAATACACTTTTTTAATTAAGAAAGGTTTTTTAATAATATGCCAAGAAATTATTTACCTACGAATAAACACTGCAAAGATCATAAAATAGGTACTGCAGAATATTGAACATTACTACTGTAGATGTTTATGGTTTTTTTTCTATGTGTTTTAATACTCTAGATTAGTAGATTTTAGCGGCGTCCGTTTTGATAAGTTTAGCATCTCCTCAACGGATGCCGCGCCTTGTACTAAAAGCCCAGAATATAACCAGAACAAAATTCTAAGCTAAAAGTATGATTATTCGTAAAATAAAATTAAGAATGCTGCCGAAACTCCGTTTTCTTTAATAAATACAATACTGGCTACTAGACATACCTAGTAATACGATATTTGTCTACACACGTGCAGGCTGTAAGCTGTATTATAGTAAATATGAGATTGCCAACAATTTTAAAAATATTTTATCGAGGAACAGCTTGTTGCCAATACACCTTTTAGAGCCGATCTAATTTTTTAATTAACAAAAAATTAAAAAAAAGTTCTTGCCCCAACACAGATTCAAACCCTCGACCTTCTGATCAACTCGCTGAGATTGTGCCCCAGGACTACGCTGGTAACGTAAGAAAATTGGTCCGATACCGTTAAATTTGATGCCTACCGCTGGCCCGACAGAAATCGTATTGATAATTTTTTATGTTTAACCGCTAATTAATATTATTAATACAATGCAAATACAATGCGCATATTAGCTACCTAATTAGTTTTTCTTTTTCCGAACCCTATGTTTTGAAATAGTATATTTTATGGGGCGGTTTGAGAGTATTTCCATAGTGGAAGTGGCCCGATATTACTGGTGGGCCGTCGACCAATTGTGTCTCTATTTAACTTCCTCTAGCGCGTATGTCTGTTTCTCTCTTACTTTTAATGAATTTATATCGTCCATATAAACCTATAAGATCAATTTAAAATATAACCCAGCCTGGAGCAAGCTTGGAGATCATTTGACGATGGCTTGGCTTGATTCTTTCTTGGGGAGTTTTCGCATGGAACTTTGAAACAAAAGATTCCTTTTTCGTTTTAAAAAATTAAAAAATAAATTGTTAGGTAGATCATTAAAAATTTTAGGTGGGTCATTGACCAAATGACCTTATGGACGCCTGGTATTCAGTGCTTAATGTTACTCTACTGTTACTGTATTATTTTTGAAGACTATTGTCATGGAGTTATTGATACACGAAAAACAAAAAATAGTATAAACAAAAACAAATGTTTGCTTTCTATGTAAGGTCTTGGGTAGTGATGGGACGTGGGTATTTACCCAACGGGTAAAAATATAAATACCGGGTATTTACCGAGTAAATACCCAAAAAAAATTCACCCAACCGAGAACCGGGTTTTTTCCTTGAAAATCATTTCATCGTAAAAATAACCGATGCGGCACTTTCAACGCAGCTTTGCCGCTCCTATAGAAAGCAACCCAGGCATTGCATTGAAATGAATTGTACGCAGCAGAAGCAGAAGCAGTTTTATTTCCCTCTATCTGGAAAAGTGAGGTTAAAATACAATCATTGTTTTTGTATCGGTATTAGTTTAATTTGTTTTTTTTAAAATACCTGTTATTAAACCGATATCCAACGTAAAAAACGCAATATTATTTGGAAATTGTGGAAGACAAACGATGGCAATTATGTTTCTTGTAAATTCTGTTCAAAACAGTTTCAGCCAGTTCTCCAACGCTGGTCCGGTCGTCCGATCTAATTCCATGATACAATACAAGGAAGATATAATCCAAGCCGTGTAAAATTCGTCCGGGTTCGCGCATGACGTCGCGCTGTGAGTTATTTTTGAAATTTATAACGCGCAATATAGAGATTAAGTTAGTTATAAAAGATTTTATATAAATTCTATTGGCAATATACTTTGCCTCCTGCTCATAATACAAATTTTAAAGTATATGACTTAAAATAATCATGTAAATAAAGGGATAAATTAATTTAAAATAATAAATATTGGTAAATGGCCTGCCAGCTGCGTTCTATGTATTTACTTACATATGTGAAAAGAAAATGTAAATAATTTTATAAAATAAAAATATGCCTAATAATTACGATAATAATTCTCATTTAGAGGCATATGCTTACTAAAATATATATACTTACCTACAGAGCCTTCCGAAAATATGTTATAACTTATAAATAAGAATTTTGATTGTTCCTATAATTTGTCAAATATTTTTTGCTTTGCATGTTTGTGACGAAAACATGTTTTTAGGGTATTTTTTTTGTTTTTTTTTTACACTTTAAATAGTGAATTATTCAAAATTATTGTATTTTCTTAAATCTTAAAATGCCAATCAGCCTCTTTGTCGGATTTTCTCGATTAAAGTCCGCTGATTCGTTATCGTGGAGATTTTTAGCGATTTTATTGTTTGTCACAGTAAACTTTTTTATTGAAGCAGGTTTGTAAAAGCATTAAACACATTTGACATTCATGACATGCCACAAGTCATGCTTTAAATTACCTTCATAATCGCTTTCGTTAAAATGTCTAGAACAGATTCTAGCATTTTTCACATTAAACTTATCTTCTCGTTTGCACAGACGCTTCCAAACACTTTGTGTTTCTTTGCCTTTGGGGAGCTAAAAACTTTAATATCGGGCATAAAGCCCGTGCATTGATTGTCCACATCACAACAATACACATCATACCTCATTTTCACTTTTAAACTCTTAAAAGTTATATAGAAACACCAAAAAATAACTTTAAAACACAACGCGATCTTAACAAAGACGTGTTTCGTTTACAAAATATGGCGGAATTACTCACAGCGTGATGTTTATGGCCACGCCTACCTGCGCGGTGTCATATCTTCTTTTATTTGTATCATGATCTAATTCGACAACCAAAAGTTTTAAACTGACAAGTGTAAGAATAAGACTAAGCTTTATACTATGAATTTGTTTCTGAGGGTTTTCCCAAAATTATAAAGAAAAGAGCAATTTTAGTAGATACGTACTTTCGACAATAATAGAACTAAATTCATTCTAGCAACCTGTTCCAAGATGAAAATCATTTTGAAACCAAGCAAATCGCTGAAATATCAGAATAATTCATAAGTTTTTAATGGCGACTTCTTAACAATGACAGGACAAAAATCTGTTAAAACTCGAAGATCTTAATTCAAACCAGTACTAAATATTAAACCTTCTTAATGAATCTGAACGTTTAGGTTTTCTAATTTGAATAAAATGAGTGGCCATACAAAAACTGCTTTAAGGGCCCCAATGAAGTAAACATATAACATGTCTGTTTTTTATTAAAAAGCTTTCCAGTGAAAAAACCTATGTAAATACCCAATTTGGGTAAATACCCAGGTAAAAACTCTACGTATAAACCCAAAATGTATTTACCGGGTATTTACCCATCACTAGTCTTGTGAAATAATTTATACCACAAACATATAAATATAAAAATGAAAGTTTTTTTGGCATTTGGATTTACATGCTCCTGGATTGTTTCTCAAAACATTCCTTACACATCTCACTGCCATCTTACCAATATTTGTGCCCCATCGTTATCAAATTTCAGACATACTGTATATTATAATAACACTAATATGTGGTAATAAGATTTCTTACTTACTTTCCTCTTTCTCCTCCACCTGCTCATTGGGGTCTCCTTTAACTTTGTACAGCAAAGAGTAATACTGATCGATCTTGTCCTGATGATGGTTAAATTCTTCTTTCAGTGCTGACAACTCGACTTTACTAAAACCAGCAATGTTGGCTTTTTCCCATAGTTTGTTTAGCTTTTTGTCTTTGAACAGGCTTTTGTTGATGTGTTTGTCAGAAGCCTCATTGAGGGCCTACAAGTAAATATAGAATATTCTTTAGCGCCTTTTTTATTCGACAGACATCTCGACTATTATCGACTTTTTACGGGGCGCAATTTAAAAGAAAAAGATCAATATAAAATTTTGATTTCTATTAGGAATTGAACGGATCTCTCCTAGGCCGGACCAGATTTTCAGTCAAATTTGTGAACCGGACATCCGGCCGGATTTTTTCCACTTTGTTAACTCATCATCAATTATTATGTATAAAACAGGTATAAAAGTAATTCGGTTCAGTTTTTTCTTAGACTTAAAACAATTGTGCTCTTTTATAAACATTTATTTTATTGGGCTAAAAGTGACAAACAGTATAATTATCAATTAGGTATATAAATAGGATTAAAAATGCAGTAAAGTTTGGCAAATCAGTCTATGACAGGCAGGGTTGCGACGATTTAAATCAACTGATTTTTTCAATTTTAATCGTGGTTTAAATCAAATTATAAATTGCTGTAAAAACAAGTCGCCGAAGCAAATAACTAGTCAGGAAATTCAAAAAAGGAAGATAGTTTATTTAAAACTGTTTACATATATTATGTAAGTGTAAAAACATAACTAATCGTCATCAGTCCAACGTAAATATTCATAAATTAAACTTAAGAAAACACAAACAGTTTACAACAACAAAAACAGTTTATAGATTATAATATTACCTACATGAATAAATAATAACAAATAAAAATTATTAACGAATACATAAATGGTATTATATGTTTCGCGTCAACCGCACATTAAAAGACGAACGAATTTTCTTGTTCCGACAGGAACGTCGCGGCACGCTGCCGAAAATTTTTCATGTCAACACAAGTTTTTTTTGTATGTCGCCGAGGAGATTTTCTAACTGTAAATCTAGACAACAAATATTTTTGGGGCGAATAGAGAAAAATAATGAAAATAAGTGATTTTAAAGTTCATTATTGCCATATTTAAGGAAAAAAATCGGTATAAATTGATAAAAATCAAAAAATCACGATTTAATCGAAACAATCCGATTTTTTGATTTTTTTCAAAAAAATCGTGATTTTTCCAACCCTGATTGACAGGAACGAAAGGGGGAAATGCCGCAAATGCCAGAATATTCTAATAAATTCTCCGAAAATGGGCGTGCTTATTATTTTTGGCTGAATGAAAGGTAACAAATAAATATAATGAAAACATTCACTATAAATTTACTTACATATTTAACAACAACTTTTAACAATGAAAACAATGGCCTTTTTATCACAGACCCTATAAACATTGGCAATCACTCCTAGCGTTTGACTTTTTAGCGTTTTTTCCGTAAATAAATTGATACATTATGAATGATAACACCGCGCCGCGCCAATGGAAGAATAACCAAGACGCTTGCTATCGCCACTCGCTCTCGGTACATGTCTGGTCAGCCATCATTTCTTTTGCAATAAGTGGATTCATTAAGGAAGAATATTTGACTGGTCTGCATTACGTTGCCAGTTATGTACATCAAAAAATAATTGTTTTCACGCATTAGTTTATTTTTGTTTATTAATCGTCTTAAATATACCTATTTCAATTAAATATAATGTGCCTATAATGCTAACAGTGAATTCCCTTTAATAGTATTATTGTGTTGTATGTGTGTATGTGTTCAAGTGACTAAAAATAGTTTATATTACAACTGGTAATGTAATGGCAATTTAAAAAATCTGACGACATAGCAGCTTAAGAGGGTTTTAATCTTATGCCCGCATTCTTTAAATTCTTTTGGCTGTTACAGACTCACTTGCCAAACTATACTTAAGCTGGTATCTCGGGTATTCATCAGAATATGCGCTATTTAGTAAATAAAAATCATTTATCTGATTTTTTGCTTTATCTACACTGTAACTGCTTAGAGCAGCCAATTTTTCAAAGACAAAAAAATTGCCAATTTATCATTGACCTTCACCAAGAGGAGTCAACAGCATTCATTCATAACTAGCTTTTTCTTTGCTTCATACATTGTGCAAGTGTAGGACAAAGACCAACCGCTATAATTCCGTCTGGGCGCACCTCCGTAATGGCTTTCCTGTATTCTCTATTCGACCAAGCAAACCTCTTAAAAGACAGTTCCAGATGGAAAGAATCAATTTTTTCACACAGCTGGCACTGACGCATCATTCAGCAAAGTTTATAGGTAAAGTTCTGTCAGGAAAAAACAAAAATGACGTAAAATATCACTACACCCGTATATTCTGGCCTGCCTGCAAAGCGCAAACAAAATTACGCGATTCAGATTCTCAATGAAGCAGACGACGCACTCTGGGGCATCGGGCCTTAAAACCTAGCAATAAATCAAAATTAAAAATAACAGGCACACATTTCTTGGTATTAGGGTTAAACACAGCGAACCCCCCCCCCCCCCCCCCCTCATAACACAGGTATAGATAGTCGTTAATCCCGCTTAGGTACCCGTCCGGCTCTTCAGTTTAGGTCAGTTACTTGTGAAGAGTGCATGAGTGTATTTATTTCCTTGTTTACTACCTCCTTTTGTGCCTCCGTTAAGCTATTTTCCTTAAATTATTTTCACCTTTTATTATGGATTCGTCAAGCTCAGGTATGTATTAAATTTTAAATAACATTAAACTTAAAAAAAGTTCAGCTAGTGTTAGAAGCCTATGCAGAGTAAAATAACAATCAAACAAGAGATTACCAAAATTATTCTTGGAAATATAAAGAGTTTTAATTATGTTCCGAGGCAGTCCGAGATCTGGTTTTGCTTTTTTTCTAAAGTACATATATTGCTTAATTCAGAAACTTTTTAATTTCTTGCTCTTTTTTGCGTTGTTCCATTTGGTTTTCGGACTAGTTATTTAAAAAAAAACAACTATAGGTACTTTTGGTTTATCCACAGATTTTTTTTTTATTTTCAGGAACCTCTTCCAACACAATGTTTATATCAAGAAGATATTGACATTATGAAATGTTCTGAAATTAACGAAATTGAAGAGCAATTTAACTTTTTCAAAGTAGAGACTAGAAAGCGGACAAAATGGTACAATATGCCTCCTACGCTTCATAAATATTTTATACATGGGCCTGAAATAATATCTTTAGTTCTTTTGCCTATAGGCCAGCTGAGAGAGAAAGCACAAGAAGCTTGAAACAATGATTTTAATAAATACATAGAGCACTACTCACGTAGCCGTGAAAAGACTAACGAAGATATTTTTCATTCATTTTTGCTCAATTCTGACCCAGTAATTACCAGTAAACGCAAATTGCAAAAAAAAACAAACAACTTCCTACAGAAGCATTAAATTACCTAAAACTGCCAACCTTTCAGCCTCTTATTTTTACTACAGTTATGACGATTGGAGCGAAGATTCATTGCCGCTTCATTGCATTTTCAAGACACCTCTTCACATTCTGAAGACGATGCTTTTTGTTAAAAGTTATAGTTTTCCAAAAACATAACGAAAACCTACACATGTAGCGCTGTTTATCACGTTTTTTTCTGTGGTGTATGTCTTTCATTTCAAACGATAATAACATCTCTATAAATAAAAATTGTACTTAGAAAGTCATTCATAACGTCTGTGATTTAACGCCAACTTTGAAGGCCCGTTGCTCCAGTGAGCGACGCCCCGTGAAGCCACTTTCACTCTAAATTTCGGCACTATGCAGTGGAAATAAATTATTAAAAATTTATTATCATAAAAATAGTGGTACTTATATTGGTATATTTTATGAATCCTTGGTCATACGCTTTAGCCTGTGGTATTTATGATTGCAGATACGTATTAACCCACAGTAATTGCGTTATTTTAGAAAAGTCTATCAAACTGCAAATATTCTACATAAATGAAAGCCTGGCAACAGCCATTCTTGAGGAGTAGGTGGGGGATTATATCATTTGGCAGGTTTTAAATAACTTGTGACCCTGATTGCTCTAAAATATAAATAATGGTATCTAACTGATTCGACATCAATGCAATTTATACTCTTTATGCTTATGTATATTGGTATGTTACACTGAAAAAAAAGTTTTATCCGCGAAAAATGATAAAAATTGTATACATTTTGAAGCTATGATGTCCATGCTATTGGTTTATGGGGTAAATAATTCACACAGTGGTTTTAATCAAACGATAATAACATCTCTATAAATAAAAATTGTACTTAGAAAGTCATTCATAACGGCTGTGATTTAATGCCAACTTTGAAGGCCCGTTGCTCCAGTGGGCGACGCCCCGTGAAGCCACTTTCACTCTAAATTTCGGCACTATGCAGTGGAAATAAATTATTAAAAATTTATTATCATAAAAAATAGTGGTACTTATATTGGTATATTTTATGAATCCTTGGTCATACGCTTTAGCCTGTGGTATTTATGATTGCAGATATGTATTAACCCACAGTAATTGCGTTATTTTAGAAAAGTCTATCAAACTGCAAATATTCTACATAAATGAAAGCCTGGCAACAGCCATTCTTGAGGAGTAGGTGGGGGATTATATCATTTGGCAGGTTTTAAATAACTTGTGACCCTGATTGCTCTAAAATATAAATAATGGTATCTAACTGATTCAACATCAATGCAATTTATACTCTTTATACTTATGTATATTGGTATGTTACACTGAAAAAAAAGTTTTATCCGCGAAAAATGATAAAAATTGTATACATTTTGAAGCTATGATGTCCATGCTATTGGTTTATGGGGTAAATAATTCACACAGTGGTTTTAATTAAGTAATTTTAACAAAACAATTTACAATTCTGAAGATAGTTTACAAATAAACCGAAAAGTAAACCAAAATGGCTTTTTAATTTTAACATAATCGACTGATAAACCTAGGAAACCCCAGAAAAATTTGTCAAATATGTTCAAGAAATAAGTCAATTTCTCTTTTATGTGTCTACATTGGAAGGTCACTAGTTTTTTTTAAAGCAAATAACTGAGTGGCAATAATGTTACAAAAAAAAAATAGTAGAGATAAGAGTGGATTACTCGTCCTAAAAATGTATCTTTATTCCAAGATATTATTAAAATTATTATATTCAATTACTTTTTTATGTAATAGTATTATTATTACTATACAAGGCTTTAAAATAAAGAGAACCTTGCTTATTTAAAAAAAGTACCTTATAAGGATAAACCTTCTTTTCATCATGCACATCATCAATCTGATCCAACAAGCCATAGTTAGTCATAATAGTTTTTAACTTGTCCCTTAACTCTGCCTCCTTGAGCCCATCCTTGTCCTTTCCTTCAGCTCTAAGGTGTTTCCAAGTAAGTTCTTCTTTGTCATGGAGTTTTAGATCTCCAAATAGTGATTGTAATTTTTGATCTGTTAAACGCTATGGAAAAAATTAATTATTTTAAGAATATATATATATATATATATATATATATATATATATATATATATATATATATATATATATATATATATATATATATATATAAATTTTGTTTTGTAAGAAGGGGCCATCTATCATCATTTTCTCCCAAGTAGTGCTATGTGCACCATGAATTTTATTATAAATTCTTCTATAGGTTATAAAAAGGGAGCATCTGCAGTATTTGTCCTTCTCAGAAAACTATAGGGAGCTACCTGCAGAAATCCCACATTTTCTTAGACTGATTGAAAAAATGGTCCATCTACCATTTAGATCATTTGGAATTAAAAATATTATTCTCAAATTTTGAAACATAGGGCCAGCTACCATTTGGGTCAATGTTAAAGAGTATTTCGCTTTTAGGTTTTGACACATACAGGTGTTCTGCACTTAGGTGTCTATTTTTACCTTCATTTTGATTATACAAAACTAGTTCTGTAGATAAAGTATTTAAGGATAAGATGTATGTACATGTTGGATTGTGTAAATAAATAAAAAAAAAATCTAAAAATAACAGTTACCCAAAAAGGAGCCAAGAAGTAACCTATAAACTTATTGTGAGAATCCAAAAAAGGAGTCAGCTGCCAGGTAGTACCCATTTTACGATTAAAGCAACTAGGATCCCATACTTATGTTATGAGGTCAACTTAAGTCAGGTGCCATTCGCCATGCCATTGACTGCCTTGATGAGACCAATGAGAAGGTTGTATGATGTCCAATGAAGAAATTTTAACTTGCTTATTCTAGTGTCCATTTGTTTTTTAGAGATAGCTATGTCTATGTTTTAAGATTTTTGGAATACTTAAAAATGTTTTGGTATTACATAGTTTCGTTTCTATCTACCTTTTAAAAAAAATATGTTTGTTGAACCATTTATGCAACAATAAAAAATATTTCTTAAAAAGGGGCTTGTGATTTTTTTCTAAAAAAAAAATTGTGTGCTTGAATTTAATGTCCTACTATTACTAACACATAACCCATGTAACACATGTAACCCATTACACATACAAGGTTTGAACTCTGTACATTAGTCACTAAAGTTATAAAACGTAATATCAATCAAATTGTATATCTTAGCGCTCCTGAAAAAATTTGTTTTTGTTTGATAGCCCCTTTTTACAAAACATGGACGATATAGGGTTTCTTTCTGCAGCAGTTTCAAATCAATCAGAGCCAATGAGATTGCCTGGTTTCGATCAGCAAACTGTTTTCCTTGAAGATGATTGGCTCCGACTAGTTTCAAACTGCTGCAGAAACAAACCTATAATCAATCTGTATGTGTACAATATATAAACATTCTTAAGATGGTTACGATTTGTTACATTTGATCAAAAATATGCACCTTATGAGAACATTTTGAGAATTTCAAACGTAAATTTTTGAAAAACAGTATGCAGATGTACAAGGTTTCCAATGTTTTCATCCAAGTAAGGTAGGTATAAGTATTTCTAATGTGTCAAATACATACATAGTAGTTTACTACAACTTACTACATGTAAGTAAGTAAACTTTACTTACATGTACAGCTTTAGACCACAATAAATTCAACTTGGCCATCCTGAACGGTCTATCCAAGTGTTTTAAAGAAATAGGTCTAAAATCGTCTCCTGGCGTTTCCTCTGCTTGATTTTCTTTATTTTTAAGTACATTGGCACCTTTGGAATACTTATTATGGCACTCTATTACTATACAGATGCTACTGAACAGTAAAAAAATGTAAATTTGTCCGATTTTTGGCATTTTAAAAAATATTTAAACACTACTTCAAGATCAGAAGCTGGTCGTCAGAGAAAATACTGAATACTGTTAACCTCATTCACCACAGATGCGTCAAGTGTCAAATCAAACATAAACAATGGCTCAGTCTGATAGTTTGATAACTTGTCCCAGTGTTGCCAACCTGCTGGCAGTAATTTACCGTACCAGCGGTCTAAAATTACCGTATTTTAGGTCAAATTACCGTACATTTAAACAATCGGATATTTGTAGAAGAAAAAAACGTCTTTTCCAGCGGCCTGGTGTATATAGGGCTTATTCTACAGTCGATCAAAATTGTGCACAAAAATAAAATATTTTTGGTTCAATTTTTTTTATTTCATCCTTTTTAAATTAATCTGACAGATCCTCTACAAGAAAATCATCATCACCTTCCAAGCAACAGCCATTTTATTCTGTGAATCCCAGTTCCGTTGCAGTTACTAAGTACATAAAGTACACAGGCGCGGCTCGTCCATAAGGTCATTTGGTCAATGACCCACCTAAATTTATTTAGAATGATCTACCTAATAATTTGTTTTTTAAAACAGAGAGATGTTAACGCAACGGAAACCAAAGGCAAACCCCATCATCGTTTTCGGCCGGCTAGTGGTTCTGTGTTCTGGTTGACATAAAAGTGACAGGAATTTTGACAGTGATCAGACATACCAGCAGTGGCACTCTGTAAGAAAAATAGCGATAGCGACCGGGGTCTCTTCGAAACATACCGAACGGTGATACGTAGTAAGAATTTGCAAAGAGACCCCGATCGCTATCGCTATTTTTCATACAGAGTACCACTGCATGACTTCATATCGTTCGCAGTCCGAATGGGTTGGTCAGTCAGTTGTCAGTTTATATAGTTGATTGGTCGTGGTTTATTTTTGGTTTATTGATTTTGGAATATTTAACTGGTTATCTGGCCTAGTAATTAACATATTTTCAATATTTTGTGATTTAATACCATGTGCGCCAATCTACATGTATAGCTCTTGTAATATAGTTAGTGGCAAATTCATCATCTATATAAATCTATTGATTAACAAATATATGAACATAGTTATGGCACAGCACATAAGTTGTCTTAAGCTAAGTTCTGACAGACGCGGACTGCGGAATCCGGAGAAATGTCAAGTGGCAATTTCGGATTATTTTACAGTATACGTTCTGACAGATGCGAAATTTCGCAATTTTTGACGTTTGGTAAATGTCAAAAATTGATAAATTCTCAATTCTCATTTGCTTTTGTTATTGTTGATTGTTGTTAAAAAGTAGGTTGCAATGCAAAGAAACAAGACAATTTTATTAATTGCGTTATATTTTTATCTTCGTCATCGGGGCACCGTAAAAATTCATAAACCCTGAATGTTAAAAGCATCTATCATGATTTTACAAAAAAAGATTTTAAGAATTAGAAACTGTGAAGGAATTTTATGCATAAAAGGACCATTCATATATAGTCCTGTCGGAAAGGAATTACTTACTGGTAATTTTAAATAGATGGTCACTTCCGTCGATGGGCACGTCCAGTCCAAAGCCACTCTTTCATCATTTATTAAAACTCAATCTGCAAAAATTCAGTCATTTTTAAAAATTTGTGTTGATTTTTAGCACATACACTTTAATTCCAACGAAAGTTGCTTGTTTTAGATTAGATCCAAAATATAACCTCAAAAAAGGTCGATAACAGAGAAAAATATATGTTTTGTCTTTCTCTACGAGGAAAAATCCGTAAAAAAGTTAAAAATATTCCAACTTTTATCTGTCATCGCAAAAAGTTAAAAATTTCCGCAATTTTTTCCCGCCATGAAATCTTGCTTCAAATATGACCAATCAGGAGAGATTCGCAAAAAAATATCCGCATTCCGCGTCTGTCAGAACTAGGCTTTATGTGCTGTGGTTAAGGCAATGGCCGTAGTCACCACATATACAAAAGCTCGACTTATGACTTAATCGCGCTTAACTCCCGTTCTTCATGTGCACCGAAGTCAAAATGAAGTTTAGGCTTTCTTAAAGTTAAGCTCCCATTTTCGGCGGCATAAACTGCATCATTTTGTCCTAAACATAACCAAAACTTTTTGCGAAGAATAGTCATTCGGTGTTTAGAAGTATTTAGGCAGTGAACTCAATACTACCAGTATTGAGTTCACTGTATTTAGGTTTCAACAGGATTTTCATCGACTTTACTTCGATTTTTCGTAATTAAAGTTATCCCTGACATATGGAAGCAGAGGATGAGATTTTCTTTGAGGATGATATTGATTTGTTAGACATACTGGTCGTATTCGGTTTTCCCCCGGCGGATTTATGACAGACCGAATTATACTGAGGATATGGGCGATTTGGGCGTTTTTCGGAGATTTAGGTTAACGAAACCTACAGTGATATCCTTACTAGACCTGATAGAATATCAACTAGAAAGATTGAAAGTTTTGTGCTGGGGACGCTCGGTCGGTTTTCTTGTCTTCTAATGTGCAATTACACGCATCAAATGAGCCTTTTCAGAATTGTTAAAGTTCGGTACTCGAACTTTTTGTGCACTACTCATGATTTTTGAAGTTAAAAAAAATATCGAAAATTAAAATCACATTTCGGTTGTTAGCAAGTTTTTTAAATATTCGCTTTTGGCTCCACCGGTTGTTGTCATTTATCTCCCTTTCTGTCTTTGTACGAACTATAAACAAAGACAAAAGACAAAATAATAACAACTACCCGTAAATTTAAAAACGACCTTGTATTATTTGCAGGTGTTGCCAAATTTATTTTAGGCTTAGGAAAGCTTGGCTTACTAATCCGCAGTGCAACGCATTACAAGTTAAGCGAAACTTTATATTTCAATTTAGCTTAACTAAGCGTCGCTTAAGCATTAAACGGGAAATTTGGACATATAAAAGTTTGTTTTAAAAAGCATGAGTATTATATGCACGAAGGCACAGTAGTTTAACTCAGGTATGAACTAACTAAGCACTTTTTGACGTCCATAGCAAGGAATGGTTAGGATCAACAAAATCTGACCCAGAAGGCAGAGCAGCAGAAAACTTCGCTCACCAATTTGATCAGAGAGCCAACATACTTTCCCCGCGTTTCTACCCATAATCCAAATCCACTAGACTTTTTCTTACCACCCATCCTGAGCCATACTTAACATCTGTATGCGCTTCCCTTGGTCGTTCAGATCATGGCCTCATTACCGTCTCTTGTCCCATACATCCCGAGTTTGCTGAAATCATGCCAGAACGCACGATCTGGCACTACAATTCTGCCGACTGGTATGGCCTTCGAAACTTCTTCTCCGCTTTCCCTTGGAACCCTGTCGGTTTTTCCATTCCCGATCCCTCCGAAATTTGCTCTCATATCACAGACATTATTCAAGCAGGTATTGAAGGTTGCATTCCACATACCCGCAAGAAACCTAAATTCCACCATCAAAAGCCATGATTCTCCAAGGCCTGTGATATAGCCAGGCTTAAAAAAGTTCAAGCTCACAAAAGCTATCTTCAAAATCCTACACCCGAAAATCGTCAAATTTTCACCGAGGCAAGAAATCAATACAACCAAACTATCTTAGAGTTCAAAAATGCTTCTATAACAACCGCATAAAAGATAAAGTGCTTTCCTGTCCCAACGGCAGCAAATCTTTCTGGTCCCTTGCCAAAAACATTGGTCAAAACTTCTGTAGAAGCACTTTTCCTCCCCTGACCTTTGACAATGAAATTATCGCCACCTCTAAAGGGAAAGCTGAACTATTCGCCAAACAATTCGCTGCCAATTCCACCCCGATCGCTTCCCCCAATTTCGGGTTCCAACCACTAAGTCTGTACCCCACAAAATGCCCGATGTAATACTTAAGGTCAAGCAAGTTCAAAAAATTCTTCTATCCCTCGACACCAAAAAGTCCTCCGGTCTGGATGGCATACCAGCAAATGTCTTTAAAAAATGCGCTCCAGAACTTGCACCCATCTTAACTCGTCTTTTCCAGATCTCTTATGACAAGGGTGTATCTTCCCAGATAGCTGCTCGTGTGCAGCCTGTACCGAAGAAAGGTTCCAAGTCCCTTCCATCCAATTATAGACCGATCTCTCTTCTCTCCGTTGTCAGCAAAGTCATGGAGAAAGTGATCAACTTACAAATTCTAAAATATCTAGAAAAACACAAAATCATTCATGACAGACAGTACGGATTTCGTCACCAATGATCCAGAGCTGATCTCCTTAGCTTTGTCACACATAACTGGAACAAGTCTCTCGAATTTTATGGTGAATCTCGGATTGTTGCTCTCGATTTTTCCTAGGCTTTTGACAAAGTATGGCATGCCGCACTCCTCAACAAACTACTTTCTTACGGTCTTTCTACCAAACTATGTACCTGGATCGGTAGCTTCCTCTCTAATCGGCGCATATCTGTTGTGGTTGACGGTCACTCATCTAACTTCCATCCTATCAATGCTGGCGTCCCCCAAGGTTCAGTCCTGGCACCAACCCTATTTCTTCTTCACATTAATGACCTGCTCTCTTCAACACCAATCCCATCCACAGTTATGCTGACGATAGTACTCTTCACTCCAATATTCATTTTTCCAGACAAGTTTCGAATCATGAGTTGGATAATAGACGCAGATCTATGTACCTATCCCTTTCCCAAGATCTCCAATTAATCTTAGACTGGGGTTCCAAGAACCTCGTTCAGTTCAACGCCTCCAAAACCCAGTTTTGCTCCTTGTCACGCAAAAAATCTGGCAACGCTTACCCCATCCACATGAATGGCCAAGCCCTACAAAACAAAGACACATTCGATCTTGTTGGAGTCGCTTTTGAACATGATCTCAGCTGGCACAAACACATTACTTCAGTAGCCACATCGGCAGCTAAAAAGCTTGGTTTTCTCTTTCGAGCCAGAAAATACTTCTCCCCTTCCAACTTATACACTCTCTATGTTTCCCAAATAAGACCTAACCTAGAGTACTGCTCCCACGTCTGGGGAGCGGCATCACCTTCGACACTTAACATCCTTGATTCTATCCAAAAGAGAGCCATTCGACTTATCAGTGACCCAGCCCTCACGAGAAAACTCCCTTCTCTCGCTCATCGCCGCGCTGTTGGGGATTTATCCCTTTTCTACCGCTACTTCCACGGATTTTGCTCTGAAGAATTAGCCGGTATTATTCCCCCCTTGACTGTTCCTTACAGAACAACAAGAGGCGCGTTACGTATGCATCCCTTTACTGCCCAGCAACAAAAGCCTAGAACATACCACTTCTCTCGCTCATTCATACCTAGGGAGTCCAGATTATGGAACAAATTGCCTGCAGATGTTTTCCCTTCCCGTCCCAACCTCCAATCCTTCAAATCCCGTGTCAATAGACTACATTTCCCTTCTCTTCAGATGCCCACGGTACGTTAGAACTTAGGCTTGAAGTCTACGTGGGACGTCTTAGATTAAAAAAGAGAATAATTAGTGAAAATATTCTAAATACTGTAAAAAAATTGTGAACTGTCACATTTATCAATAAACTAAATAACTGGACGCATATATCTATAGTCTGATTTGATTTATTATTATAAAATTCACATTTTCCAATGTTCCCATTTTCATAAGTATACAAAGCGCTTCCCGCCGAATTCACACGATCAGCTGTTGTAAACAATAGCAAACCGCTTCAGCTACCATTAAACGAGGCTGCAGTGGGATTCCGGGAGGTCGTAGAACTCTATTTTTAAGACAAAGGGATATTTTTTCGCTCTGTTTAACGTTCGCTGTCGAATGACCGGCAGACAAAAACAACACGATCGCTTTGTGTCGATTATAGAAAACTATAACCACCCGGAGTTGCACCTCTGGTTCTTAAATTGACAGATCAAAATGGTACCATGACGTCACCGTTTTCCATTCGAAAACGATTGGTTCATTTTGATCACGACGATGAACTGAGGCCAGCCGATTCGCTGCATTTGTTTCTGCCAACTTCTTCGAACTTCGAATATTAATGAAGAAGAAATTTATACTTAGCCCTCAAAAAGGTTTTGAATTCTTTGACGGTTACATATTGTCCCAAAAATAATTTTCCGTTCAATTTTTCCATTACAAATATTAAAATATGTTTGAATTAAGTGAGGAAAGACTAAGAAATGACGAAATGGAGATACACTGTTATGGATTCAGTTCAAGTCAGATCTATCTACATTGTAAGTTTAAGAATATCTCTATTTTTGGTAAAAAGATTTTATAAGTATTTACCTGTGCAATTTCTATAATAATGTGGTATAATGCACATTGATAATATACAGATATTAAATATTTATCTATGCTACCTTGTTTAAGGTTTTATTATACAAATTTTTTTAAAATTGGCATCATTTTTACATTTTTTAGAATGGAGTCTCCTTTTTCACAGTTAAGTTTTTATTATATTTTCTAAAGTACCTAAATTAAAATCAGTTAATACAATTTCCTTTTTCAGACAGAGAATCAATTGACAATAGACTTAAAATACTCATGTTGGATCTGTCAAACGTTTTAAATGAAATGGGCCATGAAGCTGTAAACCAAATGTTAATTGAGCAGTATAAGGCCTTTTGGGCTGCAGCTGAACCAAGTTTAAATAAGTTTTATGTAAGATTGAAGTATATACTTATAGTACAGTTTAAAATTTTATAATTCATTGCTATATTTTGGGTTGACCTATGTTGTTTATTTTGTCCATATTCTCTGCGAAATATTTCTTATGGTCCACATGCTTATAGACATTAGTACAAGGGCCTAAAGCAAATTATTAATAATATGTCTATAAACAGTAAATCTATAAATCCAAGATCCTGACATTTCTCATTTGAATATTAGGTAATTATTCGGATTAATGGAACCACCGAATTTTTTGATGAAATTTTGCACAACGCTCAGACATGCACAGACCCTAATTTTGGGTTGTAGAACACGAATCCGAAGTCAGTTTTTGGCGGTCTCGTAAGGTTTTTCCAAAAAAAATTTGTTTAACTTTTAGGTTAGCTTTTTCCGAGGCTTTTTCAATGAAGTTCTTTAAATTTCGGCACTTTTACTTAAACACATCTATACAAGTCATTACCCACTATTTTTCTGAATCATATTTAGGCAAATTTATGTAAAAACATTAACAAAACAGAAAATATCAGAAAACTAAAAGAAAATAAACACGCAACCTGTGGTACACATACTCGAAATTTCTGATGGAAAGACGCGATGTTGCCAAATTTACAAATCGTTTTTCCCACAAATACTGCTAGCTTTACATAAAGTTAGCGGGAAAATGCGAAAATGAACCAAATTTAACCAAAAGGGCAAAAAGATGACCCCAACCAACACCCTGGCGCACCGATCCCTCTTCGCCTGCGAGGAAAGACTTGTCAGGGCCCCTAACTAGGTGCTAACCCTGTTCCGACCTTAGGGTGCCCTCCGATCCACCGTTATACCACCGTTATATCGAAAATATTAAATCGGTCACCTAATTCACCGACTTAGAAAAGTTTTTTATGCGAACGGTGGATCGGAGGGCACCCTAAGGTCGGAACAGGGTTAGCACCTGGTTAGGGGCCCTGACAAGTCTCTTTCCTCGCAGGCGAAGAGGGATCGGTGCGTCAGGGTGTTGGTTGGGGTCATCTTCGGCTGTGTTGTAGAAGCGGTACAAAGTTCGCCAAGATTAATTTCATTTGGGATAAAAAATACGTACCTAAACGTGGCAACACCGGACACAGGAATATTGTTGACAGGTTGGAAAATAATGGCGGCTAATAGCGAGTTAAAACGGAATTTTCTATAGAAAAAAGCAATTTTCTTAGCTATTTTTGCCTAAATGTGGTGTTTTGTGACGAAAAAAATTAAAAATTATAAGTTTACAGACATGTTTAAGTGAAAGTGTCGAAACTTAAAGGAATCTATAGAAAAAGCTAACCTAAAAGTTAAAAAAAATTTTTTTTGGAAAAACCATAAGAGACCGCCAAAAACTGACTTCGGATTCGTGTTCTACGACCCAAAATTAGGGTCTGTGCAAAATTTCATGAAAAAATTCGTTGGTTCCATTAATCCGAATAATTACCGAATATTATATGTGTATGACTTTTAATTTAATTTAATTATTATTTTAAGGAAGAAATTCAAGGACACCTTGCTTTACCGAAAAATTTTGTGCCTAAAGATTTGAGAAGGCCGGAGGAGGTGTTTTGTGAATCTGAAATAACAAAACTTGAAAGAGAAATACTAAGTGTGGAACAACAATACCTGGGTGTAAGTAAGAAAAATCTTATAGCATTTTTATATTGGTGACACCATGTGCACTATCTTTCTCTCTTTTCCTAACCATATGAAAGAAAACGGGATGCAGTTACACTCAAAACATCCTAGTTTTTTTTATTAAGCAAATGTATTAAGTTAGCATAGTGTACTCAGTGTGAATAACACCATCTATTGAGTTTTGCTGAATTTTTTTTACCACATTTCGCAGGTAAAAAAGTCTTGCTCGCATTTAAAGACAGCTCAATAATTCGTTTACTCAAAGTGTACCTATTACTGTATTAGTATGAAAAACGCTTCTACCTGGGATTCCCTGGCTCGTACTCGGCGACGTGACCTGCGGCGCGGTCTGGCAATTTATGCACTTACCACCTATCTATTAGAGAATATTCTCGAGAATAATCTCGTTCCCGAGAATATTCTTTTGAGAATATTCCCTTCGCACATCTCTACAATATATCAATAAGGGCCTTGCTTTGATCCATCCTGCCTGCCGCGTTAGCATACGCTCACCATTGCATCTAAAGAAACAGCTCAATAATTCGTTTACTCAACGTTTATTACTTTATTATTTAGTATGAAAAACGCTTCTGCCTGGGATTCCCTGGCTCGTACTCGGCGACGTGACCTGCGGCGCGATCGGGCAATTTATGAAGTTACCAAGAGAATATTCTCTAAAAGAATAATCTATTGGAGAATATTCTCGTTCTCGAGAATTTTCTTGAGGAATATTCTCGTTCTCGCGAATTTTCTTAAGAGAATTTTCTCTCCTCACATCTCCAGTCAAACAAAAAAAATATTTTAAAGAAAATTACTAGGATAATTATTTACCTAGAATTTTTGTACCATGTAATTTTTGAACTTTTTAGTCCGAACCCAACCAAGAGAATATTCTCTAAAAGAATAATCTATTGGAGAATATTCTTGTTCTCGAGAATTTTCTTGAGGAATATTCACGTTCTCGACAATTTTCTTTTGAGAATATTCTCTCCTCACATCTCCAGTCATTACAAACCCAAAAAAATTATTTTAAAGAAAATTACTAGGATAATTATTTATCTAGAATATTCGGATCGAAAAACGGACTGATAAGTAAAACTTTAAAATCTCAAATACTTTCTTTTTACAATACATTTACCTAAACTTAAAACCACTAGAAATTGAATATATTTGGGACAAACTGGACATTTCGATTTTTAACTAAAATTTTTCACGTTTTTTTGGGTCGAAATGGACATGATATCCAGATTTTTTAGTTTCTTCATTCTTTATAGGAAGGGAGCAGTCGCCGATTAAATTTCGATTTTTTGACTTTTTGCACCGCACATCGGTACTTTTGAATCACTCCGTATTTTTCCCTATCTAATTCTTTTCCAATTTTTCACCCCTATCATATAGAGGGATAATCAGACTTTAAAATACAGACTGAATGGGTCATCCAGGAACGTATTTAAGGGGTAAAAACTGTTTTTTTTTATTTTTTCCAACAAATTCTATTTTTAACTGACATTATTCTACACTATTTTTCCTATTTAGTGATTCTTTTTGGGTTTATTTTATCCGTTAATTATCTAGTTATGTAATCAAATAAAAAGCGTGGTAATGTGACAAAGCTTAATTTAAAAATTTCAAATTTTTACTTGAAAATTTGGAATAAGAACTTAAAAGTTAAAACAACTTTTTTATTTAACGTTTTGCATTAAAATTTAAAAAAAAGGCAGCTTGCTCTTAATCAAATTTTCCTTTTTTGTATTTTTTCCATACCCTGTACTAAAAAACAAATTTTTGGCACCGTGGATCTTATTTTTTAAGCAAGCAAAAACTTTTCAAAAGAATGTCCTTTTTCTTATCTTTCGTTTGTCCTCCCCGTCACTGTATATTTTGTATGCAATAGGTACTATAAAAACACTTCTGTAGCAGTTATGCCCCATAAGTGTAAAATATAAATTTTAAATAAATATTGCCTTTTATGTCGGTTTCACAAAAATTTCCTAGTGCGTCCCAGTCTGTTGTACACACGCAAATTTATAATCCGTGCATTTTAAATTTGCATCTACATATTAAAATATATCCAATAAAACTTTTTTTGTAGGAAATTTACTACTTGCATGCTTTACAACAACGCAAAGAAGTTATAGAAAAAAAATGCTTAGCTTTAAAAACCCAGATTGACTTAGCTGCAAAGATTATAAAAGAAAATATGATAAAAATGGAACATTTTGACGTTTTGGACAAGAAAAGAGGGGAAAGAATGGAGAAGTATCTAGAAGGACTTGACAGAAAAATGTTGATGGAGTGTATGTGCGCGGAAGGGAAAAGTGAGGCAAAACAAGAGGCAAATTTGAAAAATTTTAAGATGATTATTGAGAAAAATAAAAATGAAAGTATGGAGGATGTATGATATTAGATATCAAAGTCCATTGTCTTTGTAAAGTACTTCAGTGTACAACTGTGAGCGGTAATAGAGATTTATTTATTGGATTATTTCAATGATTTCTAAAAAAATTCTATCACCTACTAATGTACAGGGTCTTCCAACGAGGACTGAACAGGGGCTCATTTTTGAGCTTCCTTGTATTTAAAGAAAAATCTAGAATAGCCAGTCGATGTACTTTTTCCTGCAGAATTCAAAAATGAAACCAAAAATTTATTTGAACCAGAAACAAAAGAGTTACGCTATGGATAAGGTGTTTTTTAAATGGAACATAGCTTTTTTTATACGATTTTCGGAACGAGTGAGTTTTTTTTATGTCCGTTCTGATTAAAATATTTAATATTGTGACAGCTATTTTTATTAAATTTTAATGTTTTATCCAGTATAATTTAACTTCAACCTGTTTGAAACATACACTAGGTAATAAAGGTAAAATCACCTTGAAATCCTTCAAAGTCAAAAAATTTGACAAATTTACTATGATATTGCCGAAATGAAATATTCATTAGATGAGAGATTGCAGATTGTTATCTTGTTCTACAAATGCCAAGAAAATGCAAGAGAAGCAATATTATATATATATATATATATATATATATATATATATATATATATATATATATATATATATATATATATATATATATTATATATTATAGTAAATTTGTCAAATTTTTTGACTTTGAAGGATTTCAAGGTGATTTTACCTTTATTACCTAGTGTATGTTTCAAACAGGTTGAAGTTACATTATACTGGATAAATCATTAAAATTCAATAAAAATAGCTGTCACAATATTAAATATTTTAATCAGAACGGACATAAAAAAAATCACTCGTTCCGAAAATCGTATAAAAACAGCTATGTTCCATTTAAAAAACACCTTATCCATAGCGTAACTCTTTTGTTTCTGGTTCAAATAAATTTTTGGTTTCATTTTTGAATTCTGCAGGAAAAAGTACATCGATTGGCTATTTTAGATTTTTCTTTAAATACAAGGAAGCTCAAAAATGAGCCCCTGTTCAGTCCTCGTTGGAAGACCCTGTACCTTTCAACAAATTTTTTTACAGTGATACAGTTTTCTGTGTCAATATTAAATTCATTAGGTAATTTTCAGTAATAGTAACTAAGAATACATTTTAATATAAATAGATTTTAATTTCAATGCATATATGTATATTTTTTATATTCCAGCAAAAATGTAAATTGACTAGAATAGCTAATAAATAAGCATATGATTTATTACTTTAAAATATTTTGCAATTACATATACCTACCAGGCGCGGCCCGTCCATAAGGTCATTTGTTCAATGACCCACCTAAAATTTTCAGTGATCTACCTAATAATTAATTTTTTAAAACCAAAAAAGAATCTTTTCTTTCAAAAAAGTGCTTGTTCCATGCGAAAACTCCTCAAGACAGAACCAAGCCAAGCCATCGTCGAAAGATTATCCAAGCTTGCTCCAAGCTGGGTCGTATTTTAAATTGACTTCATAGGTTTATATGAACGATATAAATTCATTAAAACTAAAAGAGGAACAGACATACGCATTTTAGGAAGTTAAAAAGAGACAATTGGTCGACGGCCCACCAATAATATCGGTCCACACCCACTATGGAAATACACTCAAACCCCGTAAACTATACTCTTTCAAAACATTTGGTTCGGAAAAAGAAAAACTAATTCGGGAGCTAATATACGCATTGTATTTGCGTTGTATTAATAATATTAATTAGCGGTTAAACGTAAAAAATTATAAATACGATTTCTGTCAGGCCAGCGCTAGGCATCAAATTTAACGGTATCGGACCAATTTTCTTACATTACCTGTGTAGTCCAGAGGTACAATCTCAGCAAGTTGACCAGAAGGTCGAGGGTTCGAATCTGTGTTGGGGCAAAAACATTTTTTTTATTTTTGTTATTTAAAAAATTAGATCGGCTCTAAAAGGTGTATTGGCAACAAGTTGTTCCTCGATAAAATATTTTTAAAATTGTTTGCTTGGGTTTTTTACTACAGCTTACACCCTGCACGTGCGTAGACAAATATCGTATTTCTAGTCGCCAGTATTGTATTTGTTAAAGAAAACTGAGTTTCGACAGCGTTCCTAATTTTATTTTACGAATAATCATACTTTTAGCTCAGAATTTTGTTCTGTTTATTCTGGGCTTTTAGTACAAGGCGGCGACATGTATTGAGGAGATGCTAAACGTATCAAAACGGGAAGCCGCTAAAATCTACCAATCTAGCAGTGGCGGCTCGTGACTTTTATTTGGGGGGCACAAATACAAATCAATAAATAATAACTACTTAAAAAATTGTAAAACAGTCTTTTGTAATAAATATTGCACTGAGTTTATTTCTGATTCCATTTTTTGGAAACGGTGGATCGGAAAAACCGAAAAGTAAGAACAAAACAAAATACACAGTACTAGAATTACTAGTAATACTACGCACTAATGCACTACTATTAATTAATAAACTATTTAAATAAAAAAAATATCCCTCAACTGATCACAATAGAAATAAAAATTATTAAACCTTCACGTGCTAATATAATATCAAGAAAACTAAACATAAAATTGTCCAATAATCTCTTCCGCCCGCCACGCCAAGGACAACGCCGCTTGAAATCCAAACAATAAACAAATGCTAGGAGACACGAAATATTGTGCCCATCGAGATGCCGATAGCACGCGATTTTAACCCTAATTCTCCAATGCATAGACCGGCGTCGCCACCAAAATTGATGATGAAATTGGGACAAATCTGCTGTGTCCCCGGAGATAAGTTTTGATCGCCGCGCGCCATGTGACATGCAAGGAAAGAGGTATAGAGGCGTGGCGGTGTATTATTTCTTTTTGACTTTTGATAAAATATTTTTTATTTGTCGAAAATCTAGAGTGGGCACGTGCCCTTGTGCCCTTTAGCACCAGCCGCCACTGCAATCTAGAGTATTAAAACACATAGAAAAAACCCATAAACATCTACTTAGAGTAGTAATGTTCAATATACTGCAGTACCTACTTTATGATTTTTACAGTGTTTATTTATAGGTAAATAATTTCTTGGCACATTATTAAAAAACCTTTCTTAATTAAAAAAGTGTATTTTGCTTATTGCGTTGATATCACGCGCCTGATACCTACAATATATAAAACCAAGCCAAATAACCAATAATTTTCTAGTATAATAAATTGGAAAGTAGCAGAGTTAGAATCAGTGAAGTGAATGATCTGGTGTTTTTGTTAGATAGACAACTTACCTTTAGTGGCATATCAGATTTGTAGTCCAGAAGGGCTATAAAAGTCTCCGTGTAGACCTTTCAGATGTACAATAATGAGGTTTTATTACAATAGATCACAGGTAGAGAAGATCCAAGACGATATACTTTGAGACCTACTTTACCATTGTGACGCAGGATAACCATTTACCTCTGTTTATGACTTTTTATTTACTTCGAAAATATTTAACCATATCAAAAAGTAAAAACGAAAGAAGAAGCGGAAAAGTTTTCCTTATATATATATATATATATATATATATATATATATATATATATATATATATATATATATATATATATATATATATATATATATATATATACAGGGTGTCTAAAATAGGTGATACCACTATTGCTATCTCCGAAACGGTAAAACATACGAGGTCAGTTAAATTAGAGAAATTGTGCCATTTTCAGTCCCTATTCATATTCCGTTTACGGAGTTGCCAAATTCTCTATAGTTTCGCATCTACAGGGGATTTTTTAAAAATAATCAAAAATTTAATTCTTAAATATCTCGAAAATTATTATAGTTAGAAAAAAATTGTTTTAACAAAAATCACACGATATTTTACCTTCTAGAAACTAACGTTATTGTTTTGTTTATACCATTTGTTTTTAATGAGTTACTGATTCTAACTTGTTTTTTTCAAATACGGACCTGGACTTTTTGCTCCATTTTTTGAAAGAATACTTTATACCCTTTACAACTGTGCATAGCTTGAAAATATTTTCCGACGTTTTGATCACGACTAGTAATATCATCAGAATTTTCTGACAATAGGGATCTGGAATCTTCCATGTTAAGGCACAACTCACAAACTATCGCTATGGTTTGTGGTTTTTGTGGTTGTGAAATGGCGCATTTACTTGAAAAATGCCAGGACCGTACTGGTAGAATATCCTGATGATGCTATTCTTCACCAAAATGTCGAAAACCATAATCAGGTGATACACAGATGTAAAGGATATGAAATATTCTTTCAAAAAATGCAGCAAAAGTCCAGGTCCGTATTTGAAAAAAGCAAGTTAGTATCAGTAACTCAATAAAAACAAATGATATAAACAAAACAATAACATCGCTTGAGAGGACTTAAAAAAACGTGTGATTTTTGTTAAAACAATTTTTTTCTAACTATAATAGTTTTCGATATAGTTAAGAATTAAATATTTGACTATTTTTAAAAAATTCCCTGTAGATAAGAAACTATAGAGTATTTGGCAACTCCGTAAACGAAATATGAGTAGGGACTAAAAACGGCACATTTTCTCTAATTTAACCGACCTCGTATCTTTTACCGATTCGGAGATAGCAATAGTGGTATCACCTCTTTTAGACACCCTGTATATATACATAATGGCAACAAAATCAAATCAAAATTTAGTCTATTCTAGCCGCTTCCCATGGTATAAAAGCTAGGGTACTGATCACTTCGCTATTGGGCGAGGGCGGCGAATTGTAGGGTAAAACCGCCAAAATCCAAGCGCGCACTGCGACTTTCGAGTCTCGCGATCGCTGCGATTTACATTCGTCCAAACTAGGTTTACTCAAATACCTTGAACTGTAACTCTTTTAAACTGTTTTGGCCGAATATAAATCGCAGCGATTGCGCAACTAACAAGACATAGTGCGCGCTTGGACTAACAAGCATATTTTTCGATAGGAGACTAAAAAAAAATTGAAACAGTATATTTATAACAAAATATTACATAAAGCTTAACTTAAACTTAACAGTATTCTAAAAAGTTAAACATTTTTGGAACTTTGCATTTGCGCATTCTTTGGAACATTGTTGTTCTAAGAGTATGTTAGAGGCCTTCTCAAGAGTGCGCATTACATTTAATTACAAAAATCGCAGGAAAATTTGCGTGGAAACGGAAACCCTATATTTTTTGGGTTGGCCGAAACCTACATAATAGGAACGTGCTTTTGTGCCCTCCTTGTGCCGTTGCCGATAATATCCATACTGGGACGTTCTCTCGTCGAATGAAGAAACAGCAGTTTGACATCTTTTAACAGATATTTGGATAATAATATTGTGGATCTAATTTCATTTTTACAGCACCTGTAATAAGCAATTTTGGCATGCAGTCTTTATTACATAACGGCATAAAAATTTATAATGACCTTCCAAAAAACATAAAGAAAATCAAGAAATTACAGTTATTTTAAATACATTTGAAGAAGCATTATTTAAAAATTTGAATGTTTTTAACAGTTTTTTAAGGAATTTTAAAATACACCTTAAAAAGTATTTTACAGAATTGACTGATTTAATAGTTTTTCTTTAGAATTTTATTAGATTATTTTTTTCGTAATACTATATTTTTTAATGTTATATATTTTAATGTTACGTTATATATATATATATATATATATATATATATATATATATATATATATATATATATATATATATATATATATATATATATATGTATAATTATATAACCCGGACAAAACATTACATACAACACTTATGGACTTTACATCCAAAATCGGCCTTTCTGATATTTTGTGGCATATCAAATTATTCAAATTAAATTTAAAAGCGCCTTTCTACGAGTACTACGCACTGCGTATTCTTGGAAGAAAAAATTGCGTATTCTTGGGAAGATTGTCAATTTTGTTAATGTAATCATTAATACTGAAGGTTTATTAAAGAAATTATGAAAATAACATTTAAATTTTGTCGTATTATCGTTATTTTACTTAATATGAAGCCTTATTTTCAACCACAAAAAACTTTCAGCCATGTCACAAAATACGTTGTACCACTATCGTAAACTACACAGAATACTTAATGACAGCGTGTGCTACCAGATCATGAAATTTGGCAAAAATACATAGTTGGTTCTTTATAGGTACAATGTGTGAGATGTTAAGGTTTGTTCTATAAAATAATATTAGATATTTAACCCGTGTACTCTTTAGCGGGTGCGGACTCTTGGGCTATTCTACTACAATGATTAATACATATTTTGATAGTTGTAAATACATTTTACCAGTTTGCTTTTTGAATGACTTTTTGCAGTATTATAAATAATGTAAAGGAAAACATTTCGTGGGCTCAAGTTTCTTCTTGCTTATCAATAATGAGTTAATGTAAAACTTTATCCAAAGTGGATACGGCTTCTCTGATTTCTGGATCTGATATTTTTCTAAAACAGAAAAAATGTTTTATTTTTATTAATCCATTAAGATACAAGTGTTCGAGCTAATACTAGAGCGCACGACATTAATGCTCACCAGCGCAATGAAGAGAATTTTAAACTGTTTTAAATCGTTGTAAAAGTGTTATTCAAGCTGTTGGTTTATTGAAGTTCAAACCCAAACTGAATTTCGGTTCTGGAAAACTAGTGGTTGTGTTTAAACACAAGTGCTTTCGCGACGAATTAGTGACTAATTTTTAACTCGGCCCTGCGCTTAGAATCATAAACTGAATTTTGTCGTCAAACTAAAGATTAACGTCACATTTTATATAAAGTTGTTAGTAAGGGTGCAAATCGCGTTTTTTTCAAAATTCATCAAGAGTAAAGTATCTTTGTTTTTTAAAAATAAGGGTACGCCCTCGGTCTTCTAATGGCTTAAATGCTATATAGGAAGTTTCAGTCTATTAAGCAGCGAGAAATTCCTTCAAACTAGTTTAGCAGTCTGAATTAAATATATATATATATATATATATATATATATATATATATATATATATATATATATATATATATATATATATATATCTATATATATATATATATATATATATATATATATATATATATATATATATATATATATATATATATATATATAATGTTTAAAACTCAGAAAGTGGCAGTCTATTCAACAGCAACATATTTTTTTCAAACTGGTTTAGTAGTCTGAAAATTTATTTAGGACTTCAAAATTCACCTGACCTAAAGTCTGGAAAGTGCTGCAGAATTTACATATTTGAAACCAACCTCACTTTCCATGTTTTGTGGCAACGCGACCTATAAGTATTTATTTAATGGTGAAAAGCCGTGTAAACAAATGAAGGAAAGTAAATTTTGAAAAATAATTCAAAAAAGGAATTATATTTAAAAATAAGAAAAAGAATTCTCGAAAATATTAGAAAAAATAATAATAAATAGTTGGTTTAAAAATGTATTGGATAACTTGAAATACTAGGGAAGGGTTAAAAGTTTATTTGTATTTGAAAATAATTCATTTGAAAAATATTCAAACACCTAAGCGGCCAGATAATTGATTAATAAAAATGATTTAAATAATCTCTAAAATAATTATACAAGTTAACTCACATAATTAGAAAAATTAATCCTTTATTGTAAAGAAAAGTTGCACTTGTATATGAAGAAAATATTTCACTTAACATCGCCGAGATCCGCGAAAGCTTTTCTAAGTGCCAAAACCGGTTAGTGCTCTTAAATCGGCCGATGATTTCGAGACGTTGGAGCATACTGACCGTTCGAATTGATGTTGTCTATGGGGAATATTCACCCCCCGTCCGAAAAGACACCTCCCTAATTACCCTGGTATAACAGTAAAACTATGCGCTGTCTTATCTGATTGGCTCAACAAGAAACCGCCTTGTGATGACATACGTGTCGCAGGAAAACCAACTTACCCAATATAGCAACCTCGTAAAATCTGAATTTATAGCTTCTTTGTGTAGGCGCATGCCAATAAATGTCTAGATAAAGCAGAAAGCAATAAAAACGTCGTAAATAACCGATATATACCGCTCTTTTCCTTCATTTACCGTCTAACAGGGTCGCCCACGTAGAATTTCCTAGAAAGCGCAGGTGGAAACACGATTTATTGGGTTGTAAATAGCATGTTGTCACATTAATTCCGCGAAAAAGTTGGAAAAGGGGGAAGATTTATGGGAATTTTCCCTATATAAGCGGGAAGACCCCGGCTGGTAGACAGTTGAAAGATACTCACCGATGTAGTCTCTAAACAGTACGGGGTTTAGTCAGAAGTTTTGGAGCGCAGCGAGTTTTCTTGATAAAAATTGCGATAAAATAAAAAGTGAACAAGTAAGTGCATGGAAACCCAAGAAATTATCTTTGATTATTGAAAAGTTTGTGAAAATTGAACAAATTGTGAAAAGTGTATTCTTGGGTGGCTCCCAACCGTAACTTGTGGAAATAAAATGTAATTGATCTAGAATTTTGTGTTTTTCTGTTGGGGAACAGGGAAACAATAGTAAATGGGTAGAATATTTATTGAATAGTCAAAAATCATAGAAAAATTGAAGTTAGTGCACAAAACCTCTGCAGTAAGTACCATATTATTAGGTAGTCAATTGCAAGACTAGGAAAGGTGTTAGATTAAGTAGTGGTTTACAAGCAGTAGACACAAAGGGAATTCTGGCCCTACGTAAAAGGTTTTTCTTGTCACCGCCAGCTGTATTCCTAAGTTACCGCTAACAGGCCAACTAGATAAGGTAAAGAGAGATAGGAATCAGTGGTGGGTGTTACAGTTTGATATTCATAATCGAGCCGAAATTTTGCATAGTTAGATCCTAAATCTAATAGTTGAATATTAAGATACAATTTATTCATACTGCATGGACTGGAGTCAGTAAAATTCATATGGCTATTGAAAACTTGACCAAAAAGGTAAGCTTATGCAATGTGTATGGGTTTATGGTGTAGGGGTATGGGATACACCACTTTATGTTTTTAACAGTTTAGAAAAATCCTCCGTATTAAAACTCGACGTCTTTTCTTTATTATTATCGAAGCTTATCCCTATCCTCGAAAACGGGAAGCCAATTATCAGCCAATCATAGTCTCCATACATTGGCAACACCATCTAAGGGAATAGGAATCGGGCCTTAGGTGTCTTACCTTCTATTTAAATTGTTTTCTTGTTCTTGGTCAGGTTCAGGATTTCGCTGACTCAACGGATTCCGAAAATTAAAATTTGTCTCCGTGAAGAAATTCTTGTCCAGCGTTCCGACTTTGTTTTTCTGCAAGGTTTCGTCCTTGTTCGGACGAACATCATCAAGGTTCGTGTAGATATTATTTTCCGTATTTGCGTTAAAATGCTTGAAGCTCGAGCTGATATATGACGTTTCTTTCGTTTCTCGTCGGGCTCTTTTGATGTAGAGGGAGGGACCACTAAAAAGGTACAAAAGAAATAAAAATGAATAAGGGAATAGTCCCATATTAAAATAATATTTGAACCGATGTAGTAAATTAAGCCACTAATGTTAACATAATTGCCACTGATGATCCCACGTTCACCTAAAGGTTTGATTAAATCCCTACGGATGATACCGGCATGTGTGAGTAGGATTTTCCGGATGCACAAAGTACTTAGGCTTCGGCGTTCGTGGGCTACAGTACGCTGCTTTTTAAAATTGTGAAAAAATGAGCTTAGCCTCTTCGAATCAAGGTTCATGAAATGTTTACCGTTTGCGACTGTTTTTGCCCAGTAAACACAAGGTGGCTGCTCCAGAAATGGACTGAAACCGCATTGCAGAAAGCCGCGTCCGGCCCGAAACACGACAAGCCCGGCGGATTGTAGACCGGACATGTCCTCTTTGCCGTGGCGGCCCATGGAATGTAAAGGCGGGACTCCACCAAACCGGGCTAGCCCGGCGGCACGTGCCGCCGGCACAACCCGCCGGCTTTTGCCGAAGAAAAATTAAAAATAAACATCCGTTCGAGGCCGCCAGCATGGGCCGCCGGCATACTTTTGCTAGCGGGCAAATGTCGGTAAGATCAAAGAGATTTCTGCCGGCTACGCGGGCAGGCTCTGTCTGAATCAGTGCGAACACGTGTTTTCAGTCAGTTTTGAATATTTGTATTGAACGGTACGTTGTTTGCATGGTACGCTGTTTGCGTTTGTATTTTGGTTTCTAAACATATTAACATACAGTGAACCAAGAGACTTTAAAATGGATACGCAAGATACGGATACGGAAAATACCCAAGATGATGGCCATATTTCCACAATTCCATAATTTTTAGGAGCATATACCCTAACAAAAAAAATTTCGTCGTCGTCAAACATTCTCGGTTGAAGACCAATAACTCTGTGCAAGCCGACACATCTGCACGGTTTGGTGGAGTCGAATTTAATTTCGCGGCAAAGCCGCAGCAAGCCGCGGCATTTTGTGCCGGCGGCAAGGCCGCAAGTGCCGCCGGGCTAGACCGGTTTGGTGGAGTCCCGCCTTAATGCCGCTCATGGGCCATGAGCGGCATAGCAGTACAGGACGCAGTACCGTTGGAGATCCGCTGTCTGTCCACTGGAGCCACTGGATTAGCCAAGTACAGTGGATGGCCCACCCACGGCTAGGTGCAGTAATGACGTGGTATTAATACAAATTTAAGATGGTCCGCATTGGGCATTTTAAAAAGACTTTACAGCAAAATAGTCACTAGAAATACGGTATAATGTTATATGGGAGCAAAAAGGTGGTCAGGTTTGCTCAGTTTTGATTGATATAGATACATATATCTATATCAATGAAAACTGAGCAAACCTGACCACCTTTTTGCTCAGGTTGGATGAGCAAAAAGGTGGTCAGGTTTGCTCAGTTTTCATTGATATAGATATACATGTATCTATATCAATCAAAACTGAGCAAACCTGACCACCTTTTTGCTCAGGTTTGCTTGGGTTAAAATTTTTAAAATTTGTAGGAAAAACGATTTGTAAATTTGGTCTTTCCATCAGAATGTGACCACAGATGGCGTGTTTATTTTCTTTCAGTTTTTTGATATTTTCTCTGTTTTTTTAATGTGTTTTTACATAAATTTGCCTAAATATGGTTCAGAAAAATAGTGTGTAATGACTTGTATAGATGTGTTTAAGTAAAAGTGCCGAAATTTAAAGAAATTCATTGAAAAACCTAACCTAAAAGTTAAAAAAAATTTTGCGGAAATACCATTCGAGACCGCCAAAATCTGACTTCGGATTCGTGTTCTACGACCCAAAATTAGGGTCTGTGCAAATTTCATGAAAAAAATCGGTGGTTACAATAATCCGAATAATTACCGAAGTTAAATCTGCACTTTTCAAAATTATTCAAAAATCGGGATTTTCGACGTGCAAATCGGAAAGCGGGACATGGGAATGGGTTATATCGATTAAAATCGGGACAGTCCCGCCTAAATCGGGACGTCTGGCAACCCTGTTATTGGCAGCCGTCCTAAGGCGTTTTTTGGCGCTTCAAAACCATCAAAACCAAAACCATGTGCTCTCTTTGTTTATCCAACGCAATTAAACGTAAACAAACAAAGATAGTGCCATAAAAATCAAAACCATATTGTTATCCTTATTTGTACAATGCAGTCAAATGTAAATAAATAAAGACAACAGGTAAACCCTCGGGTTTGGTTTGAATGGTTTTGAATCGCCAAAAAACGTCTCTAGTAAACCAACGGCACTCGGGAAACATTCGGCCGCCTGTCGGCTTTGGTGGGAAGTCGGCGGCTCTTTTTGCCATTTTCTGACTGCATACGGTACGCGCTTGTTATTCCCATGTGATGAATTGCCAACCTTGAAGCCGACGTTCCATGTGCGGAATTAAAGACGGAGGCGGAACGGAAAAGGCGATTCTATTGATCGTTGGGCGGCCATCTTACAATTTTTGACGTCAAAAATTGTAAGATGGCCGCCCAGCGACCAATAGAATCGCCTTTTCCGTTCCGCCTCCGTCTTTAATTCCGCACATGGGACGTCGGCTTCAATCTGAAGTGTCACGGATTCGGCATAACGATACTTAAGCATCTGCCACACGCCGTGATCTGGAAAATCGCAGTCAACCGCACCGCCTGACGATTACGAATGTCACACAGAGGGCGGTCACCGCGATGTGCCTATACCTAGATTTTTCCATGTTTCTGCCTTCAAAGTATTTTTATAGTTTTGATTACTAGTGTCATATACAAATGGACACTGACGAACACGTTCGATAAATTTTTGGTAAAATCGTTCATTTTATTCAGAACGCCAGTAATGACCGCCAAAAATCTGTTTTCAATAGTAATATTCCTTTCAGGTGTCTGACGCCCCGGAGCGACTCGCCCCGGAGTCACTCGACACCGTTCTGAAAGGAACAAATTGACAAGTTTGACATTAAGCTCAATTCAAGTAATGCATGAGAGGGCAGGGGGGTAGGGCTCGAACGGTTCAGGTGCTTGATGCCCCAGTTGACTGGAACAACTGTGTGCGGCTCAGGAGCTGTACGGGAGCTCCTCCTTGGGGTGAAAGGAAGATACCTAATCATAACTGCAAACTCGCCGTCGCGATCCAACGCTGGCCCGCGGCGTCAGACCGCGCTCTGTGAGGTGGGATTAGTGGTCCGCCATATGATATAGTTTGACGGGAAGCCGTTGCGATCTCGGCCGCGTTCTGTGTGGCAGAGCCTTAAGGCTAAGTTTCGAATCGAACGCTGTTAGAATTCTGGCAGCCAAGTTGCAAAAATCGGCATTCATTTCTTAAGCTGCAGTGCGACTCTGCGAAGTTATAGTTTTCTATTTGTAGAGACAGTCTCCCTTGAGACATTTGGTGGTTTACTGGTTTATGGTTTAAAAGTATGTTTGTCCACCATTATACTTGTAGATACATAGTATACATATTTATATAATGGTAGACAAACAAACTTTTAAACCATGAACCAGTAAATCCACCAAATGTCTCAAGGGAGACACGCTTTTCGTTGCACGGCAGTGTTCGTCTAGGTATTATTTAGCCTATGGTAGGTACTAGTAAATTTGCGAGTTTGCGGGATGGTGACGGTGCGACTCGACAACCAAGAATCGCCATTTTTTGTGAAAGCGTATAGACGTGTTGGTGTTCCGTCCTTTTTTTGTGTGTTGTTCAGTTGTTCACCTATATTTTTATTTTGGAATGTTTATTCTAGTATTTTCAGTAATGACCCCGTTTTTTATTGTTCCTTGTTTGTGTGTAAATATGTTTTTAAATAAATTTGTCGACTACTTTATAATTATTATAGTTTAATACTTTTACCTTTATCTTCTGCCTTTTTACTACTTTCCTAACTAGAAAAATTATAAACTAGTTTAAAGTGATGAGATAAATTTACTATTTATATCTCTTCCAACAAAAGTAAGCTTGCGATTGTTAATCTGCAAATAGCTATTTAAATACTGGGAGCATAGATGTTCAGGCACGTTTTTATAAAGAACAAAATGAGCTGTATATTCAAATTTGTATATAATTTAAGAGGGTTAACACTGGTTATTCTAGAAACATTTTTACAGAAAAAAAAATTGTTAAAACCTCTCAAAATAATTGCATTTTAGCCCGGCATATCCCAAGTTTGAGGGGGGGGGGGGGGGGGGCGAAATTTAAATTCATATTTAAAATGTCTTGTTTAGTATTGATATGCAAGCAAGTCCAAATTATTTTTGTTAATTTGCAGTTACTATTTTGCTGTAAAAGTCTTTCTAAAATACCCAATGCAGACCATCCTAAATTTGTATTGAAACCACGTATTATTGCACCTAGCTGTGGGCGGGCCACCTACTGTACTTAGCTAATCCACCAGTGGATGGACAGCGGATATCCAACGGTACTGCTCCCTGGTCGAACCAGATATATTATTTAGGGCGTGTACCGTTGTCAACTTCGGTTACGGTTTTGTGTCCCGTAAGTATCGGTAATCTGAAAAGTTGACAGATTGGAAACGCAATATCTGTCATTAATGTCACCGAAGAAACCGATGCGGTTAACCAGGTTTGACAACGGTACACAGCCTTAACTTGCCGTCCAACGACGGAACCAAGAATCTGCAATGCCGCTCATAGTCCACGAGCGGCATTACATTCCATGCCCTACCTGTAGTAATCCGCCGGGTTGCCGTATTTCGGCCCGGACGCGGCTTTCGACAGTGCGGTTTCTGTCCGCTTCTGGCGCAGCCACCTCGTGTTTACTGGGTTGTTACTTCTGGATTAGCTTGAATTTGTGCACGTCTATTAACCTATAACATTGTTTAATTTTTTTTAGAGGAATCTTTTAAAGTCTTATGCAGTCATTAATTAAACATCCTTTAGAAAGTCTATGCAGGCCAGGCCGCCTGATATAGCAAACTCGAAGATAAATTGTAAAGGCTCCTACGTCGAATTAATACCTAGCAATTACTATTAAAAATTCTACTGTACTGCACAGAAAATAGACACACATTTTATTAATTAAATATTAGCAGGGGGGTTCGGGAAGTCCCCCGGACCCGCCGTTTTTTTAGTGTGCAGAGCGCCAAAATGTCGCGCTTTTAGAACAAGAACTACTCTCTTTTTTGGTTGACACTTCCGATTTTAGCCTGTTGACCCTGTCATTATAACATTGATATCGTTTTGGGCTATACACTCCTCGAAACTATATTCTAAATACTCCACTAAATACTTTATTTATCAATGTTAAATAAAATTAATGTCGTAATCTCGGAAATCCGCGAATCCGTCACTTCACATTATTATATTCTTTGACAGCCCGCCTACAAAGGGGGGAGTTCGATTTGGACGCTCGGAGTTCTCCGAGCGCAAATCTCAGACATACGTTCTTAATCAATCAATCAATCAAATGACTTTATTATCCAAAGAAATACATCTCATTGACAAAGCATCCCTTAACATGTCCTATATAGATAACAAAGTAAGAAGTTGATATACAATGTTTAATTACCGTGCTCGGAACGTTCCAAGCGTCAACTCGAACTCCCCCAATTGTTCGAGGCTCTTGAGGTACTCTGATAACTTTCGAGAAGACTGTTCATAGAATCGATAAACCGAAACGAACACAATCGTCTTCTTAAATGTCAACTTGGCAACAAACAAAAATAAACGTAATATTTAAAGTGAGGTTATAAAAGAAACTATTTAAATCTTAATTGGTCTTCGTTGATTTAAATCCAAGTTAAACCCATTTAAGTTCCTTGTTTGAATCTCTTATCTAATCAGCAGTCTTTCAAGATAACTTTATTTATATTTATATGCCAAAGTAGTTTAGATGCACCAAACTCACGCCGTACGTCTTATCAGCTGTTTTGTGTTTTTGTTAAAAGTAAGATAAAATAGATTTGGAAAAATATTTTGCACTAGGAAAAAAATTATTTTGGGTTTTAGAAAACACGGTAAGTCCCTTTGATTTTTATGTAATTAACTTTATGTATATTCTCTAAAGCATTAGTTAATAAGGTTTTGCTTGACTTGATTCTCAAAATGTTGGTATTATTTTTGCGATATTTCTTTATTAATTTCAGTGGAACTAACACCAAAAACGGTATACCCCAAAAATTTTCAAAAGTTATGTTAAGATTTTTAACATCCTTTCTAAGAAACGTACTCAGGAAAATGCTCCAACTACTAAGTTCAGAGAAGAATATAATCACAAATCTGCTGAGCATTTATGTAAAAACTACTGGTGGTAATACATTATGTATCGATATAGATCCAAAATATGATATCTCGCAGATTAAGAAGATTGTAGCTCCTCAAATAGGACTGCAGCCTGAGGAGGTGAAAGTTATATTTGCAGGGAAGGAATTGGGGGATAATATTGTCATAGGTAAGTGGTAAAAACTGGATTACTATCTTATTCATATTTTTTTTTATTTTTTATTTTATTTATTTAACAATACAGCAATTATAACAGTAATAAACATAACAAATGTCTCAGGCATACAAATGAACCTAAAGGTTTGTGTGTGCATGCCTTAGTAATTCTGATTTAGGTTTTTTCAGCTCTAGCATACAAATATGCATTCAAAAAATATAACACTAATAATAATTAAACAATGAGATTAAAGAAATATTATTATTAAAAATCCAGTCTTTTATTTTAATTTTGGATTTGTTGTACTCTTTATTCTTAAATGAATCTGGAAGTTTATTGTAGATTTTGGGACCCACATAGATAACATGTTTCTGCGTTTTTGTATAATGCATCCTGGGTATTACGAGTTTATTTGCACTTCTTGTGTGTTGATTATTCATGTTATATGCTATATAATTTTTATACTTAACCATAAATCTTACTATTACCTTAGTAGTTAACAGTGGTAGGGAGAAAAGACCAGCATCCTGAAATAAGAGTGTAGAGGGATAACACCTGTTTTTAAACAAAGTTATTTTAATAATAGCTTTCTGAATAACCTCCAGTGGCTTCAATGTTTTTCTAGATGTGAGGCCCCAGACTACCAATCCATAACTGAGGATGGACTCGACGAGAGAGAGATAAACCATTTCTATCGTTTTACGGCTTAGGATTTGCCTTAACTGTAAAAATTTGTAGATGAGTTTTCTTAATTTTCCTGTTACATAATCAATGTGTCTCTCGTACCGTAGACATTGATCTAGAAAAACTCCCAAATATTTAACACAGTCGATTTTGCCTATTTTTACCATACAGTTACAATCTCTCGAGTCGCATCCCCCGTCATGAATTGTCAGGGTCTGTTGGTCCGGCTGCGTTGCAGCTGTCATTGTAAATGTAACAAATTGCGTATAGTGAAGTGTTATAAAGACTACAGTATTTCTTATAATCTCAGGGGTGAATTTTGTTGTTTAAACCTTAGCCAGAGTAACCGTAATGGAGGAAATGGAAAGATACTTCCAGTTTCGTGGTACTTACCAATGAAGGGCCTGCAAATGGCATTTTTCTACCTAAAAAAATTCACAAGAACTACTTGCCATTTTCCAATTCCCACCAGTTTCAACAGAGTTCTGAAGCTCCGGGTCCTCTACAACCTTCGAAAATTTACATTGATTTAATTCAGTTTTGCGACCTGTACCCAATTTAAGCAGAAATTTGGACTTTGACGTTTGATAGCTGTGTAACTGAATTTTTTACTGCAGCTAGTTGCACTATTCCTCTAACAACCCTAAAAAATTCAATTGCTCCCCCTCTGTCTGTTTCTGAGAAAAACAAACCTGTTCGACTTTAGGTTAAGCTTTACATTAACATGTAGATTGACACTTATTTTTGCTGATCTCCTGACGTTATTATTCACTAAGGACAAATGACTGCATTTTTAAATTGTAATAAATTATACCCAAAAGTAAACATTTTTGTAGCTAAATTATCCTAGTAATTTTCTTGAAAATAATTTTTTTTTGGGTTTGTAATGACTTTCTTAAACAATTTATGCAATAAAAAAATATATGCATATTCCTTATTTAGTAGTCATATCACAACAATGCAATGCAATGTAATTTAATTAATTTAATTTAATTTAATTAATATATATATATATATATATATATATATATATATATATATATATATATATATATATATATATATATATATATATATATATATATATATATATATATGAGCCCTGTCTCAGTGAAGTTGGCCCAACTATCAAAACTACGTTTTTTATGAAATTTGTCATATTAGCGAAAACGTATTAAAAACTAAAATGTGTTTCTGATAACATACGATATTTTTATTTAGTATTAGCCTAAAATACTACATTTTTTGGCAACGGAGAAAAAAATATCTTACAAATCCAAAAAAACTGTCCATTAATAAAAATCAACGAAACCAAATAGCAGCAAATCACCACTGCGTTATATCGCCTTTTCGACTGATTACTGCTTCGATACGTCTTGGCATAGTGTCAACTAATGCTTGGCAGTCATCTGATGTAAAGCTGTTCCAAATTTCTTGGAGACGGGTTCGCAATTCTGGAACGGTTCTTGCGGGATTCGATCGGAGCTTTTTCTTCATGATATGCCAAAAGGTTTCAATCGGCGATAGATCTGGACTGCTCGACGTCCATTTTAAAACTGGAATATTGTTTTCTAACATCCAATCTTTTACTTTTTTAGCCGTATGGCAAGCGGCACCATCTTGTTGGAAGATACATTCAATATTGTTTAAAAGAATTTGTTCAATTTGGGGTGTTAAGTTATTTTGAAGCACATTAATGTACTTATCAGCATTCATAATACCTTCCAAAAAGTGTAAGTTTCCAACTCCACTTGCTGACATGGATCCCCAAATCATAACAGAAACCGGCAACTTAACTTTTTTTAAAACAGTCATTCTGAAATACTTCTTCTTTAGTTCTTATGACACGACTCCTACTATCACCAACGCATACTTCAAATCTGGCTTCATCACTCCAAATTATGGTCTCCGAACCAATGGAACTCCATTATTTGGAGTGATGAAGCCAGATTTGAAGTATGCGTTGGCGATAGTAGGAGTCGTGTCATAAGAACTAAAGAAGAAGTATTTCAGAATAACTGTCTTAAAAAAAATTAGATTCCGGCTTCTGTTATGATTTGGGGATCCATGTCAGCAAGTGGAGTGGGAAACTTATACTTTGTGGAAGGTATTATGAATGCTGATAAGTACATCAATGTGCTTCAAAATAACTTAACACCCCAAATTGAACAAATGCGTTTAAACAATATTGAATGTATCTTCCAACAAGATGGTGCCGCTTGCCATACGGCTAAAAAAGTAAAAGATTGGATGTTAGATAACAATATTCCAGTTTTAAAATGGGCGTCGAGTAGTCCAGATCTATCGCCAATTGAAACCTTGTGGCATATCATGAAGAAAAAGCTCCGATCGAATCCCGCAAGAACTTTCCAGAATGGCGATCCCGTCTCCAAGAAATTTGGAACAGTTTTACATCAGTTGACTGCCAAACATTAGTTGACACTATGCCAAGACGTATCGAATAGAGGTGGGCCAGTCTGCGATTTTTAAGGAGCAGTGACACAATGCGACTGCTCCGGCTGTGTCACTGTGACAAGTAGCAGTGCTTTTTCGGAGCAGTTCTCTATAGCAGCGAAGCGCAAGGCCTGTGTTTTGCGCAACGTAAAACAGAAATCCTTGCATAGTTTCTTTGTTTCCTTTATTTTTTTAATAAAATGTTTTTTTGTGTAATATGTTTTTTGTTTTTGTGCAGTATATAAAATAATCTAGAAGAGAAAATAAAGCTATATTTGTTTATGGATTTGTTGCCTTTATGAATATATTATTAATATTATTATATGTTAATAAACTAAAAATCATTAGTACTTATCTATTAATTATTTCATTAAACAGACTTTAAATAAAAGCCACATTTGTTTGTGAAGAATATTAATTTTTGACAATTTGGCGAAGTTCGAGGCAACGGACAGACCGAGAATAAGATATGCTACGTTTTATATTGCGATTGCGACCACAATTGCGACTGCTTCAGCAGGCCGACTGCTCCAGACTCCAACTGCTCGCTCGCTCACTGCTCCAAAGTGCCGATGCCGGCCGACGATTGTTTCTTGCTTTTGCTTCTTTGCATGCGACGTAAACTGCTCGCTGCTCCAAAGCTCCGGCGCGCCGGCTGACGCGACGACTGCTTCTGCTTCTTTGAATGCGACGTAAACTGCTCCGAAATATCACTGCAATTTTTATAAATGCGAAGCAGGACGTGACTGTGACAAAGGCGAAGCAGTGACAAAGTAGCAGTCTGCGAAATCGCAACCCACCTCTAGTATCGAAGCAGTAATCAGTCGAAAAGGTGATGTAACGCAGTGGTGATTTGCTGCTATTTGGTTTCGTTGATTTTTATTAATCGACGGTTTTTTTAGATTTGTAAGATATTTTTTTCTCCGTTACAAAAAAATGTAGTATTTTAGGCTAATATTAAATAAAAATATCGTATGTAATCAGAAATACATTTAGGTTTTTAATACGCTTTCGCTAATATGACAAATATCATAAAAAACGTAGTTTTGATAGTTGGGCCAACTTCACTGAGACAGGGCTCGTATATATATATATATATATATATATATATATATATATATATATATATATATATATATATATATATATATATATATACATATATATATATATATATACATATATATATATATATATATATATATATATATATATATATATATATATATATATATATATATTAAATTATAACTCTCCTAATCAGTAAAATCAATATTCAAGACTAGTGACAGGTAACCCTAAAATCGGCCGATGTGCACATACTGCAAATTTTGCGATTGCGATACCGCCGATATGACGATATCTTAATTTACGAGTATACCTACCTATAGCATCGATGTTTTACAACCGATGTTTTTAAGGCATCATGTTGGTTTTTGATGTTAACATCGATGGCCAACATCGATGTTCCGCGTCGACGTCGCACCACTATGTTCGACGTTCGACCGATCTAACGGGCATGGGGAATTCCCCGAAAGCTATTAATTGATATTATTATTCTGTTTAGTCGCGGTACTTTAACCGAAATCCAACGTATGCTACTGAGATGGACTGATTTATATTTTTATAGTACAAAGTAATAGGTATTTGTTTAAGTTTATATATATATATATATTTTTAATAACATTATTATTTTTACAGTGTGTTAAACTTTTTTGAGTTTTATTAAAATAAATGACGGTAGAATAAAATTATTTAATCCTATTATTTTTACTTCTGATACAATAATTACAGTCTCACGATTTCTTACAAATTTTGGGTGGTCAATTCTTACGATTTTTATTTCATGTCTTCTGGCAACTCCGGCTGGCGACACCAGTATAAGGCGCGCCGGAAACAGAATATTATTTGTCTTAACGCAAACACGATACACATTTATTCATTTGTTGTACGTAAAAGTACATGCAGTAAGTCAACAGTTGCCGAGTAACAATGTCAAATACATATAAATAATTCAACACCTGCTTCATGTCAATAATTATTCTCTTTAGAAAGTGTAAGCGAACATTTGCAGATGTTCACGATAATGTTTTATTGCATATACAATGCCTTAAAAAAGTTAAATGTGAAATTGAGTGCAAGCATATAAATCTACAAGTAAAACGATAGCGAATTCTTATGTATTTCGACGAGCTACCCCAAATAAAAAAAAGCGTTGCGATTTGATGATTTTTTGCGGACACACATACGAGTCGAGTTTCGCGCGACACGGGGGCCGCGGGAGCGTGGAGCGTCGACTACTCTCGCGCTCACGGCGGTGTTGGCAGCACAGCTTTCACTTTGAACACTATTATCGATAACATTGGATCATTTTTTTAGTACAACGAATATATTTTCCTAAACTATAGCTCTTCTTTTTTCTTCGGTGTAAATTTCAAATCTTAATATTAATAAATAACATCGCAGTCATTTAAAAAAAATTCTATCTCCGTTTTTAAAGGACTTAGAGCGATGAACCTCTTCCTTAAAAGCTGCATGAGAGGACCAGTTGACCAAAGCATCAAGTCAATGCAGAATAACTTAAAACCGGTTTGTCCATTACACCACAGGATAATATAAGTCTCAAAGAATGGTTTGCGCCCAAGCTCGCGTCTGCAGTCTTGCCGAAAAAATCGGAAAAGAATTTTAAATATTGCTCCTGTGGAGCCCAAACCGAATAAACAAATAGAATAACTTTTGAATTAAAAGTGCGATTGGGTTGAAACAAATAGGGCACTGGTGTACATTGAGAAGCCCAAAACTCTTGTTTTCAAAAGTTATTTATTGTTAAAAAAACGGTAATTTTAATGGTTTTTTTCAATTATCCCGTTAACTATTGAACGGATTTGGACGATCGAAGACTCAAATGAAAGTTTTTTTCAATACTACAACTTTCCTATTGGCCACTTTTACTTACAGTGCAAAGGAAAAGAGCTACGGACGAAAAACTGGTTTTAGCATTTTCAAAAAATAATTAAAAATTATTGCAGCAATTTCAGCTGTTACTGGGATAGTAGATATCCTCAGATATGTCCCCCCCCTAACAACCTGGAACAGCCAAAATGCTTCTAATTTTTTTTTCTCGAAATCAACCTTTTTGGAACAGCCAGCCTGGGCTAAAATGCGAACTATAAGACATTGACATTTAATATACCAGGGGCAAATTAAGACATGTTTTTTCTTAATTTTTTTAGACAGCCTGTAGAATGACTTAACTACACAATATTAAATTCATGTAGACGTTATTTTATAGCTTAATCCTTATAAATCTTCGCGTTTTTAAATTACTGTTGTATTTCTTTTTGTATAGGAAACAGGGTTGAGAAGATTTAAATTAGCTGATTAAAGTCATGATTTTAATCAAGTCATTTTTAATTTAAAAATCATGATTAAAATAATTTTAATTATTGCTCCCTCTAAATTTCTCTTATTTGCCGACGACTTGAAATTGTATAAGGTCATTGGGAGCATTTCAGACATCCAGAACTTGCAGAATGACCTTGATAGCTTGTCTTTGTGGTCTAAAAAAAAACTGTTTGAGTCTGAATGTAAATAAATGCTTTTCTATTACTTTTAGCAGAGACTATAAAGAATATAGACAGACACTCGAATACACCGAAAAGCCGGTCTCCCTTGAGACATTTGTTGGGTTTACTGGTTTGTGGTATAAAAGTTTGTTTGTTCACCACTATATATACATGTAGATACATAGTATACATATTTATATAATGGTAGACAAACAAACTTTTAAACCATAAACCAGTAAATACATCAAATGTCCCAGTGGAGATCCGCTTTTCGTTGTACGGCAGTGTTCGTCTAGGTATTATTTAGTGTATGCTTTTAGTCATCCCAAGCCCAAGAGCCCAGTCTCGCGCAGATATTTTTTGAATGAAGTAACGCTCAGATCAGTTACCTAGGTTTGAGACCTGGGAGTACTGCTCGACACCCAACTCTCTTTTAAAGCTCATATAGATAAAATAGTACAGCAGGGATTTAGAAATTTGGGATTTATCTCAAGATATGGCAAAGACCTTTCACCTACCTCATTCAACATATTTTATTGTCCACTGGTGCGCTCTGGTCTCAAATATGCCTCTATAATTACAGTCGAAAGTGTTCAACGCACATTTTTACGTACACTAGCCTTTGGGGGAAATATAAATATTTATAACGATTTTGATTATTACATTAATTATATATTGTAATGGATAGATATGATATAAGGTCATTGAAGGAACGACGGATTTCTGTTGACGTTCTGTTTATGTTTAAGCGTTTGAATGGTATCATCTGTTGCCTCCATTTACTTCAACTTGTTTCCTTTAATTGAGTGCATAGAACCAGAAATAGGACCATGTCGCGCATTTTAATTTGGACTCCTTCGGTGGGACTTTGATAAGGTTTAAAAAGAAATGACGTAATGTGCTACATGCAGGCTAGGCAAACACTGTTGCCTATATGATTGCTGAGGGTATATTTATTGGTTCTGTGTTACAGATGTGTATATTTTATGTTTAATGTAATTAACTCATGTCCAGTATTGTATATGTACTTGTAAATTGTAAAATGGATTTTCCGTTGAAATAAATAAATAAATAAAAATATTTAAGTACATATGGAAACTATCCATTGGATAGTTTCCAATATTCCAATGTAATGTAATGTAATTTTTTGTTTGTGGTTTCCAAAAAATTTTACCCGTTTTAAATACCTAAACTCATACTTTTCTGTTTTAGAGGAGTGTGATATAGGTCAGCAAAGCATTCTACACGTAGTAAAAATCAAACCACGCAAAGAACTTCACAATATTTTCACTGAAAGTAACATAGCTACAAGTACTCCAAGTAATAGCAATTCAAAAATGAAACCACTTCGCGATCTTTTGGATGACACAATGTTCGCCGCGGGTTCTGACAGTACAAATAACTCTATTTCTATAGATAGCACTGAAAATACTAGTCTTGAAGGTTTATCTAGCGATTTAGATAACTGGGAGGTAACAGAGAAGGCGAGAACTAGGCCTAGGAGGGTTCATTTTTATGTTTTTTGTTCGACATGCAAGGAGTTAAAGCAAGGTGAGTAGAAATGTCAGTTTTTTTTCGAAGCACCATGTAACACTGTTTTTTACAATACTCCATATGTACAGGGTGATTCACGGTGGATGGTACGTTAGACGTATCTGGCGAACCAGTTAACGAATCGTTTTGAAAATGTGGTCGTTTACATAAACGAATATGATCTACCTGTCTAAAATATTTTTGACAATGCAGTGTTGCCGCTTCTACTAAAAAGTAGTAGCAACATTGATATTTTAGATGGGACACCCTGTATATTATTTCATCTTCAAAACCTCTACTAATTTCTTAACAACTTCCTTTGACATTGTTTTATACTTATCTCCTACCATTTATGAAACACAATTATTAATTTCCAATTTTTTTTGGAGGAAAAAGTTACTTTAAAAAAATGCTGATATTTTTGAAACTATTAAGACCCTGAAATTTTGTGGAGAGTTAAATAATACCGGGGGACTTTTTACCCTATGGCCAAATCTTAGTTGCAGTATACAGGGTGGTTTTAAAATACAGTTATTTTGGTTACTTGAAAAAGTGACCATAAGAATATTTTTTTAAATGTAACACCCTGTAAATTATTACTGATTTGAAAAGGTACTTAAATTTGCTTTTTATTTTTGTCTATCGTACCTATACCTAACTAGTCAAGTTTCTGACTTATAGGCCATTATTGGTACAATTTTCTCGACAATTTAATTTCCATTCGGATTTTAGTAAGTATGCCATGACAAACTATTGTTTCATATAATCGTTATTGTTCGTCTATTAAACATTCCCGGAGTTGAGAAAGTTGCTTCGTCTGTCCAAACGATAGTATGAAATAAATTAGGATCTTGCCTCATTCTTTTGTTAATATTTGTAACAAAAGTATATCTCCTTTCTTTTTGATCGGCACTAAGCTTATGAACTGGCATAGTTTTATATGATCTGTACTTAAAATACTTTAATGTTCTTTCAACTGTTCCATAAGTCAACATTTTATCACTTCTTCCATATCTGAGATACCGCACACAATCGGGAATTGATTTTTGTGGGTTCTCCTGAAAATATAATAAAATCGCTAGGTCCCTTTCTTCATTTCTTTCTCTTCTTCTTTTTCCATTGCCCAGAATTCCTCTTTCTTCTAGTCTTCAATTTGTTTTTATTATGGTGTTTAATGATGGAGTTCTTTGTCCCTCTTCAATACTTTCTTCATATTGTCTTTGAGCCGCTCTAACATTATTGTTATTTTTTAAATGTAATTTTAACATTTTGTATCTCTCATTAATAGAATAATTCATTTTGCATAAAAAATAAAATTATAAATTCACGGTGACTGAAGTATTATTGTCAACCTTTGCATTAACTTTGACTTACCTATGAAGAAAATTTAAAAAGGTAGCAGGTATTTCGTTCGCAACCTGGATAGTTATGTTTAAAGTATATTTGATAAAGTATATAAATAAATAATTTTTAATTTGAAATATTTCAAAAACGATTGAAAAAAAAGGGTATGTTATACAAAATATGTCTAGAATTTCTCCTAGAATCCAAAAATATGATAAAAATCATACCATCCAATTTAAAATAAGCGAGAAAATCGATGTTTTATACTATATTTTTTTTATTCAATGCTCAATTCTTTTGCTGATAAGATGCATGAATGATCCATAAAAATCCCCAAAACTTTCATACTTAACATTCGCCTGTTCACTTTTATTTGGATATCCCTGTACATAATTTTTACTTTACCGTACTCTAATAAGTCAATAAAAATGGCAAAACAGACCCATTATAGTGACTTTTTAGGAAAACTTCGGGTAAGGTGTCATTTCTGCAAAAGTGGCGCTTTCACAGTCCATTCGGATCCTCAGAACTGGATGCATGTATTGGAACCCAAACAGATAACTGGGACATGCGATAATAATCCAGAATTGTGCGAAGAAATTTTGCAAAATAGAGAGCCCACATTTGCCAACTTTTATTTTAAGTGCTCTGAACATATTTCTTTAGGTAAGTGTGATTATTATTATTATTATTATTATTATTATTATTATCGAAATACGAAATTTATTTGTTTATAAAATATTGTTATAAGCGACAATCTTAATTTTTTGAACCGAGCAACAGAGGGAGAACGTGGCCAAGTTACGGTGTAAAAGAGTAAAAATTATGTAATATCCGTGGTTAATCAATAGATTTGGCATAAAAGTGCTTCATGTTGGTTTCGGTTAACCGTTGCCGGTATTGTGAAAATGTGGGGTATAATAAAAAACGATATTTCTGCAGAGTAATATTCGCGCGGGTTCTCCGCTTGGTTAGCTTATGCTTGCTCAAGTTTCTATCCCAAGGGTAAATCTACAGTGGGGCATAAGAGGGCATGGGAGATCGAGCTTAAGTAACCCAAGAGCGGCAAACATAAAATGGAAAGACACGCGTGTTACGTTCATCAAATAAATACTATAGTACGTTTAGAAAGTATCCGGAATTTTATAGTTTTAAGAATTTCATAAAACGTCCTTATAGAAAGTCCTGGGCCTCTAAAATTTTGCGTGCGTATTGTCAGGGTAGTAGGTCATGGATAAAACAAAGGACAATCCCATGATACAAATAAAAGAAGATGATACCGCGCAGATAGGCGTGGCCATTTACGTCACGCCGTGACCAATTCCGCGGTATTTTGTAAACGAAACACGTCTTTTTTAAGATCACGTTGCGTTTTCAACTATTTTTTGGTGTTTTATATTACTTTTAGGAGTTTAAAAGTAAAAATGAGATGTACTGTGTATGGTTGTGATGTGGACAATCAATCAATGTAATCAATGCATGTATTTATCCCTTTATTTATATGATTATTTTAAATCATATACTATAAAATTTGCATTATAAGCAAGAGGCAAAGTATATTGGCAATAGAATTTATATAAAATCGCCTATAACTAACGTAACCTCTATATTGCGCGTTACAAATTTCAAAAATAGGACACAGCGTGACGTCATGCGCGAACCCGGACGAATTTGACACGGTTTGGTATCATACATTCTTTTATTTGTATCATGGGACAATCCTATATATCAAATATTGTGTATTTCCACATTATTATCATTAGTACCATAGACTCACTAATACATAGACGAACACTGGCGTGCACCGAAAAGCGGGTCTCCCTTAAGACACTTGATGGGTTTACTGGTATGGGTTATGTATAATAATATATATCTACATATATTGGTGGACAAACAAACTTTTAAACCATAAACCAGTAAACCCAACAAATGTCTCAATGGAGACCCGCTTTTCGGTGTATTCGAGTGTTGGTGTATATTCTTTATAGTCTGTTAGTACACTACAGAATTTCCAAATGGTACACTTAGCAATAAAAAGTAAAACATTCGTAAGAGAGGTTAAATGAATAAAGTTTAAAATTTATAATAAGATAAAATTAAGATAGGATATAGGAATCATTCGAATAAAAATCAAAGATATGAAATTTATCTAAGAGATACAAAAAGCCTAGGTCATCGGTGTTGCAATTTTTGATTTTAGTTCAATCAGTTTTTAAATTTGTAACTTTTGGGGTTTAATAGTAATTTGAGTTTTCGTTTAAACGTTAATATATTTATATTACAACTTGGATTAAAATCGAGTGGAATATATTTATTGAAGTATTGCATAATCCAATTTAACACATCGTCTCTCCCAACATCAGTGCGACTTCTGTTGACCGAAAAGATGTTAGTGAGGCGAGTATTACGCGGAGGTACATACAAGTTGATTGGGTCCTAAGTCCTAAGAGTTGTGAACAGTCAATATTGCAAGGTATTATTTTAAAGCCGAATAAAATAGGTAAATTCTGCGAATTTCTAAATAGTCCATATTTAATAACAATAAGCGCTGATGAAGTGACAAAAGGCTTTTATCTTTTCATATCTTATAAAGTATTTGGACATGTTCAATTCGCTTAATATGAACTGTGTAAAGCGGTGAACCAAATGATACAGCAGTATTCCAAGTAACTTCGGACCAGTGCGTAGTAAAGGGACTTTAAAACTCCGATGTTAGAGAATTCCCAACAACGTCTCATTATGAAATTGCCATTTTAAAGGATTTGGCTAAAATAGTATTAATATGGTTATTAAATCTTAGCTCCGAGTCAAAAATGACACCTAAGTCATTAATTAAATTATCCCTAGGCCAAGGAGAATTGTAAATAAAATAACGGTGTGCAATGGGTTGTTTCGTTTTTCTGTAAATGATATGATCTTGTACTTAGAGGTGTTTAATTCCATTTTGTTTCCTTCACATCGGTAATTTTCTGAATATTTTTCAGTCATCTGCGTACAGGAGAAATTGACAGTTTTTAAGTTTATTGGTGAGGCCATTAATGAATATTAAAAAGAGTATAGGGGTCAAATGCGACCCTTGGGGTACGCCTGAAGTTACGCTAATTTTCTTCGACAGTAGTCCCTTTATTTTAACGAACTGCGTTTGAGTCTGAAGGTAACTTCCAGATCCATGACTATAATGGGTCAAAGACTCCAAACAATTTTAGTTTAAGAATATTTCTGTTGGAAATCGTCTTATAGAGATCATTTCAGAGTATGCGTAATTAAATATTGAACATATTTAGTTTGAGTATGCGAACATTGCATTTTCGCGAGTTTTCGCTAGTAACTATCTAGTTATCCCCTTTCCGGTCCTAAACATCTGTCTTATCGGTGTGATATTCACAGAAATAAACCAGTCACAGTTACCCCAATTTTCAGTTTATATTGAAGTTTCAGATCATAGTAAATCCAACTTTTATTGGTCCAAACTTCTGTCTTGGGGCCACTTTTATTCCTCATATATATCAACGACCTTATGACCCTTGATATATCTGGTTCATTCACGGTTTTCGCAGATGATGACACGGTCACTTGGAGCCACCATGATCCTGCAGTTCTTCACAACCAAATCTCTTCCGATCTGGTCAGTATCAAGAAATGGTGCGATGCCAACTCACTCTCACTTAATCTTTCTAAAACTCATCTCATAACATTTAAAAATCTTAATCTTCCGAATATCTCTCTCTCGCACCACATCCTTGATTCAGTGCCCTCATCTAAATTTCTTGGTCTCCATGTTGATCTTAAACTAAAATTTGAAAATCACGTCCTATCATTGAACAAAAAATTAGCATCTGGATGCTACAGCTTAAGGGTGGTTGCCTCCGAACTAGGCAAAGCAGTGGCAAGAACGACTTATTTTGCATTGGTGGAATCTCATTTGCGATACTGTTTACCATTCTGGGGTTCCTGTAGCCAATACCTGTTTCAATCAGTGTTCGTAATGCAAAAGAGGGCCATTCGATTTCTTTGTGGGGTCCACCCTAGATATCATTGCAGACCTCTGTTTATTTCAAACAAATTACTCACCTTTCCCTGTCTTTTTATCTTAGAAACAGTGTGTCTCATCCATAAACATCTCTCGCGTTTTCCGACAGGGAATGGCTCTTACCAAACCCGACAAATTGATAACCTGGGATTGCCAATTCCACACTTTACGCTTGTCAGAGACTCTTTTATTTATAATGGAATTAAAATGTACAATCACATGCCTGTTGAAATTCGGTCAATTACTGACCTTCAAAAGTTCAGAAGTAGATGTAAAGTTGTTTTTCTTGAGCAGGCTTTCTACTCGGTGCAATCGTTCTTTGACCACAGATTTTAATGATCTGCTATGTTTGTCCCCTTACATATTATAATTCTATGTTTCTTGTTGATTGTACAATAAATGTATTGTGAGTGTTACTTTTGTGGTGACAAGTGAATGTGTGATGGTTTGGTTGCTCGAAATGCGATACATGAGCATATAATTTATGTTTTTAATAATTTAAGAAAGTATATGTTTTTCTTTTGTAACGTGCATATACAGTGTGTGATATAAAATTTTAATTAGGCTTAGTTTATTGCTTTGTCAATAAGAATTTTGTTCTTGGACAATAACGCTTGTTAAATAAATAAATAAATAAATAAATAAATAAAAGGCGTAAACCAAAAGCAATGACACGAAATGGCTAAAGCATGTTGTTACCTCTTGTCACCTCATTCCCAAATATGTGATCAGAAGCCATTTTACAAATAATGAAGTCATACGATGACTAGTTTAAATCCAAGTTTCATTTTATAATATGTTTCATCCGTTTCATCATATTTTTAAACAAATCTGAGAAATTTTAGGTGAATTCGATCAAGCAGTACCGTTAGATCTGATCCGTCCGAACTTAAGACAGATTCAGTGTCTGGCATGTCTGGAAACTCCAGAAACTGTCTTTACGTTCCCTTGTCAAAACGATCATGTCACTTGTCTGGATTGTTTTAAGCAATACTGTTTGTCAAAGTTGACGGAAAGGCAGTTTTGGCAGCATCCAGAGTAAGTTGATCCTGATGATAGAAAACCTTTTGAATATTTATATTTTAAAAGTTTATGTATTTATGTGACATGTGATGCAGGTGTCAGGGTGTAGGGAATATAAAGAGGCGATTTAGAAGAACTGGATTATTTTTCAGGTTTGGATATACCTTAGCTTGCCCCAGCGGCTGTCCAGATTCTTTTATCAAAGAAATACACCATTTTAGGTTACTGGATGATGAAAATTATGACAGGTTAGTTATGCAGTTTATAATCAGCTTTACTCATTTAAAATTATCCAATCACAGAGCAGTATTTCATATTTTCAACCAATAAAGTCATAATTACTGCCATAATTTTACCTTGTTTAACACTTGTAAGTGCCTATTTCCCGGGGAAATGCGCAAATTCGCAATGTTGCCAAATTTTTTGATATAATTCAAGTCTGCTTAAATAGGGTCTGCTTAAGTTATGATCGGGAATTCCGGAATATAAATTTTTTTAAATGTAAGGATTTTCCTCGAGTCCATTTTAACTTTAAGTTTTTCCATTTGCCTTACTGTCGGTACTAATAATTATTATGACTAATGCAAAATTATTTAGGTATCATAGATTTGCTACGGAAGAGTTTGTTCTTCAATCAGGAGGAATTCTGTGTCCGCAGCCGGGATGTGGCATGGGAATCTTAGGTAAGCATTTAGGCTTGGCTAAATTTTTTTTTTTAGCTTCTTACTCTCATAATTGAATATATTACATACATAAATAATAGAGCTTTTGTAAGTGTTGTCGGATGAAAAGCCTTGTGATGTTTCTTCACTCATTTTCTCGTTGAAAATTTGTATTTTCCTCAAGCTTCTTTTGTATGACTCGGACCCGAATTGAGACAACACCCACTTGTAGATGAAGCCTCAGCTCTAAAACGTGACGTCATTGTATGAAGGCCGATGAAACAACGAATTAATTTTAAACATGCTTTGTCAACAAGATTTTCTTCTTTGGACAATAAAGCTTTATTGATTTGATTTGATTAGAAAAATTGAAAATATCAAGAAATAACCTGTACAATGCAGTCAAAATCAAGTTTTAATGAAAGAGCCCCACATACATGCAGTATGCGTTTGTTGTGTAGTTTCACTAACATCAGAAATATTTCACCGGGGATATAGTAAGAAATGAATATAACCTGTTTTTCTTTTCCAGCTGACCCAGACTGTACAAGAATAACCTGTCAAGGGTGTAAATATGTATTTTGCCGTAACTGCTTACAAGGCTATCACATAGGCGATTGTGATCCGATAGAAACCAGAGAAAGTAACGAACAGACTGTGAACTGTGATAACGAATTGAATTGTGATAATAGGAATAGTGGCGATGATGCTTCCAGAACGACTATTAAGGTAATAAAGTTAAAAATAATTTGAATCTTAAATGTGTGTAGAGTATAAATTTTAAAACTTTTAAAAATTAACTTTTGTCTGCTTTTGCTCCAGTTGCCGCTGCACTTAACTAATACAAATATTACTTATTCACTAGTTGTATTTTGCATAAGTAGGCTGGTATTATTGAAATTAGGTGTATTGCGTACAGGGTGAGTAATTTTTAAATAGTAAGCACTTTTCAATTGCACCATAAATTCAAGAACGTAAGTTTGAAAAAAGTATTTTGATGTACCTACCTAAAGCTTTCAGTGCAGATTTAGATTTGTCATACAATACAGGGTGAGAAAATAAAAAAAAACTTTCATTTTGCTATAGTCCTAGAACATTACCTTAAATAATATTTCATACAGAGCGAAGTATTTTACGTGGGAAATACATTTTTAATTTTTTATACAGGGTGGAAAATTTAAAAACAAAATAACTTCTCTCCTTTTTACTATGAATGTGTTTAGTCTTAGTGGAAACTTGCGTACATAGCGTTTTCATACGCAAAACCAGGTCCACCTATTATCTTCCTTCGCTAGATGAAGTATTGTATCCGTGAAAAAAACACTTTTAGAAATTTTTCTAGATCTTCACGTTTTGAGATTCCTAGATCACGAAAAACGTGGTTTCCTGTTTCCGTCAGTCTGCCTGTTTGTCGGTCTGTCTATTGGCGCAAGCTGCTCAACCAAAAAAAAATTATCTTACATATAAATTGGACTTCGCCCTAGCTTGTACTGTGCTGCACTTCCAGTGAAATATCCATATACAGGGTGATCCCTATACCCCGGCGGATCGAGAGGGATGTCATAAGTCAGGGTCATATAAATATATATATATATATATATATATATATATATATATATATGTATATATATATATATATATATATATATATATATATATATATATATATATATATATATGTATATATATATATATATATATATATATATATATATATATATATATATATATATATATATATATATATATATATATATATATGTATGTCAATTGCCGGGTTCCGGGACTTTTGTAAGTGCTATGTACATAGCGTTGGATGCAACATATATAAGGTCAACTATGTGAAAAAACTTGAGATTTTTAAATTCATGCTCAAATTTTTGAGATATGCTACATTAAGTATGTTATGTCGTGTTCCAAGACATTTTCGTATATAAAAGTATGTATATATTTTAGGTTGTGTACATAGCGTTGGATTTAACAAACATAAGGTCAACTATGTGAATAACTTGAGATTTTCAAATTCATGCTCAAATTTTTGAGATATGCTACTTTCAGTATGTTACGTCGTGTTCCAAGACATTTTCGTATATAGATATTATGTGTATATTTTGTTTTGTGTTTATAAGAGTATTATTGTACTTCATTGCCTTTTACAAAAACCTATGGTATTCCTTTTATGCTAGAAATATTTTAGTTACATGACATTTTGTAAGAATCGTTTATTTCCAGGACAATTTTGAAAGTTAGAAATGGAGACTATATATAGGTTTCATTTTATGAATTACTGCACCTCTGTAAATAACTTATAATTAGTAAAATCTTGATTTTTTTATCAAGTAGGACCTACATATATTATGCATCTAAAACTGCGAGATGCTTCATCTCGCATTAGCTTTTAGATACTCAGGGTGCCCCATTATTGTTCAATAGATCAGTCTCCATTACAATTATTATAGAGTAAACGTCCTAACGAAAAGCTGTGGAATCAAAAAACCTATTGTTCAAAATATTTTTATACAGAACGATCCAAAAAAGTATGACAATAAAATAATACTTTTTTAATGAAATGAACACCCTATACATATACATTTTTAAAATCTGCTATAAATGTAGGTATATTGTGTCACAAGTTTTGCTTTACTCTAAGTGGCACTTGGAAGATAGTGAAGTTGCTAAAGTTTAAAACGGTTTGTGTAACCTCTTATTTAATATAGAATTGTGCGTAAATTTAAATAAAAACAAACATAAAATACAAGGCATTTCATAAAAAATATTTTCTTTATTATGATGATAATCAAATAGATTTTACGCACTCTAAAACTTCTGTTAGGTAATTTTTTTTTCTGTAGACATAGTAAAATCCATGGATTTATTATTAAGAAGGATTCGATGTCCGTATACTGTGAGCGTATCGAACGTGAAGCCTTATATTTGTTATTTGTTATGAACACATTTACCGTAGTGGTAGAGTTTACGAACTTTAAGGAAATACGTAATTGATTCAAGAATGGTAATAGAAAGAGATAAAATAGCATTGGAGTGTTGGAGCTCAGAAGTGTTGCAGTCTCTGCTGGTTGTTTAGGAAAACGGCCGAACCTCGGTCTGAACACTCGGTTACACGTACGTCTTTGTCTAATGAACTAGAAAAGAAAAAGTGCGACTTATAGATTTATAAATGACTCGGGGCGACTTTAAATAAACACCTTTAGAAATAACATAACCTACAAATAATAAAACCTTTTTAACTTAAATTTATTATTATTTAGCAGAAAATAAAATATATTAGGGCTTTTATTACTTTTAGTAAATCTTGTGATGCTTCTAACATATTTTTTGTACAAAAATACAAGGTAAAATTAATAAAATAAGATGAGGCCAATGTTTACAAATTGTGTTTACAGTGTCGTTTAGAATGGTTTGTTTTTGCTTCAAATAATGTTAAATCATCCCGTATCCAGTCCTAATAAATCCATGGTAAAAACGGAACTCCGGGACATATTATTCTGTAACTTAAAGGCTCGGACGGATTCGAGGGCTGTTCCTTAAAAAAACATGTCAAGGTTGTCGTACCAATTTGTATACCTACCGAATATTTTGGAAACTTTGATAAATGTATGTACGTGTGAAAATTAGAGATTAAAATATAGTAACCCAAATAAATGCAAGTACTCTCTTGGAAATCTATAGTGTAAAGGCTGCTGGCAACCATACAGTACAAAGATTTGCAAGTATCAAGAATTTCAATCTGCTTCCTAGCCGAGCTAAATAAATAAAGTAGAATGTACTTTATTTTATTATTAAGAAGATAAAAAAATATAGTATCTTCCGGTTAATTATAAATGTCAACAAAACATTTCTGTAAAAAGAGGCCAAGTTCTGCTTGACCGTAAAAACTAATAAGCTATACAAGATGCAGTCAAGTCCAATTTTATTGTGACTTACTGTTTTTGAAAAATAATATTGTCTAAAAACCGACTTAAGTTACATAAATTGTCATTTCATTATATTTTCATGCGATTTTAATTTAATTTGGAAAACAAAAAGTTCGTTTTGTAACTCACAATATTTGTCAGATCGAGGAACTCTCATTAAAATTGAACTTGGAAGTATTTTACCTCATTACCTTTTGCCATCAAGCAAGCAAGCCCTTTTACAGAAATGTTTTTTTTTCTATTATAGTTAATTTTATAGGTAGATTTTTTATTTTCTTTGGTTGTGTTTTGATTCCTCGCCTTAAGGTTTAATCGCATAGCCCTTTTGTGGTCCCCTACTTTTCTTGATCGACTTTCACTTCCGTCGCTGGAGGAAGTATTGTATTCTTTAAAAAACCTCCTCTCGAGGTTTTTTCAGTTCGTCACGTTTTGGGATCCCTAAATCACGAGCAAATATCGTTTCCCATTTCCGTCGGTGTGCCTGTCTGTCTGTTGGCGCGAAGACTTGAAAACACGAATAGAAAAAAATGAAATTTTGCATATGAATCGGTTTCATGTTGACTCTAAACCCGTGAAATATATACACGGTAAGCACCTTAAAAAATTAATTACTATTTTTTGTTGCTGTACCTCAAAAACGATTATTTTTGAAAAATTATATTTTGTATGCTATAGTCAAGGCTTGCCGCTGATGTAAATAAAGGTACTTTTAATTTCCCAGATATATTACGAACAATTAAAAAATTAGATACTGTCTATTAATTAAAGTACTAATTATCTGAGACATATATTACTATTTACATATTACATATTTTACGTTAGTAGGTTTCTATTTTTTTATGAAATTAGTTGCGCTGCCATACAGGGTGCGCAGTTTTAAATAGTATTTTCTTATTGCTGTTTTAATTCAAAAACTTGGATGAGCTTTCAGTTACAACTTAGATTTTTGATACAATAAGTGGTAAAAAATTTAAAAAAAGATATGTTTAATTTTGCATTAACTCTAGAACCCTGAATCAAAATAAACAATATTTTACATAAAGAGCTTTTACGTAGAAAATTAACTTACAGTTTTTATACAGGGCGTGAAATTAAAAAAAATCTTTTTATTTTTCCTATGGATGTGATTGGTCTTAATGGAATTTTTCATATATAGCTTTTTCATTTTCAAAACAAGTTGCCCATTTGATCTGATATACGGAATAAACAAATATTGTTTATTTACGCTTCTCGCTAGACTCCGCTAGAGAAAAGTAGGGTACTATATCTATTAGAGGAAGTAAGTATTGTAGTAGCGAAAAAATCACTTTTCGAGTTTTTTTTTTAGATCTTCAGGTTTTGGGGTATCTAGACCACGTTGTCTGTTGTTTCAGAAACTTTAAAAGTACTTAATCAAAAAGAAAAAGGTATAATTTTATCTTAAAATTATTTTGTTTATATACAAGTAAAAGGCTTTTACCGTTGATATAAATTTTGTTGGTTTTGCTCTAATTAGGTACTATACAAATATTACTCATACAGGGTGTGAAATTTTAATTAGAATTTAGTTATTTTTTCCTTTAACTCGGAAGTCGGAAAAAGTATTTGGATGTACCTAAAGCTTTTAGTTAAAGTTTAGATTTTTCATGCAACACAGGCTACTTGACTTGATTTCACGCGGGAAGTTCCGTGCAAAGGATTTTTGCAGATTTTTTACACAACTCTGGTTGCTTATATTCCACAATCAAGGATTGTTAAACCTTATGACTAAGCTTGGTGAAAAAGGTGTAAACTCAGCGACGGCGAATGTGCGTTGCGGGTGAATCATATAGATGCGACGTATTAGGCGATGTTTACTAGTCAATCTTGCAGGATGGAGCGGATCATCGTGAAGGTAGGGATGTTACGGAATATCTTTTTTTGTACCTAATAGGACCTGTACCTGTTTCAAACACAAACCTATTCCAGGTCCAACCTATTCCGCATTAAGTATATTCAAGTGATATTCGAGCCGAGAATTTTTTTATTTTTATTTTGAAGAATATTTGTTTTTTTTTTTAATTATAGTACTATATTTTTGGTTATTTTTCTATTTTTTAATTTCTTCTGATGAAAAATAAAACATCCTATCCCTATATATTTTATATATATTTTAGTGGCATAGGTAGATATTAGGGACTTTGATTCGTTTCTTTTCTATCACATGCTATTGAAAGATTTTAGAATTACAGTCCATTTATTTTACATATTATGAAAAAAAAAAACGCGTTTCAAATTTCATTCAGCTGCTTCGATAATAGGTAACCCATCCGATTTAAGAAAATTCCTATTTCCTATTATACCTGTACTGGACTTGTACCTGTAACCGACAACCGATTTCACTGAAACAAGAAATTCCAAACGCGACAGTGCGCCGTAACCCGTCACGGTGCCAGCGGAATCGCAATAGGTATATCTGATACCTGGTAATAAGTACACGGAATAGGTACCTATAGGATACCTATTCCAAAAGAACAGGTCCAGTTCCACTGTAACATCTCTACGTGAAGGCGTGTAATGCTATACTTTATTTTTAAAAATGTCGCGCAAAGGTTTACCCTTCGTCATTTCAGTAAATAAATTTATCCGTCGCTACCCAGGTTTACATTATACGGGAAGCCGTAGTCATTGTAAATTTTCCGACGTCTTTCTTTTCCATACCAGTAAATGGGTGGGTGACAGACATGTGCGTACTCAAAAACATATTGCTAATCGCAAAAGTGTATTACCGTATTGGAAATTTATGTATGATTTTGATTTTGTACTCAGTGTGTGTAACATTTCGCAGAAGATAGTTCAAAATGAACATTTTCAAGTATTTTGGAAATCCTATGTACCTCAGTAGAAACTACCCACACGAAACCAACTAAGGTATACATTGCCAAAAGGCAAACATTGGTTTTCCTTGTTTTTACTCTTACTCGGTCTCGCTGCCCCAGTTGCTCCACCTAACGACTTTTAAGTTGTAGTAACATATATTACTCAACCATTTCCACACCATAGTACCTATGTAAAACGTACGCATTTTCAATATTTGTTTTTACTTTTACTCTGCGTCGCTTCCCCCTAACGTTTTTCACCGTTTTTCACCAAGCTTACTTATTACACAAGAAAACGGAGCAACCGCATATCTATGTAACTGCAGTTTGTAATTTTGTCAGAAAGCTAGTCTGACAACCTTTTATCAGGACAAACTCTTTGTATAGCCTACAAATATGTTAAATTTAATATTTAACTCTAGCGCCACTGGGAATACTCTAGAGTTTTGACGATGAACCAATTAATATAAGTAATAAGTATCCAAACGGATCCATTTTGGATTTGATTATTTATCAAAAGTGATTAAAACTTGAATCTCGGAAGTTTTTTAGAACATTAACCTGCTACCCCTAAGCACAAAGAAACCGTTTTGTTTTCTCCAGTTCGGAAATGCGAGGCGGCGAAACGTATTCTAAGTTTCTTCGATAAAAGGCTTAATAGTGGAGGTTGGGGGCACTACAGTCAGTCCCTCAAACTTAAAAAAATAAACGTATACTAAAGCTAAAGATAGGTCGGTCCTGGAAACGTACATTAGCTGTATATTATGTATTTTTGCGGTCCCGGAACTCGACGTTAAATATCAGTATAATTTGTTCCTCGCTAGATTTATTTTTAACTAGTATATGCATATGCAATTTGCATTAAAAAAATCTGCAAAAATTTTCCCCGGAACTTACCTCGCGAAATCAAAAAAAAAACAATTATTAAAAATACACATCATTTTTTCGACAGTAATATCGAAGTTTTGACAGGCACATGATCAATCCAAGGGCGAATTTACGTGGGGGGAGGGGGTAATTAAATCTGCCACACCCCCCCCCCCCCATTAATTCCAAAAGTATTTAAAAAGTTGCTGTCGAAATAAATATTTTAGTTTCTCTTACTTAGCAATGCACTAAAATTTATTTTTCCAAAATCCCAGAACTTAGAAATACCTGGATACCTACAAAACAAACAAGTAAATAATATACGGGGTGTTAAAAAGCCTGGAGTATTGCAAATATTTCAAAAACTACTGAAAATATATTTTTTAAAACTGGCACGTCTATATTAAAAACGGCACACCTTGGAAGGATAAAACCGTTTCTGTCACTATACAGAGTTAGTCAGAAAGAATAGTAATTTTTTTATTTTAAATGGAAATTCCTGTATATTTTTGAAGATTCAAATAGTCCCATAAATGGCAAATTCAAAGATATAGAGGTTAATTGATTTTTTGTCAAAATAATAGATTTATGTAAAAAAATTAAATGTACATGTACCTTACGTATTACCATAGACTAAATAATACATACATATATATACATTATTTATAGTCTCTGGTGTTACTTACTTACCAGAGTTGCGTAAAATATCTGCAAAAGTCTTTGCTCGGAACTTCCCTTGCGAAATGAGGTCAAGTAGGCTGTATTTTGTGAAAAATTTAAAGTGTAACTAAAAGCTTTAGGTACATTCAAATACATTTTGAAAACTGCTCACCCTGTATGACTGAGCAGCCAATTTCATAAAAAATAAAAGCCAGCTGACGTAAAATATGTAATATGTAAATAGTGATATGTATCAAAGATAAATAGTAAGTACTTCAATTAATAGAAAATATCTAATTTTTTGATTTGTTCGTCCTATATATGGGAGATTAAAAGTACCTTTATTTACATTAGCGAAAAAATACTTAGCTATAGCATATAAAATATAATTTTTGTAAAATAATCCTTTTTGATGTGCAGCAACAAAAAATAGCAATTAATTTTTTTAAGGTGCTCACCCTGTATATATTTCACGGGAAGTGTAGTCGGTTTAGAGTCAGAATGAAGTCGATTCATATTCAAAATTAAATTTTTTTCTATTCGAGTTTTCGCGCCAACAGACAGACAGGCACACCGACGGAAATGGAAAACTATGTTTGCTCGTGATTTAGGGATCCCAAAACGTGGCGATCTGAAAAAATCTCGAGAGGAGTTTTTTTTACGAATAAAATACTTCCTCTAACGAGGGAAGTGAAAGTTGGTCAAGAAAAGTAGGGGACCACAAAAAGGGCGATTAAAGCTTAAGGCGAGGAATCAAAACACAACTAAAGAAAATAAAAAATCTACCTATAAAATTAACTATAATAGAAAAAAAAACATTTCTGTAAAAGGGACCTTGTGTGCTTGGTCGCTAAAGGTAATGAGGTAAAATTCTTCCAAGTTCAATTTTAATGAGAGTTTCTGGCTCTGAAAAATATTGTGAGTTACAAAACGAACTTTTTGTTTTCCAAATTAACTTAAAATAAGACGCAAAGTTACAATAAAATTAAATGATTATTTCTATAATTTAAGTCGGTTTTTTAGACGATAATATTTTTCAAAAACAGGTTTTACCTACAATGAAATTGAACATGACTGCATCTTGTAGCTCATTACTTTTTTCGGTCGAGCAAAACTTGGCCGCTTTTTACAGGAATGTTTTGTTGAGATTTATAATTAACCGGAAGATACTATATTTTGTATCTTCTCAATAATGAACTAAAGTAAATTCTACTTTATTTATCTAGCTTGGCTACAAAGCAGATTGGAATACTTGATACTTGCAAATCTTAATATCTCTTTACTGTGTGGTTGCCAGCAGCCCTGAAATTTCAGGTTTTCAAGAGAGTACTTGCATTTATTCACTAGATTTTAATCTCAAATTTTCACACGTATATACATATGTATATCCCGGTTTCCAAAATAGTCGGTAGGCATACAAATCGGTACGACAAATCTTGGCATTTTATTTCAGGTACAGCGCCCGAATCCATACGAGCCTTTAAGTTACATCATAATATGTTCCATTTTAACAAAAAAAAATTACCTAATCCTGAAGTATAAAGACCTCTAAGGCACCTACTTTTAAAGTATACCTAAGTCCGTGTCATGCGTCTATAGACGGACGACTAAGCAAAAGCAATACGGTTTCATTTGGGCACAAGCAAAACCCAAGTTTAAACCAAGTGGTAGCCATCTTTTATGTTTTCCATATTTTTACTATAAGTATGGTCATTTTTGCTTTGCAATATATAATTTCTATATTATACTGTCCCGGAACTGAGCGATTAACATATAGTGCCGAAATGAATTCCGAGACCGTCCTGGAAACAGGCATTAGACATATAAAATTTCCAAGACCGTCCCGGAAAACGGCAATTGTCTTGGAACTCGTCATAACGTCACAAAAAATGTCTTGGAAGTAAACGCTTGACATACATATATATATATATATATATATATATATATATATATATATATATATATATATATATATATATATATATATATATATATATATATATATATATATACACTGTGGTCCATGGGAAATTTTTTTATTAGTTGCACAACCGAAATATAAATGCCGCCAAAAGTTGGTGCATATCCGATAACCGTATAAGGTGCACTTAGAATGGCTTCAAGTCAAACAGCATACAGGGCACGCCAAAAAATATAAAAATCGTTCAAGAGTAAAGTACCCTTATTTCGAAAAATTCAGAAAAACCTTATTAAGAAAAGTTGTTTAGAATTAAAAGATATCTGCAAATACCAAGCCTTCTATTCAAGAAAATATATATTTTTTAAAAATTTTAAACTACCCCGTATAATGATTTTTTATATTCAGCTATTATACATTTTCAAATTAACCACAATAAAATCACTTTTGCATAACTTCCATCAAATTGAAGCAAATTTGTAAAATTTACTTGGATTTATATTTTTTTAAGTACCCAAAAACTTCATGTCTGTTGCAACGATATTGCACGCAAGTTTCGAATTTCGCAAATATTCTTAAAAATAAGGCAGATATATGCACTTTATTATTAAAAAAGTATTTGCCTCATTTTTAAGAATATTTGCGAAATTTGAAAGTTGTGTGTAATATGGTTGCAACAGACATGAAGTTTTTGATTACTTAAAAAAATATAAATCTAAGTAAATTTTACAAATTTGTTTCAATTTGATGGAAGTTATGCAGAAGTAATTTAATTGTGGTTAATTATAAAATGTATTATAGCTGAATATAAAAAATCATTATATGGGGGTAATTTAAAATTTTCCAAAAAATATATTTTTTTGAATAGAAGGCTACTTCGTATTTATACAATTCTAAACTACTCTTCTTAATAACGTTTTTCTGTATTTTTCGAAATAAGGGTACTTTGCTCTTGAATTATTTTTATATTTTTTGGCCTGCCCTGTATACTGTTTGACTTGAAGGCATTCTAAGTTCACCTTATATGGTTACCGGACATGCACCAACTTTTGGCGGTATTTATATTTCGGTTGTGCAACTAATAAAAAAATTTCCCATTTGTTGCATATACGCTTGGGCGGCTATCGGCAGCATGCTTTAATACTCGTCGCTCGTTTTTTTAAACCATCGATAACTTTGTTGTCTTGCTCGTCACTATCACAGTAAATTAAAAGCATCGCAGCATGCTATAGGTAGTTAATAGTTTTTTTGTATTGAGACCGGGTGACAGCGACATTAAATCATGTTTCTATTATGAATTATAAAATAAAATATTATTTAAAGCAAATCGTTTTAATCAAACTTTTTGATACCATTAGGTAGAGTTATATGTATGTATACATATACAAACAAACTTAACATTACATTAATATAAACATAATTAAAGTTATCTTAAAATATATAGCAAGTTTGCTGTTAGCTGTACCTTCTTTAACAATTAATTCTCGAATAAAATATTTGGGAAATATATTTATATTGCTATTAAAAGAGCGGTATAACTATTATGTCAAATCAAATAGATACCGTTATTTACATTTAAGAGCAATTAGAGATTCCCGGGTTATTTAAAATAGATTGCAGATTAATAGACTCTACTGAAATATAACAATTACTGTGGGTTAACACTCGTTTGCAATCATAAATACCAGTAAGTTAGTAATTTATCTCCATTTATTTGTGCCGAAATTTAGAGTGAGAGTGGCAACGTCGCTTCACGGGGTGTCTTCTGCTTCATTGAGAATGTGAATAAGGAAAAATCTAAAACTTTTGTTTATAAATTTTTGTTACTCTTGAAATATTGTGAATCGGGCCCCATTCACTCTTTCTTTTAGGTTATAACGAAGCCCTGTCCGAGCTGCAAAACACCCACCGAGCGAGATGGCGGCTGTATGCACATGGTCTGTACCAGAGCGGGGTGTGGCTTTCACTGGTGCTGGGTATGCCAGACCGAGTGGACTAGGGAGTGCATGGGTGACCATTGGTTCGGATAAATTTAAAAAGCCTGTTTTTGTGTTCAAAAAAGTCCCTTTTGATATTTGTTTTTGCATCAAAGGTGTTTTTTAGTGCAGTTATTACATCAATAATATTGATGATGTAAGTTTTATGCTCAGTTAATTGTTTGTTATGTTAATAAATAATTGCATTTGAAGAAAAATATTTTTCTATAGTTTATATTATATATATATATATATATATATATATATATATATATATATATATATATATATATATATATATATATATATATATATATATATATATAGTTTATTAGGTCTGTTTCATTTAATTAATTAAAATTATTTGCATTGATAACGGGCGTGGTCATCGTGCATTTTATGAAAATAAAGTTAGGTGTTTTTGAAAACTATACAGGTCCTTAAATATTGCAGTGGCTGATTCTCTTACCAGCGGGTTGCAGAAAATTTAATTCGGGATTAGCTAACACGGGGTTAAATTTTAATAGTGTTAAATTTTTGGCAAGTTAAGACTCTACTAAAGCAGGCCTAGGCCTGCCTTAAAAGGAAATCGTTTAACATCGGCATTTATATACGGAAACCGGTCGTGTAACTGCCAAGCGTACAAGGTTATACCCAACCTGTCTTGTGTTTGTTTTGAAGTGTAATAATGAATATGCATATATTTTTTTTATTGCATAAATCGTTTAAGGAAGTCATTACAAACTAAAAAAAAATGTACTTTTCGGTATAATTTATTACAATTTAAAAAGCAACTACATTTCTCCATGAAAAGTGACGTCAGGAGATTAGCAAAAATCTACATGTTAACGTAAAGCTCTAAAGTCGATGATTTTCTCGAAAACGGCCAGAGGGAGAGAAATCAAATTTTTTGGGTTGATAGAGGAATAGTTTAACTAGCTTCGGTAAAAAATTCAGTTATACAGGATGTTTCGTTTCGGAGCTATTAAACGTCAAAGTCGAAATTTCCGCGATTTCCGTTGAAATTGGGTACAGGTCGCAAATGTGAATTAAATCGATGTAAATTTTTGGAAATTGTAGGGGACCCGGAGCTTCAGAACTCCACTGAAACTGGTGGGGATCAGAAAATGGCAAGTAATTCTTTTGAATTTTTTTAGGTCGAAAAATGCCATTTCCAGACCCCTCTTTGATACCTAATAACTCGAAAACAAAAGGTCAGATCGAAAAACGGATTTACAAGGGAAACTTTAAAAGCTCAAATACTTTTTTTGCAATACACTTACCTAAACCTAAAATCACTGGAAAATGGAAATATTTGGAAAAACTGGAAATTTAGATTTTTGACCCAAATATTTCGCGGTTTTTAATTTTTTGTGGGGTCAAAATGGTTCAAATTAAAATCCCATATACGTCATCGGAAAGAGCTCGTCAAAGTATGTGTTATCCATATTTTTTAATTTCTTCATTCTCTATAGGAAGGGAGCAATCGCCGATTAAATTTCGATTTTTTTACTTTTTGTGCCCTAGACATCGGTACATTTGAATCACTGTATTTTTTCCTATCTATTTTTTCCCCAATTTTTCAACACAATCTTATAAAGGGATAATCACACTGTAAAATGAATACCGAATGGGTCATCCAGGAGCGTATTTAGGGGGTAAAAATCGGACTCTTGATTTTTTCCGACAAATCCTATTTTTAACCGACATTATTCCACACTATTTACCCTATTTAGTGATTCTTTTTGGGTCGATATTATCAATTAATTATCTAAGAATACCTCCCACTAATTTAAATCGCTTATTTTTTCGGTAAAGTTATAAATAAAAAGGTTTATTTGCATCGCGGACATCTAAAATTTGAAAATTTTTGAATTTTCCAAGATGGCCATGAAAATAAAGAATTTCAGTTTATTTACTTAAAATTATTAAGATGATATGTCAAAAATGCCAATGTTCGTTGCAAAATTGAAAGATTCCTGGACCGATTTCGGCTTAAAGTATACATGAATAAGATTTTAGGAACCTTCTACTTTAAGTCCAGGGATATTTCATTGGATGAGTTACGCATTAAATGCCATTTTTATTGAGTTTTCGATGACGCTATAACACTGGAATTCGCCATGTACTCATGATGAGTCATATAAGTTCAGTTTTGACGACACAGCCAATGGGATCACGTTTTACAAGTTTCGAAATTCGCGCGAAAATTTGCAGTTTTAAATCCTTTTTTTTTTGTTAATAAAGACCAAAATAAATGGATAACAGCAACCGCCATGCACATTTAATTTATGTAGAGAATATAAAAAAATATATTTCAGATTTATTTGGGTTATATCGAGGGTTATATGCATATTCCCTATTGTGTATTTTTGGATGAATAATAATTATGGAAATGAAACAATTCTGCAATTATACTGAAAAGGAAAAATATCTATTGCTAAGAATAGCACGAAAGTAATACTGTTTTATTTTTATTTAAATAAATATACATTATACATACACCTTTTATTCAAGCTTTACATAGTTGTTTACTCTCGACTAATATTTTCCTGATGTTCCATACAAATACCCTGTAAACTCCGTAATTGAAGCTTGATTTTATATTAGATTTTTCAGTATTAAACTCTTCTAATTATTCCCTGTCCCCTAATTTAATTACTTCTATATTCAACCGTATAATTATAATTTTACACAAGAGTAGCCAAAAATGATTTTAATTATAAAATTTTGAAGAAGAAAAATGTGGTATATTATTCAAATAGTCCATATTTTATGTTAAAATGCACATTATAAATTATCCTTATTCATGTATATTTTTATTATAGTGTGCATACTCTGATACAAAGGTAGGTACCTACTTAGATATTAATGCTAAATTATATGCCCTCTGCCCCTTGTATATAATTTCAAATATTGAACAAAGAATTTTCTTTCAATTTTTTGTATTGGAATGCAAAATTTGTGCGAAATTAACAGATATTTTACCAACGACAAATTTAGTACCAGCATATTGTGGAAGTTTATAACAAAGAGAATTCATGCATAGAACTAATTTTAAATACTATATTACTGAGATATCCAATTTTGGACAGATTTTGTTGTCCACTTTTCAGTTGACAACAAAATCCAAAGCAAACCCAAGACAAATGTTTGGAGAGTAGTAAATCTGAGATAAAAAAAAATAATCTGTGGGATTTTGTTACTTATTTAGAGGATGTCGTTTGGTGACAAATATATCAATATTTTGGTGATCATTCTATTTATCCTGTTTTTTTTTTGGGAAATTGGGAATTGTAAAATCTTATAACATTTTATAATTCGGCCCTTAAAAATAGAATTGCTGATTCTGGTCGCTGTCGACCCGTCAAAACTGTTGCTTCTGTATGAGTTTATCATTCTGGATTACAAATTACAATAAACTTTTTGTTGTTTGTATTTTTCAATTAAATCGCAATCTTGCCTCTTACCACCTATCAAATTTTGTATCGGCTTTGTTTTAGCTAATTTTTTTAGATTAACTAATAATCAGTAATCCGTTTCATGCATATTTTATTGAGGTAATGAATAAAAATAGATCGAAAATACTTTTCTGTTTTGTTAAATTTTTCTATCTGACAGTGATAAAGTGTTTTGCTCAGTAATACTAGATACGTAAGATTTTTAATTAACAATACATTATTGAAATATTAACGGACAAAAATATAGCAAATAAGACCAGTTGCCGATAGTATACCATTAAAATAGAAATCAATAAATTAATTAATTGATCAGTGTTGGACCAGGAAACACAGTAAAAACGATTGGCTGTTAGTTTTTTTTTATAAAGAGCTAGCGAAACAACTATCAAAATATTCAAACACACCAGTTATTTTGTTATCAGCTTCAAAGATAATTAGTTACAAAAAATAATATGACCGTCACAATTTGGTTATTTTTGCAGATTTTCGATCTGCTTTAGAGCTTAGTAGTATAAGAATAAAATATACATGTAAAAATATTATTAAAGTAAAATACTTTAAAAAAACTACTTCAAAAAAGCACTGAGAAGGATGAAATAATATTTTTTAACATTTATTACTGAGCTTATTAGTAAGCTCAACTGTGTTTAAATTTAAGTAACTTGTACACCAAAGTCCTAAACTTTGAAGTAGGCGCAACTGCTTATTATTAATTATTTATGCATTATCATGACAAATCCTTATTAATTATACTTTTAAATAGCGACGAAAAAAAAAATAAACAGAGGAATTAAGAATTTCCTCCTTTTTTGAAGTCGGTTAATGATAGATATAATGATATTTTAAAAACCCCGTTCTGCCGTTAGAATAATATAATAAGTGGTAGAAAAATATCAAGCTATAGTCAAATATAATTAATTTTCAATGAAATAACTTAAAATACTTACACTTTTTTATACTTGCTCATCGGATCCAATGCATTAACAACTTTTTGCAATTTTCTTATCCAATAGAATAATAGAACAGTGCATACTATCAAAATGACACTGATGGCCACTAGGGCACAGTGGATAATTAGTACTTGGTTTTTATAATCTTCTGTGTCGGTACGCTGAAAAAAAAATTCTACGTGAATCAGATCCATTATTGGCAGTCTAAGACGGGTGACACACTAGAGAAATTAATTTCGTGAATCTTGTCGCATGACACATGTTTTATCATCGAATAACCCCTGTATCTATATGATACGATGCAGACTGACGTTTATGAAACAGGAGACCAGAAATTGTTTCATATACAAATATCATGAAACACAACGTGCTCTGTTTGGTGATTCTTAATTTTTCAATTGAAGTTTCAACCAAAACAAGTAAATGGTAGAAGTTTTCCTGGTTCATTCTGTAGAACTCTTTAAACCACCTATGTTGTTTCAGTTCATTTCCCACGAGAGTTGCACTGTGTTTTACGTTTATTTGATTACTAGGATTCACCCAAAATTATCTTTTTCTCTTAACATGATGAAATTTAATGAATACGTGACAAATTTCACTAGTATGCTTTGAACAAAAATTTTTATTTCATGTGATCTGTTTCACTTATAAGTTTCACGAAATTAATTTCTCTAGTGTGTCATCCGCCTAACGGTGGTAGTAGGTTTAATAGAGAAGAAAAGATCCCTAAGGTCATGGTTTTGTGAAAGTAGATAGACTATTTTTTATTATTAATCGGAATATAGGTAAAAAAAATATTTTTTTACTTGAATAAACATAATTCGCACACCATATATAATTTTACAAAATAATAATAAAAATAATACCAACTTGAACCTAGTTTTGATAAATTTACATTTGTGAAATATGCCTTATTAGTTCTGGCAACCCATAGCCAATGGTTTTTTCTGTAATTTCACTAAACAGTTTTTTCAGGGGGATGGGCAGAAATTTCAACTTTTTTTCGCAAATTACAAAATATTTTTTTCTTTACCAAAACATTCCTAGTAGGCTTACTATTAAACCCCCTGAACTTGGCATGGGTCCCGTAAGTAGAAACAGAGATATACAACTTTAAAATTTCTGTATTTTTAAATTTAATTTGTTATGCATTAACCATTTTGAGTACTTTATTAAGTCCTCATTGACGTTCTGCTCAAGTTTTTTTAGAATGGTGTGCATTTTAAAAAAATTTTATACCAGCTTCATTCTGCGAGGAAAATTCCGTGCAAAGACTGTCGATATTTTAAAGTTTGTCTTAATAGCCTAACGTCAAACTGTGGAAGAATCTATACAGCACAAGCTGCGCGTTGGTATACCGGAGTTTTGCGTGGATAAACAAATACCTACCAGATTCTGAACTGCCAGTAAAGTTTTTGTACAATTACAGTTGGGTACAGGATCAACTTCATCGGCCATTTTAGTAACGTTTCACACACAAAGCACAGTTTTTAAACACAAATTTAAAAAAGAACGCGTGATTGTCAACACAAAACACACACAACAGAATTTAAAGAATTTTAAAATATCCTTTTTGGTAAATATTTCTAAAATCAACGTTATACAGGGAATAATTTATGTTTTGTTTGTACAATATTATAATACAAAGACGATTAGATTGTGCAAGATTAAAATTTTCTTATTATAATACAATGAATCTGGAAATATATATAAATATATTTCTTATCTTAATCCAACGCATTGGCAGTGCAGAGGCGGCTCGTGCCATTTAGTTTAAGTGAGGGGCAGGCAAAAAAAAGCCCGCCGCAGGCGCAGCGCCGCAGGCGAAATCCCGTTTGGACCACGCCCAAATTTTATCAAATTTGGTAAATAATAAAGCACTCTGGGCGGATTTTCGAATTAATAAATAACACAGAAATTTAATAAGTATACCAAGTTTATAAAAAAAGGTATAAAAAGGCTCACTCTTCCCCCTCCAGTCTACACCCTTTCCAATACATACTATAAGAATGTTATTCTTAGATCGCCAAATGAAAAATTAGTTTAAATAAATTAAAAAATTACAACCAAAAAAAAACAGGTTAAGGAATCCAGGTAAAGCAGGCGCAAGTGCCTTATCTTCCCTATAAGCTCCCTTGGTAAGGTATATTTTGTCTTAATATGAATAAATTTCCACATCACCCGGGAGGTATTATTCCAATTAAACATTAAAAATTACCAAATAAACATGGCACTGATCACGGACACCGGACACGCGTTGTTATAAAACCAACTACCAAACTGGGCGATCAAGAAGAAGAGATGAGAGATGAGAAGTGTCAAACAGGCACCCACCTGAAATGATAGGGATTAGAGAACAAGTAATCTTAACTCTTTATTTGTTCTTTGTTGGTGGGTGTTAATTGTTAAATAATATATCATAGGACAATGGAAACATTTATCAATCATTTCCGACATATTTTTTATGTTTTTAAAAAATAAATTTAAATAATAAGTGTGCTTGTCCAAAATCACAGCGTACATTTGGCAACAAGAGGCCGCCGGAATCGCGCCTCAGATATGACGTAAATTTGCATATTAGAGCCCCGGTCTTGTGCAATATAGTGGTGGGGGTGTGCATAGCATTTTGTGGCCGATGTGTGACGTATTGTAAGCCCAAATTTTCAGGATTGTATTTGCTTCTATAATATATATATATATATATATATATATATATATATATATATATATATATATATATATATATATATATATATATATATATATATATATATATATATATATATATATATAATATATGCGGTCCGGCAACGATTGAAACCTTTATTAGAGTTAAAGTTGGAAGGGGTGCGCGCTAAATTTGAAAGATAATATTTTAAACCTTGATGGATATTCGATGTTTTGATACTTTTAATGTTTGTTGGTTGTTAGAAATTAGTTAGTTAGTAGTAAAACGTTTTATATTTAAACAAATGATGTATCAAAAATTTACATTATAACATGTGGTGAGGCCCGGCCTCAGTTGCTTCATACGACGAGCCGCCACTGTGGCAGTGGCGTATCTAACGAGGTAGCTGCACTTTTTATTTTCAGAACGCAATCTGCGCGCTGCTGTGTAACGGAAATGAACCTAACTAGCAAAATAGACCCTTAAAGAAAACAAATTATTTTATAATTATCGTTTAACGCCCTGAAGGGCCATTTTATCTTGCCAGAAAAATAATTTTATATTATTCTGGAAACGTTCTTACAACTCACATTATAGAACAAGAATGCTCAGCTTATACATTTTTTAACAATTGTATAAACCGGTTATACAATCCTTTATAAAAATAGAGCGGTATAAAAAAATTTATAGTGCAGTGTTATATACATATTCTATTAACTTTTAATTTCTACGTTATAAAGTAGTTGTATAAAAGGTAGGAAGTGACTCCGCTGCCGGCGCCGCGCCGGTTCCCGAAATGTTGAAGCATGGATACCGGCGTCGGCACCCCGAGTACAAAATTTCTCGTTCTCGGGCGCCGCGCGCCGGGGCCGTAGTCCTGATACGGCCAAAACTTAATGCCGGTAGTTTCACAGTTTAAAGAATATATATTCTGTAAACTTTGGCAGTTCTAACCTAAAATACTAATATTTACGTCTTTTAAATGATATGTAAACATTGTGTTGTTTTAATTTTGCGTAAAAACTATAAAACATGAAAGTAGGAGATAAATTTTCTTCATATGAAAATTTTAATTGTGTTTTGGTGGACTACAAGAAAGTCGCAAACAATGAGTTTTGGTTGCATGATAGCAGAATCCTTGACAATCAAAGACAACAAAATCCTAATATGTACTGTGATGGATATTAATCCGGCTCTGAAATACTATTGTCTGCGGTTAGCCTGTATTAAAGGTCCAATACCATTGAAGACAAAAAATTAAAAGTCAATAAGGAAGTGTTCCACGTAAAAGCAGGCTGTCAGGCTAGCATTTTCTTGAAAGTAAGTGAGTGTAAACGATTTATGTGTTCCCTTGAGCTTGAACAAAATCACAGGCATACTTCATCCAAAGCTTATTTTAATTATTTAGCAAAACAGAGACTAAAATTGCCAAAAAATGTCAAACTTACTACTCAATAAAAAATTCATTATATATAACGTAATTAGAGAAACAGGTTGTAAAATAACATTGAAAGACCTCACCAAGCAAAGAATTTTGAAGAATACATTCATATTTTAAGAAATTCGTACTGTAGTGCTATTGAGATTTTAGTTGATCAAAATGGGATTTTCAACGCAGTGGCTCGACCACCAAAGTTAAACGTCGCCTAAACTTTGTCAGCACTTCGATAATTTGGCCCTTAAGCTATTTTGGTTCTACTGTTTCGTTGATAAAATTGTCTAATTCTTAAATTTTCTGTTCTTCCGTAATCACATGCTCTACACATATAGGTACCCCACATTTCCGAATTTACTTCTTTCAAGGCTTTTTCAAAATGTAGGTATATGTTTACTTGAGCCACACCACTTGAATAGAAGGCCTCAGCGCTAAAACGTGACGTCATCGTGTGAAGGCCAATATAATCATGGATTATTAGTAGTTTCAAGGGTTTTATCTGAAATTTTATTGTTATTTAATAGTCTTCCTTATTTAATAAATTATTATGATCGCTTTGTAAATACCTGTTTGATGCAGGATACCGTTTTTGATTTGTACCATCTTTAAAAAAATTAACAGCTAATAAAACATTATTCGGCTTTAACAAAATATATTCATATTTTTTAAATAAAATATAAAGGTACATATTTAACACTTACAATTAAATAACATAACTTAAAATTTCAGTTTTTGAAACTAGTAGCAATATTTAAAATTAGGATTACTTCATTATAACTTAACTTTGTTCATTTACAGCATATGCCAATTAAGATGAAAACACCTAAACATTTTTTAAAATTTTTATGCGCATTGGTTTACTTCTTGAGACAGGTTGATATAAGATGACGTTTTGGAGTTTGATAAATTAAATTATATTGTCTTTTTATGGGAAATCAATTGCTTTGGCCGCCATTTAATAAAGTCCAACTATATTGAATCAAATACTTTATCTGAATCAAACAGCAGAAAAAATAAACATGATTTTAGACGTTCCCGTCTTACGTGGAATACCCTGTATGTTGTATACATTTTTTCACAGTTATCAGGGTAAATATACATTTTTTCACAGTTATCAGGGTAAAATTTCAACTAAAATAAAATTAAAGCAACGTTAACTCCTAGCATCGTTCACAGTTGCAGGCACATTTACTTCTAAACCATTCAACTGTTCTGTCAAAATTATTTGACAACCCAAACGTGATGTGTCGTGTACGTCATATGCTAAATCCAGCATGTCCAGTTCTTCCTCGGAAGGTTTGTCCGGGAAGGTATCATAGATTGGCTTTGGAAATATGAGGTGGCAAGTCGAACACGTCAAGGTACCTGCGAAATAATACAAATGGCCATTCGATAAACAGTTTAACTGTTAAAAAATAAGAAATCCAACTTGGTTTTCTTGCGCTCAACCATGCCCAATGTTGCCCCTCAGATGTGGCGTGCCATGTGACATTTAATATAGCGTCCGCCATTTTGCGTATTATTAGTTTCATATACCCTAAGTCACTCGGGGGACTGAAGCTAATCTCGTGACACGCCACTCAGTAGGTTTGTAACGATTTTAATTTTTTAGGTGGACAATATGGCATAAAATATACAGTAAGGACCACATTACTGTGGACACAGAGCCGTGTGAGCTGCGATGGAAATTAAAAACCACAGCAAACGGCCAACAAGTGTCGAAACACAATTAAAGCAGGTCGATTACCTTGTTTTTAAATTGCCAAATTGACAATTTAAAAGTCAAATTATAGGCCCCGATGAGCGCCTACAGATCGAAAGAGGGCAACTTGCTTTTATGTGTTTCGACAATAAGCTGCCTGCGTCTTCTGACAGCCCACGAAGACCGAAGTCTAAGTATCATGTAAAGTGGGTGTACTGGGGAAGTTCAACTCACACATTCAGAGCTGGTACCACCTCAGCCGAAGAAGAATTCCTCTAACACCTTCCTGATGACAGAGCTGGGTAAACTACTTGAATAAAGTAGTGGAGTATAACTACTTATCAATAAAGTAGTTAGTAGTTGAACATTTAACTACTTTTTTAACTACAAACCAAACATTTACCGTTGTGGCTAAAAAAACCAGTGCCGTAGCCGTACTTTCAAAAATGATTAAAAAAAGGACTTGAACCTATAACCCGTAGCGGTTTTTGTGTAGGATCAATTGTGCAGTGAACACTCTAAAAATCTACGCAAAAAGATGGTTTTCTACACCTTATACTATTATACTATTACACATCAACCATAATTTGTTTTATTTATTTTTTTTATTATAATTTCAAATTTTACATTTACTTTTACTACTGTATAATAGATTTTTGTATTTTTATAACAGTCAAGCTCTTTTTTTCGCCGTCTAACATTAACATTAATACGAGCTCTAGCGCGTTCAATATCAGAACTGAACGCGAGAGTATCGGCAAAGACCGTGTGTTGGAGAAAGAGGAGTCCGGCGCGTGAGACAAAACATCGTTGTATCAAAATGATGCAAATTTTAGCGTTCTGGCGTGCACTGAACGCACCTGAATCATATCAGTAGTCAGCTGATAGAATGGTGATGTACGCGGGAGCCCAGACGGCTAGTAGTGGTAGTAGGTTATTTTGATTAAAATGCAGTACCAGATTTTAAATCTTAATCGCGTAATTGAAGTGTTTGCAAAAATGAAGAACAGGAGAATGGACTTTTTACATAGATAAGCTTAAATTGGTATGCTTTTCTTTGCAGTATTTATCTTCGTATTTTTCTTGTATAACCACCGACTTAAACACCCAGTTTAATACCTCACGAGCCGCCACTGCCTATATCATCAAGTGAAAAAATTTAAAATAAAATAAATTTTTTATTATTTAAACTTTATTTTAAAGTTAATTGTCCACTGACTTAAATTTAAACATAAATTATTATTAACACAGTTCTCTTTTGGTACAAAAATACAAACTAAAACCTATTAGGTAATAGGAGTAGGAGGTATTTAAAAAATAATAAAATTTTATTTAAAAAAAAATTTTAAAATCTGCAAAGTCTATATTAGGTTTGCTTATCGCTTACTGGACTGGAAACGCAAGACGAAAGTTTTTCAAGAACTTGTTATAACGAGATTTTTGGCACGCGTCGACGTACACGTAATGTAATGACGTAACATAGGGAAGTAGTTAAATATTTTTAAAAGTAGTAAATTACACATAATTTTTTCTTCAAAAAAATGAACCGACTTCACGAAAGAAAAAGCACTAAAAAGTATGAAATAATATTTTTACGTATTTAACTGTGTTTAATGGTAAACTTAATTTTGTTCAAAGTTAAGTATTTAACTTGTACACCGAAGTTCTGAACTTTGTAGTCGGCGCAATTTTAACATATAATTTAGTTTTAGTTATTTATTACTAAGCCTAATGGCCAGTCTAATTGCGTTTGACTTTTAGTAATTTGTACGCAAAAGTTCTGAACTTTCAAGAAAGCGCAACGTCTTATTAATTGTTTATGAATGATCATTAGGGATCCTTATACTTTATATTGCGCCGACTTCAAAGTTCAGAACTTCCGTGTACAAGTTACCTAACTTTGAAAAAAACTAAGTTTACCATTAAACACGGTTATAAATACGTAAAAATATTATTTCATACTTTTTGCTTTTTATTTTGTGAAGTCGGTTAATTTTTATCAAAAAAAAAGGAAGTTAACTACTGCCCAACTCTGGAAATAGTTAAATCTTTTTAAAAGTAGTTAAATTACACAAAAGTAGTTAAGATACCTTAAGTAGTTAGCACTGAGTAGTTAACTACGTAGTTAACTACTGCCCAGCCCTGCTTATGTAAACCACAAAATCGGGCATTTTCACGGGTTTAGTTTTGCTCAAGAATGAACAGTAGTTGGAGGTCCCTGTAATTTCTATCAAAAAACTAACCTTCACAAGCTCCAAATCCATCCAGATCTAAATTATTATTCACAACAACATCTAAAAGAGAGTCTCCTACTTTGCCTTTTGCTTTAATTCTGTCTCCATTGGCTTTAATAAAAGTGACTTCAACCCTAAAAATCCAATAATCATCATAAAAAGCCATACAGGATACTAAATACTAATCTGTAACTACATGTTGTGGCTAATACGCGTTTTATGTGGACTTTTTGGATAATATGCGAATGAGTACCAGGCGCGGCCCGTCCTTAAGGTCATTTGGTCAATGACCCACCTAAAATTTTCAATGATCTACCTAATAATTTATTTTTTTATTTTTAACACCGAAAAATAATCTTTTCTTTCAAAAAAAGTTCAAGTTCCATGCGAAAACTCCCCAAGAAAGAATCAAGCCAGTGTATACAACGGTGATCAAACCAAGCTTGCTCCGGACTCGCCGTATTTTAAATTGACCTCATAGGTGTATATAGACTACATAAAATGCATTAAAGCTAAGAGAGAAACAAACATACGCGCTTGAGGAAGTTAAAAAGAGACACAATTTGTCGACAGCCCACCAATAATATCGCTTTCGGGGCGCGCGTGGTGGATGTTAGCTTGTCGCAAATTCTGACTCACTAATTTAAATCTGACCAATTTATTATTAAATCAATATTCGCGATACATTTAATATAAGCTTACCTAATTTTAAGATATTTAGGTAATTACTAATAATAATATTAATAATTGTAATTGCGCCTATCAAACATTAAAATCTACTAATTACGACTTTGACAACAAGTTGGCAACGCAGCTGCAGCATCCAACCCGTCTATCGATTTAAAACTGCGGGCATGCGCTCTAGGTTGTGTTTTCCTTGAGTGTATTTTCGCGAGATCCCGTTGATCTACCTTGAACAGCGTGTCACGTGTATCTCACTTAATATATCAATGCAGATATCACGTGACTTCTAGTTCCCGGCCGTTCACGGTTGGTCAACGGGATCTTGCGAAAAAATACCCTTTTTTCCTGTCGATTCCGATGTGTCAAAATTAATTGCCTACATAATAGAATTTTTATTTTAAATTGTTCAAAAACTTTAGTAAATATAGGTACTAAAAATACTGTTTAGTTTTGCTTTGGTGTTTTGTGTTATTTGTAAAATACTTTCGTTTGTTTATGTGGTAGTACTGTTCTGTTAGAGGGTCGTTAATCCATAAGAAATGTTGAGGGTGAGAATCTAAAATGGCGCATTGTGGGATGTAAATTGGATTTCTGTAAACCCTCTAACTTGAGAGCTCACGTTAAAAGGAAACCTCCAGGTACCTACAGTTATGCAATAACTACTGTCTCTATAGTAAATAATTATTTATGTTCCAGATAAATTGGATACAATTGCCAACCAATAACTAGAAATCCATTTGGTTCTGGTACCTACTTATTATTCATGTAGAGAATGTAGTAAATGATTTGTAAGTTTTGGTAATCTAAGGTTTCATGTTACTGTTTCACAGGTACTGTAGTAACTACAGTACCTATTTTACGTTTTTGCGGTGTTTATTTGTAGGTAAATAATTTCTTGGCAAAACTAGGCACATTATTACAAAACCTTTCTTGATTAAAAAAGTGTCTTTTGCTTGTTGCGTTGATATCACTAGTTGGCCATCAAATTTTGACCCACCTGTAAAAAAACTCACGGGCCGCGCCTATGAGAACAACTTTCGTATATTAGCCATCGCGGACCCGTTAGAACACTATCGCACTAAAGCACACTAGATAGAATGTTTGTTTGATCAATGTTGTGTCAATGAAACATCAACACTGCCGTAAACATGTGAATTAAAAAAATCAGTTAAAAACAAGATTAATGAAGTTTTGAAAGGCGCAAATTTTAGTTTGACAATAATAAGTATAACAGAAAGTGTTAAAGAAACAAAAAATACGATAAAAGAGGTTTTACCCATACACAGTATGAGATTATCAATAATATATATTTTTTAAATAAACAGGCTTCACAAAAGAAAAAGCTCTAAAAAGTATGACATAATATTTTTACGTATTTATAACTTATTAAGTTAGGTAACTTCTACACCGAAGTTCTGAACTTTGAAGTCGGCGCAATTTTAAAGTATAATAGGAATCCTTAATGATAATTCATTAATAATTTATTGTTAACAGAGTAATATTCTTTTTTGAGTTATTACTGAGCCTAATGTAATGATCAGCCTAATTGCGTTCGACTTTTAGTAATTTATACACAAAAGTTCTGAACTTTAAAGTAAGCGCAACTTATTATAAATTATCATTACGGATCCTTATACTGTGAAATGGTGTCGACTTCAAAGCTCAAAACGTCGGTGTACATGTTACCTAACTGAACAAAAGTAAGTTTACCGTTAACGACAGTTATAAATACGTAAAAATATTATTTCATACTTTTTAGAGCTTTTTCTTTTGTGAAGTCGGTTCATTTTTTTGAAAAAATAAATCTTTTTTAGTTCACCTATTCTGCCTCCCCCTTCATCTTATCGTCCCCTCTTTAAATTTGTAATGTCCATGTAATATTGGATTTTCAGACCTCAGTAACCCCGAAAATGACATATCTACATTTTTAAAGAATTTTCCACCCGTTCCTTTCGCCCCCCCCCCCCGTCGATTTTTTTTACATCCGTTATATAAATTTAGCTTTTCTGACCTCAATAACCCCGAAAATATCCCCTTAGTTAACATTTTTGGAGAAATTGGCAGGCGCTTCTCTTTACCACCCACCCCGTCAAGTTTCTTAACGTCTGTTATCCAAAATTAGATTTTTTGACCTCAATAACCCTGAAAATGACATGTTAGTTAACATTTTTGGAAAAATTGCCAATTGATCCTTTTTACCCCCCCCCCCCCCCCTTAATTTTTTTAACATCGGTTAGACTAAATTAGATTTTCTGACCTCTACAACCCCGAAAAAAATATATATTAGTTAACATTTTTGGACAATGTCCTAGTCTCTCCTTTATACCTACCACCCTCGGTATTTTTTTTAACATATGCTAGACAAAATTAGATTTTATTATTAACCCCGAAATTGAGATATTAGTTTACATTTTCAGAAAAATTCCAAGCCGCTCCGGCTTTACCCCTCAACCCCTCCGCTTTATAATTTTTTACAGGCAAATACCAACAGGACCACCGAACAGTCATGCTAAGCACAACGGAGAAATTTTTTTTGAAATCGGCGCTGCCATTCCCAAGTACACACGCAAACATTGTCGATGTCAAGAGTTTTTCGCAGTTTTTTTTAGGTTTTCACTCACTTCACCAAAATGCCCTTAAAATGGGACCATTCGGGAAAACTCATCTACAAAACAATTTTTTTTATTGAAATCGGTTAAGCCGTTTAAGAATTATGCGTGAACATACATAAAAAGAAATATATTTTTTTTAAATGACACATACGGGTCGAATTGATAACCTCCTCGTGAAGTCTGTTAAAAACTAACAACAAACACGCGTAATCAGCGTAAATTAAATTTTGGTCATCGTTTAATAAAGTATGTATAATATCAAAAGGCGAATTCACGCTGATTAGCGCCGGCTTGTTGAATTGGTTAAATGGGGTTGTTGAATCCGGCGGCTTTGGTTATTATGCGTAAAAGCCGGCTAGTACGCGTAATAGACACTTGCGCTTATTATTCTATTATAATATACAAAAACTAACTCAACCAGCAACTGTTTGTTGAGTGTTAGTTGTTTCTTGTAGCATATATTCTAATGTCATATTGAGTACAGGTACAGCCATTGCCAATTTAAACTTTCTTAGGCAATATTTAAAGCTAACATTTTGTTAAACTATTAAATCTATAAATTTGAGTCATAATCAACAATGATAATACTTACTCTTTTTTACTTAAAGCTGGCTGTCCTACAGAAAGAATTCGCAGAGAAGTATTTGCATATGGGTTAAAATTTAAAAACCGTCCAACTCTTCTTGCATTTTTTAATATATTAAAGGCCATTTTATTTGTCAAAATCTCTACCCTGATTCTAAAAAATAATTCGTATTTATAACTTATAACAAATACATAACAGAGAATAAATTGCTTTGCTTAATTTTATAACATGTAAAAATCAGTAAAAAAAAGATTCTTTTTTGTCATCCATCAGAATTACATGGATTCTCCAGAATAAGAAATGGGCCAGGCTACTGGTGCCCAAAATTTTACAATGTTCTACATGAAAGTGTTAGGACTTTATCACACATATATTATATATCAATTCAAGAAGCAAATGACATCACATTTTATCTATCTAGCCTAAGATTTTTTCTGTAGGTGTACACTATAGTAAGTAAGAACGTTTGAATACTATGAAACTTGAGTCAGGGGTGTCGTGGCAGGTAACAGGTACTAAAGGTGTATAAAAATGTAAGAGTAAAACGTTAAAATAACAAATCTGCCAAACGCTTTTAAGCTCTATAATTAAGCATGCATGGCTATTTACATTATAGTATCAAATCTGAATTTTATATATGTTATTCGGGCGACTATTTACCGATATTATCCGAGCAGCTATACCCATCCAAAGGGTCTAACCTCCCCCCAGACATAGAAAAGGTCAGTTGTTAGTGCGAGCGTGAGGGCATTAGCAGTGCAAGTGAGTGCGAGTGAGAGCATTAGTTGGGTTTAGGACAGCCTTTTCAAAAATACCCTTTTGTGGCGTCGTGGTGTGTATTACGTACTCAAAGACGGATGTTATAGCCATATATGTTATAATATGTTCGGTATTTGATCATACAGCATACATTTTACTACGCAGTTGTGTGAAATTAAAATTAATACTTTAATTTAAATTACATTAAATCAATCTCAAACCCAATTAATGCTCTCATTCGCTCGCACTAACGGCTGGCCTTTTACTATGTCTGGGGGGAGGTTAGACCCTTTGGCTGCTCGGATAATATCGTTAAATAGTCGCCCGAATAACATATATAAAATTCAGATTTGATACTATAACGTAAATGCCATGCACGATTATTTATAGAGCTTAAAATCGTCTGGCGGAACTTATGACCCGTGAAAAGCACCTGGCAATTGTTAATATCAATTTATAATACTGTCCTGCTGAACATATTAAATAATCAGATTTGTTATTTTAACGTTTTACTCTTACATTTTTTATATAAGTAGGGGAGGATGGGGGAATAAGATACACAAGGGGGAATAAGAAACCAAGAACTTGTGTGTGTACAGGTGATAGTTTTAAGTAGACCTCGGTTTCCTTTTTCTGGCATATGTCTTACCTGAGGGTACTCATGTATGTGTAATGAATCATTTGAATTGAAAAACCAAAAATCATTGCAAGCATTGTTTCTTATTACCCCTACAAAAAGTTTCTTATTTCCCCCATAGGGGTAATAAAATACAACAATGGAATTTCTGATATACCAACAGTTAAAATTGAATGGGTGTAATAAAAGATACATTCTTGAGGTGTATTTTATAACGCTGAATTTCCTGAGATCTGTTTGTAAATGTTTTTTTTTTCAGCAGCAACAAAAGTTGTCTTTAATGTTTGAAAGTAAATTCATTAGTAATCAAAAACAATCAGAATTCTTGTATCCAAATAGGTATCATTTAGAAGATATTCGAATGCATTTAATAAATGTAAAAAACTAAACATATCAAAAACTTGGTTTAAAAATTTAACCTAAGATTAGAAAAAAAAAATTTCCTAAAAAGCACTACTTTGCACTGATTAAGTTTTATAGAGGCCCAACTTGTTTAGCAAAAAAATTATAGAAAGTAGTGTCCTACTTAGCTCGGAAAACTTTTTAGGGCGTATGGTTGAAGGTTGTTTCTTGTTTTTTTTTTCAGAATTTTTCCACCTACAAAAAAATGTCTTATTACCCATGTTTCTTATTTCCCCATCCTCCCCTACTTTAGTACCTGCTACCTGACAAAGCCCCCCTTACTTAAGTTTCATAGCATCCAAATGTTCTTACCTACTATAATCAGTGTACACCTATAGAAAAAATCTTAGACTTGATACTATAACGTATGTCTGGTGATCGCTGGCTCTTAGTCTAAAATGTACCACCCTGATGGCTGTCATCTATTGATTACAACTGTCAATGAATTTACCTCCCTACTCCCTGAATTATCAAGGGCATTCTGGTGATAACTGTTGATGCGTATTTTCAGATTGATTTGTTTTTAACACAAAACAACCCCAACCAGATCAAACCCAAACATAACTACACAATAGAAAGCAAACTTTTATTACAGTTTTTTAATAGTTGTTGATACTCATATAATCAAAATTGAATTTAAATGTTCTGCAGTACTTACGTGGATGGGCTAAAATTTAGAAGAAAATGCAAAACTAGTATATTACTGCCCAATTTATAGAATTTAGGTACTAGCACTGTAGTACCTATTCCTGCATTAAATTTTGAAGGTTGGTTTATGCAGACCACTTATTTAAATTTGCTTTAAGAAATTTTCATTGAAATTTAAAATTAAAGTAAAATTAAATTAAAGTTGTGGATAAACGATCTTATGCCTTCATGTGTATTTAGTATTTAACTCGTACTAAATTAAAAGTTAAGTTAAATTAAGAGTAGGGTTAAATTAAATTTAAAGTGGTCTGCATAAACCCACCTTGCTACAGTAAATTTATAGGAAGCAGGTATATAGAAATGTCCCTTTAACCCTAGAATGATAATTAACCTACCTTTAAAAGCAATGAATGCTGACAATTTTCTCAAGAGATTTCCAATAAAATAAAAGTGTTTCTCTAGCGTTTAAATTTATCACAAATTATCCACTAAAGCCAGTAATTTATTTTATTTATTTTAATAGTACAGTTGCACTTGATGCAATCTGAAACCATCTGAAACTATGAACTATGGACGTGATGAAACAAAGATAAATATTTTTGAAAATTAAAATTTCTCTTGCTATGATAAACCAGTTATTGATAAAAAAATATGTTTGCAGTGTTTATTTAAATTACTTTTAACATTCGACATTCGAGCGAGGTCAAAATTTCTCTTTCTCCATTTCGTCATCACTCCTCTTCAGTTCAATTCAATTACGTCACGACTGTCAGACACAGAAAAAAAAAGTGTTGTCAGATTTGAAGTTTCCCATACACGTGGGTATGGGTCAAGCATAGGATTTCATCTTAGGCCGGGTTGTACAAAGAGCCGTTCACCGTGAGTTCTTCTGAACTTCAGATCACCACTGATTTTAGTTCAGTAAATTTCATGTTGCACCAAAGCATACCACAACGGGTTCAATTGATCTTGGATCAATACAATTTTCTGAAGGCCAGCAATTAAAAAGAAGAAAATATTTAACATAACCAAACTTTTTTGGAGAATTTTAGGATAGTAAAGTGCAACAGTGCTGTTTGTGTTTATTGTTTATTTCAATATAAAATTTCTGCTGTTATCATTATTAAAATCATGGAAAAAAATTTGGGTAATTATTGATATTACTGTAAACAGCGAATTTTTTCATGAAATTTTGCACAGACCCTAATTTTGGGTCGTAGAACACGAATCCGAAGTCAGTTTTTGGCGGTCTCGAATGGTTTTTCCGCAAAAATTTTTTTTAACTTTTAGGTTACCTTTCTTTATAGATTCCTTTAAGTTTCGACACTTTCACTTAAACATATCTGTAAACTTATAATTTTTATTTTATTTCGTCACACAAAACACCACATTTAGCCAAAAATAGCTAAGAAAATTGCTTTTTCCTATATAAAATTCCATTGTATTTGGTAGTAGACGCCAGTACGTTCCCAGCTGTCAAATGTCCGGCGTTGCCAGGTTTACTTATTTTTCAAGACAAAGTTGTAAATTAGGAATAATAAAAAGTTGGCGGGAAAATGCGAAAATGAACCAAATTTAACCAAAAGGGCAAAAAGATGACCCCAACCAACACCCTGGGGCACCGATCCCTCTTCGCCTGCGAGGAAAGAGACTGGTCAGGGCCCCTAACCAGGTGCTAACCCTGTTCCGACCTTAGGGTGCCCTCCGATCCACCGTTCGTATCAAAAACTTTTCTAAGTCGGTGAATTAGGTGACAGATCTAATATTTTCGATATAACGGTGGTATAACGGTGGATCGGAGGGCACCCTAAGGTCGGAGCAGGGTTAGCACCTGGTTAGGGGCCCTGACCAGTCTCTTTCCTCGCAGGCGAAGAGGGATCGGTGCCCCAGGGTGTTGGTTGGGGTCATCTTTTTGCCCTTTTAGGGAAAATAAAATGCTATCTGTCTTATTTTACTCTCATATTGCCATCTCTTTTTTTGGATTTATTTATGGCCGGAAATTGTTAAAATTTGCGAGAAAAATGTTTTGTAAACGTGGCAACGCCGGAAAATTGACAGCTGGCAAAATAATGACATCTAGAGCCATAAAATGGAATTTTCTATAGAAAACAGCAATTTTCTTAGCTATTTTTGCCTAAATGTGGTGTTTTGTGTGACGAAAACTAATAAAAATTATAAGTTTACAGATATGTTGAAGTGAAAGTGTCGAAACTTAAAGGAATCTATAACAAAAAGGTAACCTAAAAGTTAACCTAAAAGTTTTCCAAAAACAATTTTTTTTTGGAAAAACCATACGAGACCGCCAAAAGCTGACTTCGGATTCGTGTTCTACGACCCAAAATTAGGGTCTGTGCAAAATTTCATGAAAAAATTCGCTGTTTACAGTAATATCAATAATTACCAAAATTTGCAAGATCCACCAACTTTACAACAAGAGAGAAAAATATTTTAATAAACTCTCTAAATTCTCTGTTCATATCTCAAAATGATTAGGTCTATCCCTGTAGACTTGTGGGGCTCTGATAAAGCAATTGGTGAATAAGTTCTAAAAAATCTTCATCTTCAGATTCATCATCCATGTTTTCAACAAAAGGATTCATTTTCTCTTTTTATATAAATTTTGTTAAGCGACCACAATAGACAACAATGTATTTTTAATAAATGTGATATCAAATATGCAAAAAATGAGGTCAAAATCAATAATATCCTACTTGAACTCTTCTTGAACGCCCACAATCGGGCGTTCAAGTTGAACCTGTTTTTGACCAAAGTTCACTGCTAAACGACCTTTGTACAACTCAGTTTTCAAGTTGAACTACAGATCAACTTGAACCATGGGTGAACTAAGATCGTACAACCGGGCCTTTAGGCCGGGTTGTACAAATAGCCGTTCACCGTGAGTTCTTTTGAACTTCAGATCACCACTGATCTTAGTTCAGTAAATTTCATGTTGCACCAAAGTATACCACAACGGGTTCAATTGATCTTGGATCAATACGATTTTCTGAAGGCCAGCTACTAAAAAGAAGAAAATAGTTAACATAACCAAACTTTTTTGGAGAATTTTAGGATAGTAAAGTGCGACAAAGCTGTTTGTATTTATTTTTTATTTCAATATAAAATTTCTGCTGTTATCATTTACGTTAAAATCATGGAAAAAAAAATTTGCAAGATCCACCAACTTCACAACAAGAGAGAAAAATATTTTAATTAACTCTCTAAATTCTTAGTCTGTCCATATCTCAAAATGATTATGCCTAGCCCTGTAGACTTGTGGGGCTCTAGAATGAAGCAATTGGTGAATATGGTCTAAAAAATCTTCATCTTCAGATTCATCATCCATGTTTTCAATACAAGGATTCATTTTTCTTTTTATATAAATTTTGTTAAGCGACCACAATAGAAAACAATCTATTTTGAATAAATGTGATATCAAATATGCAAAAAATGAGGTTAAAACAATAATATCCTACTTGAACTCTTCTTGAACGCCCACAATCGGGCGTTCAAGTTGAACCTGTTTTTGACCAAAGTTCACTGCTAAACGACCTTTGTACAACTCAGTTTTCAAGTTGAACTACAGATCAATTTGAACCTTCGGTGAACTAAGATCGTACAACCGGGCCTTAGGGGTCAAGGCCTTTTTAGTACCTTTGCCCCTACTTCAGCGTGTTTCCGCGTGCGCCCGGTAATCAAAAGGTCACAGTCACAACTAAGCATAGAAAAATATTTGAACTAAGGTGATTTCTGGCGAGGCCACTTCTTTAGGTTTTCTGGCGACGTTACTCATTACGTCACAGCATACCCAAGTTTGTTTCGGTAACCTAAAAAAATGTAACTGTAGTTACATTTTTTTAGGTTACCCAAAACAAACTAAAAAAATGTAACTACAGTTACCTTTTTTTAGGTTACCGAAACAAACTTAGGTATGCTGTGACGTCATGAGTAACGTCGCCGGAAATCACCTATGGAATTACAGGGGCACATTCAGAATCGACGCCGGGTGTTCCCGGGTAGACCTGTCAATGACGTCACGGCCATAAGAAACAACGGCTGGCCTCACGGTCAGCTGTTTACCCGGGAACACCCGGCGTCGATTCTGAATGTGCCCCAGGGGCGCATTCAGAATTGACGCCCCGTGGGTAAAAATTAACTTGTCAATGACGTCACGGTCATAAGAAACAACGGCTGGCCGCCTGATTCTGAACGGTCGGTTGTTTACCCGGGAACACTCGGCGTCGATTCTGAATGCGCCCCAGCTGATGTGATTTGAGCGCCATCTCTTGCCCCTTGCCCATAATCTTCGGCGTCAATAATCAGCTGTTGAATTTTTGAGGTTAAGGAAAAAAGACAAAGTTTTGGTTTTTACATTCGTTGGTTTTTACTACTGGTGTTCTCAGACAAGTCAGGCATATATTAACATTAAGTATGATTAGTTTAAGAATAAGACGTCCTTCTGTAAATCAACACATACTTAAAAAGACTCTGTTTCGTCTTTATTCTACCTCCGTTGAACCGGTTCGAAAACCAGCTGAAGAATATTATGAAAAGGAACTGAAGCAGTTCGAAACACTGACCAATATAACTAAAAGAGTGAGGGAAAAGAAGCCCCAAAGAGAACCTTTTGTTAAAAATTTACTTCTCGGTAAGACTATCATTGCTTTCGTTATTTAAGCGCTCAATAGGTTTTTTGCCAATGCAGGGTGCTCGCATTACACCTAAACATATAACTTTAAACAATTTTGGCATCTTTTGCCCTATTTTAGTTTAATTTTTATTATTACACGAGAGCCATTAACTATTATTCCAGAGTTTATTGAAAGGGAAAATTAAAGATACCTTGTACTTACCCTGAAAACATTCAAAAATTCATAGACCTAGTTAAGTTCGATTACATAAGTGGTCTTGTCAGTATGTATTGTGCTATCTATCAGATGCCATGATAATAATACTTGGATAGACATGCGGATACATAGAAAGTTTAACAAGTCCTTATGTCAAATCAACTGACTGCTGAATTATATTTGAGGTTCGTTGTTTCGTTCAGTTTGTTGTAGTAATATTAAAAAAACACTTAGCACCCGAAAAAAGTGCTAATCCATTTCCAATACACCTTTTAGAGCTGATCTAATTTTTTAAATAACAAAATTTTTTAAAAATTAGTCCACCCGCGCGGCTTCGAACCCACGACCTCTTGATCCAAAAGCCAATACTTTACCTCTGGACTACACTACCCATGCAAGATAATCAATAAACATTTGTTATTCTTTCTACGTATCCCCATTTCTTGGGTAGCCAGTACACTTCTGGAAATAAGTAATGAGGGACAATATAAATGAAAAGTGAAATCAGTGATAATTGAGGTGATAATATAAGGTTGAAAAATAATTTTAAAAAAATAAGGAACCAAATTAATGACAAAATTAAAACTCTTAAAAATAGACATTTTGAAAGTTTGTGTGAAGAGGCTCGAAATGGCACAAGAAGGCAATGGCAGTTTATGAAGAACCTGTTAAAGAACAAAACAAATCAAGCAAATATTGATTGCCTGACTGTGAATAATACTGTGATTAAAGGGGAACTGTAGTTAATGAATAAAATAAATACCTACTTTGCAAATGTAGGGAAACATATTGTACTTAAGTGAAATTGAATCATTAAGTAACTCCCAGTTGTAGAAAAGACATAAAATTTAGTGAGATAGTTTGTAATAGTAGTTTATATGTAAAACCCATAAGTAATAATAAAATTAAGGACATATTTCTTGATTAGAAAAAAAATTCAGCCTTAGGTGATGATAATATAACAGTTGGCGATATTATTAACCTAGGCGAGGATATTGTACTGGTAAGGTTAGTTAACAGTGGCGTGCCGTGCCTTTAGGAGCGGAGGGGGCACAATGATTTGGGGGCGCCAAATTATTTCCCTTTTATTGGACAGTATGTGGTCATAGTAGGCAGTGAATCGCCAGGGGGCGCCGTAGATTACTTTCCTTTTATTGGAGAGTATGTGGTCATAGGAGGCAGTGAATCTCCGTGGGGGCGCGAGGGCGCCGTTACGAAGGGGGCGGGGGGCTTGCGCCCCCTAGCCCCCTTGACGGCAATGTTAGTTAATGATATCATTTCTTGTGGTGTCTTTCCCATTGAGTTGAAAATTAGTAAAATAAAACCTCTTTTTAGAGGCGGAGCTAAAGACTCTATGAGCAATTATCACCCTATTAGCATAAAAAGAACATTTTCCAAAATAGTAGAGTACTTTCTTGTCTGGGTAGATATGTCTTTAGGGATGCCTATCAATATGGTTTTACAATAAATAGCAGCACTTTGCAGTTGTCAATGCAATTATCAAAATTAGTCAATAAGAACATTGTAATAGCAGTGTTTATAGTGCCAAGGAAAGCATTTGATGTTATGAGTGTAGTGTAGACGCATTATTAAGAAAATTAGCAATATAGGATGTAGGGGCACTATGTACAATTTAATTAAAACTTAGGTATCTGGTTGGCAGTAGGTATCTAGGATTGGGTGATGTGCTTAGAATGCTTAGCGAATATGAAACAAATACATGCGGGATTCTGCAGGTGTCGGTATTGGAGCTCTTTCTATACTCCCTCTACATACATATTGAATTTAAAGTGCTCAGGTTTACAGGCTCACCACTATACATTCGCCGACGATACAACAACATTCTATCTAGATCCAGTTAGTACAGATAATTTCAGGAGATCCAGTTAGTACAAATAATTTCAGGAATCCACCACTAAATGTAATATGTAGACTATTCAATAATATAAGAAATGATTGTGATATGTTTCATGTAGGCTTGAGTTTGAGTGAGTTTAATAGGGCGAGTATGTAACCTCTTTTTGTACTTTTTATTCTATAATTATTTTTAACATGTAAACTATTAGTATCATACTCTGTAATCGTAATATCTGTTGGGTATGTAAATAAATAAATAAATTTCTCTTATTACTTTAAAAGTTGTTTAAAATAACCACAGTAGTTGGCAGTAATAAAGTTGATTTTGGAACTCATCTCTCACATTTTCTAGAATGAAAGGCGTAAATTCTTGGCACTCTCGGCAGAGTTCCATAATCGACATTATTACTGCCAAGAAGTTGACGTTGGTCATTTTGAACAACTTTTAAAGTAATAAGAGAAATAATAAAGGTACTTAATATCTTTTCACGATTTCAATTTTTATAGGTTTGTCATTTAAAAACGAATTAAGATACGGGCCTCGGGTTTGCACTAAAATGTTTTTTCTGAATACCTTAAAAATGAGGTACCACACGGCATAGGGTTGCATTTAAAACTTTTGACCACAAGTTCCCAGCTAGCGTCACCCCTCAAGGGGTTTGAATAAATTAAATTACATAAAAAAGGAAAAGGAATTTTTAACCCATAAGATACACCTAAAATTTGGTATCTCTATCTTTACTAATAGCATACTAAGACTTTTCGGGCACCCTGTATATAGCCCGCGATATTATGACCGCCATCAGTGCTGTGCAATTAAGTATATATGAAATAAAAATATTCAATAATTTTGGTCTTTATTCCCCCCCCCCCCCCCCTCTGCGCAGGTAGACCGTTAATGATTTTTTAATTATCATGTGGACCACTGACGTCAAAACCTGTCAAACCCAACCTGTGGGATTGTTAGCCTCCATGGGGTATATATTTTTTCTACGAGTGTCAATAAAAACCTTTATTTAGCGCGTTCGGCAATGCAATCTTTTCCATCGTTTTGCTCGGAATTATTGACAGGTACGTGATCGGTCGTACTGTTTACAATAATAGGTCATGTGACCGTCAAAAATTCCGAGCAAAACGATGGAAAAGATTGCATTACCGAACGCGCTAATTGTATGTTCAATAGTAATTTCGGAACATAGTGCATTGTTTTTTACACATTTTCATTGTGCTTCAATCACCATGGTGATTCAACTACAAAATTCCAAATGTGCACGGGTATATTTTTACAAAGGTAGCGTTGACCGGCGCCGCGTCAACACGCCATAGTAATCGCCTAGCAATGCAGACAATGCAAATAAACAGTACTTAAATGACAATTATTATTTTGACATCTTAAAAAGAAAAATATTACTAATCCCATTTTATGTAACAGTAACATTCGTAGAAAAGGTATAGTGTAAGACTCGCATGGAATGACCATTTCCTAGTCGTATGATTTGCAGCACTCGCCTGCGGCTCGTGCTGCAAACGTCATACTCGTAGGAAATGCATGTCATTCCATGATCGATGTACAATATACTATTGTGAAACAAATTCTCAAAAAGACTAATACAAATATTGCTTTTAATACTGACATATTACACAAGGTCATAGAGTAAGACCTATAAAAGCAGAACAAACAAGATAATCCGGTATCTCGAGCTTCTGAGGAATATAACAGCTTACCCAATAACATTAAGGCTAACCAAAATAGAATATTTTAACAAAAAGGTAAAATGGTTCTTAAATAGGGAAAAAACTACTGATACCAAGCATCTATATTTGAGTATGTGGTGGAGGGCAGTTTCGTATTTAGTTCTATTGTAAATTTTTGTTCAATTTATTTTTTATTGTATCTTTATTTTAAACACTCGGTGTTTTGATTATTAATTATGTATATAAGCTAGTTCATAAATTAAGATGTCGCCGGTATGTCCTCAGTACCAGTGCTTACAAGCACTGTTTACAAGAGTTAACCTTAAGCAAATTATTTTAAATACAAATACCAATAGTAAATTATTGATTTCAATAGAAAAAGTAATAGAAATGTAAGAACTAATCATCACCAAATTCTAATTGACAAAACTTAGTTAAGTATCCGGTTTTAAGTGAAGTCCTCCTGGTTGAGTAGTTAAGTTCCTACAACTTTTGGTTGGGAAGTTGTTTGTTATTCAAAAGTTGTGAGTGTTCTATTATTTCTTCATTTTCCAAATAAATTTTTATATTGGAATTAATATTGTATTAATACGAAATTAACTTATGTAATTATTTATTTCAACGGAAAATCCATTTTACAATAATTTACAAATACATAGACAATACTGAACATGAATTAATTATATTAAACATAAAATATACACATCTGTAACGTAAAACCAATAAATATACCCAACAATCAAATTGGCTACAGTGTTTGCCTACACTGCGTGTAGCACATTGCGTAATTTCTTTTTAAACCTTATCAAAGTCCCATCAAATGGGTCCAAATTAAAATCGTTAAACCAGCGAACCATGCGCGCCATGGGGCTATGCAAGTCATAATTAGTGAAGTGAAGTGGAGTGATAAACATTGTACTATTTCTTTTTCTATGGACTAAATTAAAGGAAACATGTTGAAGTAAATGAGGGCAACCGATGATACCATTCAAAAGCTTAAACATAAACAGAATGTCAGCAGAAATCCGTCATTCCTTCAATGACCTTATACCATATCTATCCATTACAATATTATAATTAATGTAATAATCAAAATCGTTCCCCTAAAGGCTAGTGTGCGTAAAAATGTGCGTTGAACACTTTCGACTGTAATAATGTGACCCTGATATTATGGTGACCAAATCATAGGGGCATATTTGAGACCAGAGCGTACCAGTGAACAATATAATATCTTGAATGAGGCAGGTGAACTTTGCCATATCTTGAGATAAATCCCAAATTTTTAAATCCCTGCTGTACAATTTTATCGATATGCGCTTTAAGAGAGACTTTAAATACTTGTTGAAATACTTTTTCCTTTACATTACGAATGCGAATTTCTTAACTTATTCCTGTTTTAAAAGGTCCTAGCTTTATAGGATAAGAAGTATCCATCATGCGGTACAATTATACCTGACTATTTAGATATAAATATGGATTATTTAGAGTTAGTTGGTAAGAAAATACTAACAAATGATCGTTTTTCGCTTATGACGGTTTAACAAAGTTATTAAAGTTTACATTTGAATATGGATGTACGTTTCTATCAATCATCCGCAAATTTGTTCTTTGTCATATTCATTGATCAATATTTTAACTCATTTCAATATTTTTTTTTTACTTAAAGCTGAACTACACAAGCAATTTTTTTAGGAAATTTCGATACGGAAATTCTTGTATTCCCACAATTGGACATTTCTGAAGTTAAAGAAGTTGATAATGAAACAAAAATCCTAGGAACACTATTGAAGCAAAGGCATTTGGCCAATGTGGATACAATATCAAACACAAATTTTAGGTAAGCAATTAACTTACGAAAAATGCCTCTACCACAATTAATAAACGAAATTTCAGAAAGAATTTATCAGATCTGCGCGCTATCGGCCTCCAAGCCTCGCAGCTTTTAAATGGCCGTGAAAGGACCCCGTTACAGGTGATGAGATACTTGGAAACATTTTCAGAACACAAATTACGCGATAGCCTTTTGTATCATGAAATGTTAGGTGAGTCTGATTTGTTTATAACTTTAAAATTAAAAAAAAAGTTCTACTTATTTTTACTTATTTCTAGGTGTTCAAACTCTTGTGAGGTATGCAGATGACAAGTTGAAAAAGAAGTACTTACACTCAGTCATACAGGGAGAAAAAGTAGCGGCATTTTGTATGACGGAGCTTAAACTGAGAGATATTAGCGATATTCAGACTAAAGCAGAATTGTCTAAGGACCAAAAGCGTTGGGTAAGAGAGTAAATCTACAAAAGCCTTTGCAATAAATTACCTTGAAATTAGGTAAATTGTATCGAGATTAAGATTCTTGAGAAAGTAAGAATTAAGTACATAATATACAGGGTGGTCCAAAAGTAATGGTACACAGAGTAACAGCAGATTCCTTATGTCGAAATAATGCGATTTATTTAAACTTTCTTAAGTCCAAAGTTGGTAATAATCAAGATACCTACAGGGTTGCAGAATTTTAATTTTGTTTTTGATTTTTTCCAATAATTTCTCAACAAAACGACATGTGTATTCTGATTATGATAATCGATATTTCTAAACGTGAATTAAACTTATTACTCAATGAAAAGTTTTGGTTTGATATATTTTTAATTAAATTAAACTAAGTTTTTAGTTCCATCTAAAGAACTAATTGTACACATTTTCCATACCATCAAACAGACAGGCAAGCAACGTGACAACACCTCGAATCCAGTGAAGCCAACCTTGTTTAATACATTGTAAACTTGTTAGTCAAAATTCGTTCTTTCTCTTTTCGAATTACTCAGAATCGGAGTTCTCGATTATAATTTGAGTTGTAATCAGGCGCGGCCCGTGAGTTTTTTTACAGGTGGGTCAAAATTTTGTGGGCAACTAGTGATATCAACGCCACAAGTAAAATACACTTTTTTAAATAAAAAAAAAAAAATTAAGAAAGGTTTTTAATAATGTGCCAAGTAATTATTTACCTACAAATAAACACTGCAAAAATCATAAAATAGGTACTGCAGAATATTGAACATTACTACTCTAGATGTTTATGGCTTTTTTCTATGTGTTTTAATACTCTAGATTAGTAGATTTTAGCGGCTTCCATTTTGATAAGTTTAGCATCTCCTCAATAGATGCCGCGCCTTGTACTAAAAGCCCAGAATATAAACCGAACAGAAATTCTGAGCTAAAAGTATGATTATTCGTAAAATAAAATTAGGAACGCTGCCGAAACTCTGTTTTCTTTAATAAATACAATGCTCGCGACTAGACAGTAATACTTGTGGTAATACGATATTTGTCTACGCACGTGCAGGCTGTAAGCTGTAGTAAATATGAGATTGCCAACAATTTTAAAAATATTTTATCGAGGAACAACTTGTTGCCAATACACCTTTTAGAGCCGATCTAATTTTTTAAATAACAAAAAATTTAAAAAAAGTTCTTGCCCCAACACAGATTCGAAACCTCGACCTTCTGATCAACTCGCTGAGATCATACCTCTGGACTACGCTGGCTATGTAAGAAAACCGGTCCGATACCGTTAAATTTGATACCTAGCGCTGGCCTGACAGAAATCGTATTTATAATTTTTTATGTTTAACCGCTAATTAATATTATTAATACAATGCAAATACAATGCGCATATTAGGTACCTCATGAGTTTTTCTTTTTCCGAACCAAATGTTTTGAAATTTTAGGGGGCGGTTTGAGAGTATTTCCATAGTGGGAGTGGCCAGATATTATTGGTGGGCCGTCGACCAATTGTGTCTTTTTTAACTTCCTAAAGCGCGCATGTCTGTTTCTCTCTTACTTTTAATGAATTTATATCCTTCATATAAACCTATAAGATCAATTTAAAATATGACCCAGCCCGGAGAAAGCTTGGATATCCTTTGACGATGGCTTGGCTTGATTCTTTCTTGGGGAGTTTTCGCATGGAACTTTGAAACAAAAGATTCTTTTTTGGTTTTAAAAAATTGACCATTATGGACGGGCCGCTCCTGGCTGTAATTATCATAATCAGATCATACCAGTTATTAAAAGAAAATCAGAATATCAGTTGTTTTTAATTTAAATTTTTCCATCGCTAGAAAATATGCCGAGTTGCACCGACGTTTTAATTTAAGGTTTAATACTAATCCGAGATTAATTTTGTGTTAATGTCTATAAATTAATCTTGGATGAGCATTAAATCTAAGCGTGGTATATTGAAAAACAATATGTCATTGTTTTTATAGATTTTGAATGGTACGAAATCTTTTGTCGTTAATGGAATCTCCGCAGATTTTCTCATAGTTTTCGCCGCTACTGAGATTGTGAAGAAAGACACGCTGAAAGAGGTGAGACTCTCCGCTCTACTAGTGGAAAAAGATACTTCTGGTGTTAGTTGGAAGAAGCTCGAGCCTGCAGACACGGAAATTGCCGAGATTGTTTTCGATAACGTCCAGGTACCGGCAGGTAAGAGTAACGTCTTCTTGGACTAAGTTTTTTTTACCAAAAATGTGTATTTTAATTTAATAGCAATTTCTTTACTTAATATGGGAAAATATGGACCACTCATGAAATTAGGTTGACGTTGTAAGCAGAATGGAACAGGCAATGTTATACGGTAACACAAACAATTATGACTTACCTGTTACGTTAATAATGAGATGAGCAATGGCTAGAAATTAAAACACAAACACTATCCCGCCAAGCTTCTCGTAATTTACTAACACATTCAGACTATGGTTTCACATAATTGACTATCACACTAATTAAGCACAACTACACAGTATTATAAAATTATTCTATTTAAATACATAATAGTATTATGTAGCCGAAGCCAAGCTAAAGGGTTGTTGATCTTATTTCACTTCCGTAATTCAGGCGCCTACCTGATTGGTCCGGCACCTTGCCTCCGACCTTCCTGATAGGTCCGCCGAACACGTGCTTCTGTGTCATCTGTTTGATCCAAATATGGATACATATTGACGAGTTTATGCCGTATACATTATTTTTGCTTTCTATTTCTTAATTTGTGAAAGAAACAGTTTTAAAACCGGTTAATATTAACAAAATATACGCGCTTAGTGATGTGCATTATAAGTTAGTAAAATACTAATTCCTGGGTGTTCAGTTGAAGTTGAGGTATTTATTTGTTGGTTTAAACAGCTGTTCTCTAGGGTGTTTTATTTGAGTCTTTCAAAAATATGTTATAAATAAGAATTTTGTTTGTTCCTATAATTTGTCAAATATTTATTGCGGTGAATAACATCTGTATGTTTGCGACGGAAACATGTTTTTTAGAATAGTTTTTTGGGTTTTCTACACATTAAATACTAAATTATTAAAAATTATTGTATTTTTGTATTCTTGATTTTTCAAATTTAAAAAAATCTTAAAATGCCAAAAATTATTCTAAACAAGACAAAAGTGTCTAAATTTATGAAATTAGGTAAAACAAGAAATTATTTTTTTAAGAAAATAGGCTTTTTTCAGCCACTTTGTCGCATTTTCTCGATTAAAGTCTGGTGATTCGTTACCGTGGAGATTTTTAGCAATTGTTTGTCACAGTAAACTTATTTATTGAAGCGAGTTTGTAAAAACATTAAACACATCTGACATTCATGACATGACACAATTCATGCTCTAAATTACCTTCATAATCACTTTCGTTAAAATGTCTAGAACAGATTCTAGAATTTTTCACATTAAACTTATCTTCCCGTTTGCACAGACACTTCCAAACACTTTGTGTTTCTTTGTTTTTGGGGAAGCTAAAAACTTTAATATCGGGCATAAAGCCTACATTGATTGTCCACACCACAACCATACACAACACACCTCATTTTCACTTTTAAACTCCTAAAAGTGATATAAAAACACAAAAAAATAACTTTAAAACACAACGCAATCCTAACAAAGAAGTGTCTCGGTTACAAAATATGGCGGAATTACTCAGCGTGACGTACATGGCCACGCCTACCTGCGCGGTATCATATTATCTTCTTTTATTTGTATCATGGCGCTTACTAAGTTTAGTGGATGTCTACACTTAATAGGTTGTGGGAAAAAATATTTTATGTGATTTGGATTTATTACAAATTTATGATAATAAAATTTTCTGTGTTTCTAGAGAACAGTTTTTGCCCAACATATTCTGATAAGCTATTATTAATAGTTATTATTACTACTAATAATAGTAGTTAATAATAATAATTATTATTAATTGTAATTATTATTAACAATTATTATTATTATTATTAATTATCATTATTTAGAATAATTTTAATTATTAATATTTATTGTTAACTATAGTATAGTTAAGTCATGAATGTTTTTCTAATAATGCAATAAATCTTGATTTACTAAAAGTTTTAGTTATTTAATTTTTCCACTCCTTTTTCAATACCTAATAACATTTAAAAAGGTTTATTAGAACTTTATTAATTTCCATCTGGACTTAACATTGACTTTGAAATATTAAAATGCAATTATCTCAAAAGTGTATGTTTGGGACTTGGGTGGGTTTTCGCTGTACGCCCACGATATACGAGTATAATCTATTTTTTTAAATGAGGTTATAAAAAAAATACTTTTACAGAAAATGTCATAGGCGAAGTGCATGGAGGCGAAAAGATCCTAAATGAAATTATAGGCGACTTTAGATTGAGTTGTGGCCCCTCTTGCATATCGTTGACGAGAAATATGCTAAATCAGCTCCACCAGACCATCGTAAACGAGTCCACGGAGGAACTGGAGCTGCACGCGACCGATGCTGTCAGATCGGAGTTAGGAGAGGTCTGTATGATATTCCCAATTTCACAATTTTTTATTTGCTTATTAGAAATAAGGTCGACATTGTGTGCAAAGGAATTATATTCAATTTTTTAGCGCTAGAAGCACCTTAACTGTATGTTCAAAGTTCAATGCGAATGTCGCCATCTTAGGCGAGTTTCATTAGTTATTACGAGGCGATTAAACAGTGTTGTCGGTCATATTTTTTGCATTTTTCTTTAAAGCAGCGTTAACATTTAAAGTTTAAATTAAAAACTAATTAAATAATAGAGTTTCTTATTTACCTCTTCGCAGGTCGATACAGACTCATTGTATTCCAAGAGTAAATGCCGTTGTCTCGCCGGTCAACCCTTTATCTTGTTTGGGGCTCGCGAGAGCTGTCAATATTTAGTTTATGCAGCTTGCGCTGTATATACATATAGATATAATATTAGAAACTTAGTATTAGATTTGGTAAAATACGGTGCGATTCGTGTCAGTTATTAGATAAACTAGCTTGTTAAAATAAAAATAAATATTTTCCTGTTCCGCCTTCTATGCGAGTTAAAAATTAAAACCAGGTAAAGCCAGTAATTGGTACTTAATAATATAAATGCATTAATAGTGTTATTAAAAAATGTTCTATTTTAAGCGTACTAGAAGACAATTCCTATATTTTGCAAAAAAATATTTTCCCAGTAGTCACTGAGGGCCTGTTCCGTTTTCAAACCTGGTTAACCGGACTGGTAAATTGTGTTAACATAGCGGCTCCTGAAATATCTGGTTTATGGGACGTATTTGGTAGTAACCAAACATATACATACGTATTACTACTATATAGCGAACGACGAAAAAATTATGACGCAAAGACGTAGCCTTTGGAAACAATTGCTAACCGGTCACATGCCGTACTGAACATCCCTCATAAACAACCACGTGATTTTCCCAGCCAGTGAACTCAATACTACGTACCGCCCAGCTAATCAAAACACGAAATATGACAACATGGCCGCTCGCGCCTGCCAATCTGACAAGCCTTCGATTTCGCCGTAGCCTTATTTTGTGAATAATCTAATAATCTTTAATTTAATTTATAATAAAATATCAGAAAAACCAGTAAGTATAAATTATTATATACTTTAAAGTACAATATTGAAATAAGAGTTAATAATATTTTAGATAGAAAAAAATGAGATTTTGTTTCGCATGTCGACGGTCAGTTGAAGACAAAGACAAAGTGATTTTGCATAAGTAGGTAATTAATTGTTTAAGAAGATTTTGATTTTAATTATAATGTATTAAATAAAAATTAATAATTACAATAAATTACACTTACCTATTTTCAGTTTTAATTCGAGTTTAAATAATGTGCTTTTTTTAGATTTCCAAACGATGCCTCGCTTTATTTACATAATGTTCTTACCCGTTTCGCCCCAAAATCTCAGATTGTTATTAAAAATGATGTCTTCACTCTTCAGTTTACATTCTTGTGAAGACTATTCGCCGCTGAAACTACAAGTAATTTTTTCACTTCTTGCTGTTTAAAACTGACATTATCGGTTTATTAGCTATGTCATTATCGTAAATAAGATAATAATTCACTTTTAAGCCACTTTTCACCAATAAAAACACATTTTTCTTTACTTTTGAAAGGTAAACAGACGAAAAGGAAACCGACAAGCTTACATTTTAAACTGCTGTCAGAACTGACAGTGACAGTTCCGTCAAAAGTTCTGGTACATCATGTTGTACAACAAACAAAAGAATATTTGATCTTTCCTTCTAATTTTAACGGGTAGATTGGATGCTAACAATATAGTAGTAATGCGTATATGTAATTTTAACCTAACCTCATAATTTTGTTTGTGATTTTTACACTTTTATTTATCCCGTTTTGTCAGTGGTTTACGCTTGTGAAAGACGCGAGTCCAGAGGATTATTTTATAAAAGAACTTTTAAGTTCCTCTGGCAGCTCAAGCGAGGAAGATATATAGGCACACACACCTATGAATAAGTTTAAAATCGTTCTGTTTTACAATTTCATTATAATTAATATATTTAAACACTTATTCCATTGGGACTTTTAATTTTTACCGTTTTTAATTTAATCCTTTTTCTAAATAATTTTTGTTTCCCTCCGCTTAGACCTTAACGCTACAAGAAAATGACATAAATGACATTTATTTACCAGAAAACCGACTCACTAAACCGGTTGCAGCGGTGACAGTGTTGACATATAATTATGAGCATGATACAAATAAAAGAAGGTATGATACCAAACCGTGTCAACTTCGTCCGGGTTCGCGCATGACGTCACGCCGTGATTTATTTTTGAAATTTATAACGCGCAATATAGAGTTTACGTTAGTTAAAGACGATTTTATATAAATTCTATTGGCAATAGTGTTGTAAATATCCGTATTCATTAGATATCCGAATCATACGGAATCGGAATCAGCTAATATCCGTATCCATTATCCGAATTCGAATCCATTTCTTGACCCGCGCGAAAGCGGTTACAGATCATGTTGTATACGTATGCATGCAACAGACTAAAACATTTTCTATCCGGATACACGGCTAGGTAGGTCGATGCGGTATCGGTATCATACCAGTCGAAGTCGAAGTTTAGGGATAAGAAGGCACCGCGTCGCGCCGTTCTCGTTTGAATTCGGTTCGGGTGAGGCGGGACTAGTTTAACCAATGGGTCTCATCTCATATGATACCCGTTACCCCGATAACTATGCCATCTTTTTTTAGGAAATGTCATTAGAAAGAGAAAGCACAATATCAAATATGCCAAATCGCAGACCGTGTTGTTCGCTTACACTCGATTCCGATTCCGTTTTCTCTTTGCACTTTGCATTAGTAACCAACCGATGCGAATTTATTTTGATTCCGAATCCGTATTCAAGTTCTCGGCCGGTTCCGGATAATCCGGATTCTTTTAATATTCGGATCCAACGGATTTTTGGATACGTATCCTTACATCACTAATTGGCAATATACTTTGCCTCCTGCTTATAATACAAATTTTATAGTACTTATATGATTTAGAACACTCATATAAATAAAGGGATAAATACGTACATTGATTGATTGATTGATTGTCCACATCACAACCATACACAACACTTCTCATTTTTACTTTTAAACTCCTAAAAGTAATCTAAAATCACCAAAAATAGTTAAAAACACAACGCGATCTTAAAAAAGACGTGTTTCGTTTACAAAATATCGCGGAATTGATCACGGCGTGACGTAAATGGCCACGCCTACCTGCGCGGTATCATATCTTCTTTTATTTGTATCATGATTATGAGGACACCAAACCATATCCAATGTTGGAAACGTCACACGCCCTTAGGTAAGCACTTTGGAAAATTCGGCAACAGCACAAATCGACTCATTATTTCATTGGTATAAAAAATGACGGGAATTTTAATTTCTTGAACAATTTTCTGATTCAATATAGAGTCGTGGAACAGTTTTCGAGAAAACCTGATTTGACTTGTGGTCGTTATACTAATGTTTACGTAAAACGTTACGATGATGGGTAAATATTAATAAAACAGTTAAAATACCTCCGGAAAAATTTTCAAAATACTTGATATGGTAATATGAATGAGCTTTTTCACTATATGTTAATTTCCTAATTATTAAACTCTATTTACTTTGAACTATTCCTAATGCTTTTTCTTTTGCTGGACAGATTGCAATGAATCTTTACGCAGCGGAGAGCGTAACTTATTTGACAGCTGGCCTTCAAGATTGGTACGACAATCAGGACGTTACTATAGAGAGTGCGATAGTAAAGGTAAGTTTTTTAAAGCAATTATATCCAAATGCTAACCGACGGTTCGCGAAATGTGACTCAAATTTTCTCTCTTAAATAGCAGTTAAAATGTCATCCAAATGGATTTAGGGATTACATAATACTTACTATGTTCTGTTACAAATCAACTCGTAAGCATCTAGGTTCCCTTGGAGCACGAAGTTTGACTTGTACTCAAACGATACAGTTCGGTTATGCTCTAGATTCTAGATTAAGAAATGCTGCTGTTTCAGTACTTTGCTCAGGTGGGTGAACACGAAAAAAAAAATTAATAATTATTTTCTTTATTTTTTTAAACATACGCGTAATTATTCGTTAAATCTAAAAAAAATATAGTTTATACTCTGTAAGGTTACCTGAGCCCTCGCGTTGGTTTTACCTCTCTAGCTTAGTTAGTTTTCAAGATATGTCTCTTTGAACGATAGTCATGCGTGCGGTCATTTTTGTCCATATCTCAAGGTCAAAGCGGAGTCCGGCGGCGAAACATATATAAATCGTGTTCCTACATCAAGCCGATGCTATAAGATAAGTTTCGATATAGGTTGCCATTTGGGGGCCAACTCGTCATGCTTATCCTGCTACACCCTTTTGTAACAGCAATTTAAGTATTGGCTATACTAAACTGAAATAAACATGTCGCCAAGTGTAAACAAGCTGCCACGAGGCGAGGGGTAGACCGCGGGACATATTACGACTGATTAACCAATCGCATTACTGTGGCAACACGGCCTATACGTATTTATTTAAGGGTCTAAAGTAAACAAATGAAGGAAAGTAAATTTTGAAAAATAATTTTAAAAAAGGAATTATATTTAGAAATACGAAAAGAAATTCTCGAAAATGAATTCGCAACAAAAAATGATAAGTAATAAATAATAATAATAATAATAATAATAATAAAGTTTATTTAAATTAATTACAATTTAAATATGTTATATATATATATATATATATATATATATATATATATATATATATATATATATATATATATATATATACAGTGACCGGCAAAAAGTTCGCAACATATGGGAAAAATTTTTATTAGGTGAGTATTGGAAAAACTTTTCCGGGGGATCGGTTCTGCATGTCCGATAACCTAAAAATCGATTTTGACATACGTCACGTGACCACTGGTATAGCGTCAAATAAAAAAAAAATTGTTAATTTACAAAAAGTGAGGTTAGTTGACGAGATATCAAAAAAAGTTATTTGAAAAAATTGCTTAGAATTAAATTCTAGGTCCTTGTGCAAAATTTTAAGATTTTATTTAAAAAAATTGGAAAACTCAATTTTTTTTAAATATTTTTTTATCGATTTACAAATTTTCAGTTTTTTTCGTTTAGATAGCTTGGCTAATGTAAAGCCCATGTATCTGGATGAAAATAAACGAATGTAGTAGTTTTTTCTACAATTGACAGGACAAAATTAAAAAAAACAGGGTTTCGCCGGACGCTAGCTGTTGCAATGATTTGTATCTAGCAGCAGTGTCAAAATTTTAGAGACATTTCAATGAGATTACATTGAGAAAACCTTAATCGTCTTAAATATATCTGAAGTTCGACTTTTTGTAAAGTTAAGGGGAGTAAAATAGATAATAAACAAAAAATTACCTGTTTATTTAATCGAAATTTCATAAACGAAAACCAATGTAAGAAAAACTTAAAAGTAGTCAAATTCTGTACTAACAACATAAAAAATCATTGTTTTTCCTTGGGTGCACAAAATTTAAAACTCAGTATGACCACCATTTCTCTCCATACATACTATTGTTCTCGAGCGCAACTCTCGATTAACATTTCGGAGCATTTTACGATTTATTTGCAATACACAATTTATAATGACATTCTCTAAATTTTGTATATTCCTAAAGGGTCGATGTTTGTACACAGAGTTCTTTAGGTATCCCCACATAAAGAAATCTAACGGAGTCAGATCTGGTGATCTCGCAGGCCACGGATTTTCAGAAAACCGTCCTATCCACTGGTTTCCAAATTCTTGATCCAGCCATCTCTTCACCTCATTTGTGGAATGAATGCTAGCTCCGTCTTGTTGAAAGTATAAATTTCTTCTTTCGGCTAATGACAAATTGTCTAAAAAGTCAGATATCTCAGTTTGTAGAAATTCTAAATATCGTTCTGAATTTAAATTGTCTCTAAAGAAAAAAGGTCCCACTATTCTGAGGTTGAAAATTCCGCACCACACATTAACCTTAAAACTATATTGGTCTTTACTCTGAATTACAAAGTCTGGGTTTTCGGTGGCCCACCATCTACAGTTTTGTGAACTGACGGTTCCGTTAGAGGTAAATGTAGCTTCATCCGAGAAAAGAACGTTCTTTGGGAAATTAAAATCTTCCTCAATCATACCCTGGAACCAGGCACAAGAATCGAAGCGGGCGTCATAATCCCTATCTTTTAATACTTGTACAAATTTAGGTTTGTACGGATGAAATTTGTTTCCTTTTAATATCCTCCGCACAGATCTTTCGTGAATGTTAGTGATCTCCGATATTTGACTAACTGCTAATTGGGGTGTTTCTGTGATCGACAAACACACATCCAGAGAACCTTCGTCACCTGTTACCGGTTTTTCATGGGAAACTTTATACTGATTTTCTACCGATCCCGTTTCTTTAAATTTATTGACTAGACGAGATACTGTGGAATAATGGAGGGATTTATCGGGGTGCCTCTCATTAAAAATTGCTGCTGTTTCTCTATGGCTTTTGTAATTATCTCCAGAAATTAAAATAATTTCTATCTTTTCCTGAAGAAGTAGTGTGGGTGCCATTTTAAGGAATAAAATATTAATAAACTTATGTAAAATATCAAACTTAGTAAGATGCGAGACATAAACCAATGACATAGGTTGAAATCAAACAAATTATAATTTGTTTGACATTTTTCTGTTGTTTTTAACCTACTAGATTATTTGGTTGTTTTAATTTCAGAGCCTGCTTTGGTAGTTTTAAGTACAACTAAATAGACCTGGTTGTTAAATTTATGTGCGAAAAATCTTAATAAAATCTTGATACAGTCATTTCATTAGATTCAAACCATTGCAACAGCGAGCGTCCGGCGAACACCTATTTTTTCGATTTTGTCCTGTCAATTGTAGAATTGTAGATCTGACTCCGTTAGATTTTTTTATGTGGGGATACCTAAAGAACCCTGTGTACAAACATCGACCCTTTAGGAATATACAAAATTTAGAGAATGTCATTATAAATTGTGTATTGCAAATAAATCGTAAAATGCTCCGAAATGTTAATCGAGAGTTGCGCTCGAGAACAACAGTATGTATGGAGAGAAATGGTGGTCATACTGAGTTTTAAATTTTGTGCACCCAAGGAAAAACAATGATTTTTTGTGTTGTTAGTACAGAATTTGACTACTTTTAAGTTTTTCTTACATTGGTTTTCGTTTATAAAATTTCGATTAAATAAACAGGTAATTTTTTGTTTATTATCTATTTTAATCCCCTTAACTTTACAAAAAGTCGAACTTCAGATATATTTAAGACGATTAAGGTTTTCTCAATGTAATCTCATTGAAATGTCTCTAAAATTTTGACACTGCTGCTAGATACAAATCATTGCAACAGCTAGCGTCCGGCGAAACCCTGTTTTTTTAAATTTTGTCCTGTCAATTGTAGAAAAAACTACTACATTCGTTTATTTTCATCCAGATACATGGGCTTTACATTAGCCAAGCTATCTAAACGAAAAAAACCGGAAATTTGTAAATCGATAAAAAAATATTTAAAAAAAATTGAGTTTTCCAATTTTTTTAAATAAAATCTTAAAATTTTGCACAAGGACCTAGAATTTAATTCTAAGCAATTTTTTCAAATAACTTTTTTTGATATCTCGTCAACTAACCTCACTTTTTGTAAATTAACAATTTTTTTTTTAATTTGACGCTATACCAGTGGTCACGTGACGTATGTCAAAATCGATTTTTAGGTTATCGGACATGCAGAACCGATCCCCTGGGAAAGTTTTTCCGATACTCTCCTAATAAAAATTTTTCCCATATGTTGCGAACTTTTTGCCGGTCACTGTATATATATATATATATATATATATATATATATATATATATATATATATATATATATATATATATATATATATATATATATATATATATATATATGTATATTATAAATAAACTTGATAAAACCCCCGAAGACGTACTTGTTGGTTTGAAAATGTATTGAAGAACTAGGGAAGAATAGTAGGGAAGGGTTAAAAGTTTATTTGAAAATAATTCATGTGAAAAATATTCAAACACCTAAGCGGCCAGATAATGGATAAATAAAAATGATTTAAACAATTTATAAAATAATTATACACGTTAACTCACATAATTAGAAAAATTAATCCTTTATTGTAAAGAAAAGTTTTACTTGTGTATGAAGAAAATATTTCACTTAACTTCGCCGAGATCCGAGACTTTTCTAAGTCCAGAAACCGGTTAGTGCTCTTAAATCGGCCGATCATTTCAAGAAGTTGGAGCATACTGACCGTTTGCATTGATGTTGTCTATGGGGAAGATTCATCCCCATCCGAAAAGACACCTCCCGAATTACCCTATTATAACAGTAAAATTATGCGCTGCCTTATCTGATGGGTTCAACAAGAAACCGCCTTGTGGTGACCTATGAGTCGAGTGACAGCGTATTTACCAAATATAGTAATCTAATAAAATCAGAATTTGTAGCTTCTTTATGTAGGCGCACGCCAATAAATATCTCTAGATAAAGCAGAAAGCAATAAAATCGTCGTAAATAACCGATAAATACCGCTCTTTTCCTTCATTTGCCGGCTAAAACAGGAACGCCCACGTAGAATTTCCTGGAAAGCGCAGGTGGAAACACGATTTATTGGGTTGTAAATAGCATGTTGTCACATTAATTCCGCGAAAAAGTTGGAATAGGGAGAGATTTATGGGAATTTTCCCTATATAAGCGGGAAGGCTCCGGCTAGAAAGCAGTATAGTAGTACGTACTCGATGATGTAAACTGTTACTCTGTCCGAACGCGGTCCGATTTTCTGTCCACGGGAAAGTTAAAAGTCTGGAATAAATATAAGGGGTTTGGTCGGAAGTTTTGGAGCGCGCCGAATTTCTTGATAAAAATTGCGATAAAGTAAAAAGTGAACAAGTAAGTACGTAGGAACCCAAGAGATTGTCTTGGTTTATTGAAAGGTTTGTGAAAATTGAAGAAATTGTGAAAAAGTGTATTTTTGGGTGGCTCCCAACCGTAACTTGTGGAAATAAAGTGTAATTGATCCAGAATTTGGCGTTTTTCTGTTGGGGAACAGGGAAACCATAGTAAATAAGTGGAATATTAAGTTAATAGTCAAAAACCATAGAAAAATTGAAGTTAGTGCACAAAACCTCTGCAGTAAGTACCTATTATTAGGTAGTCAGTTGCAAGGCTAGGAAAGGTTAAGTGGTGGGTTACAAGCAGTAGACACAAGGGGCTTCCGGACCTACGGAAAAGGTTTTTCTTGTCATCGCCAGCTGTATTCCTAGGTTACCGCTCACCGGCCAATTAGATAAGGAAAAGAGATAGGAATCAGTGGTGGGTGTTACATTACTTCGCGAGCAGGCATCGGCCACGTGGCTTTTTTATGCTTGGCAACAGGCTTATTTGACTTTAGTTTAAAAACTTAAAAGTGGTTTAGAAAAAACGAAATGCTGGATTCGAAAGCTAAATATATAAAAAATAGAAAAATTGCCTGTAGAAAGTTGTTTTTCTCTTATCAAAAATAGAGCTATACTAATAGCTAATATACAGGGTGTCCGAAAAGTCTTAGTATGGTTAAATATCTTTTCTATTAGTAAAGATAGAGACACCAAATTTAAGGTGTATCTTATTGGTTAATAAGTCTACTTTTTTTATGTAATTTAACTTTTTCAACCTCCTTGAGGGGTGACGCTAGGGAGTTGAGGTAAAAATTTTAAATGCAACCCTATGCCGTGTGGTACTCCATTGAGAAAGAAGCATTTAATTCTTTTTCAAATGGCAAGCCTGTAAAAATAAAAAAATCCTGAAAAAACAAATTAAAAATTTAGGTACCTTTATTTCTCTTATTACTTTAAAAGTTGTTCAAAATGACCACCATGAACTTCTTGGCAGTAATAAAGTCGATTTTCACTCGATGCGTTCGTTGCGATGGCATCGATGATGATCATCGGGATGCCGGTTAACTGCAGTCAGTAGTTTTTGTTTTTTATAGAGGATCAGGAAATCTTCGAAAAGACCGTAGCAGACGGTGTTCTTATATGTCTGCTGTGTGTCGGATTTCGCCCCTCTAGGGATCATCCCACCGACTAAAATCCTTTCCTCTCTGGACGCTATTATTGTTTTTCTCTTTGGAATTGCCTTCCGGTATTACTTCAAAGAGGATCATTTAATTGTTATAGTGCATTTTTTTGTTTGTCTTTTGTCTTTGGTTAGTCTTATGGGTCTACTTGTTGGACTCTCCTTTCTCTCTATCCCTTTTTTGGTAAGTATTTCCTTGGTCATTTTACTGATTTCTCACCAGTCTCCCCCACTTCTTAACATACGGTTAAGTAGATTTTCCAGTGATAGCCTCCAAACTTTACGTTCTACCCTGTCTCTGTATTCTTCCCATCTCGTGCAGTGGAAAAACGTGTGTTCTACGTCATTAGTAAGTCCACAGTAATTACCTCAGGTGTCTTTGCCTCATCTAGTCTCTGTAATATATCTATGCTTGCCTTTCCCTCCGTTTAGCTCTGATTATCTCCTTCCGTTTGTGTCACCACGTGTTTCAGTATTTCTTTGGTTGGTCTTATATCCATTTGGGTGGGCACCGTTTGGGCTTCTTCCATCCATTTCTTTAGTCTGTTGCTTCCTATCTGGGTTGCAAGTCCGTCTAGTCTACTTATACCCTCTTTAATTTTTTTTTCGTATTGGCGTTGAGTTTGATTACCGCCTTCACTTTATTAACTTCAACCTGAATACCTTATATCAGATGGTTTTTGATGCTCTCATCTTCTGGTGTTGGGTTTTTGTCCGCAGGTGGTGTTTCTTCCCTATACCTCTTCGCCCATTGTCTAATGACGTCTTCGTCCTTTTCTTCTTCCCTATTTTTTTTTGTCTCCGGTCCAGGAGAGTGATCTGATTCTTGGTCGGGTTCTCTTCACCGATTCTGTTCGTCTGAACGGGTCATCCACTTCACGGTTTGTTTGAGTTTGTTCTACAGTCTGTTTGTCTTCCCCATAGTTCGAAGTGCCAGCAACGAATACCGGCTGCTCGTCGTGTTTTATTGTTGTTTCCATCTTTATCCATTACATTCCTACGAGTTGGGTCGGTATAATGGTCGAGCATGGCAGTGCGCCCGTACCATGCCAGGGCTGAAAGTCCCCTTCGGTTAGCCACTTCCTCCGGGCATCGCTAGAGACACACTTTACCCCCTGTGCCATGCAGCTCCTTGACGCGATGGTGTTACATCTTGAGCTTGAAGTTTCTCTCTCCTCCTGCAGTCAGTAGTAGTTGCAGTAGATGTAGTGTGTGGTACTTCGAATCATTTAGTCAACCTTTCCTTGAAACCTTCAATTATTTTCTAACAAGCAAGACAAAGATCAACAGATTCCGACCAGAATGTCGGCTTTGCTTGCGACGATCGAGTGATAACTCGGTAGTCGGTATATTTCGGTGGCGTTAGGTGGACAATCGTATAGTATACGAGCGGCGATTTTCACTCAAACTTATAACTCAAGTACTGGCTTCAATAATCGAGTTATGTCGATGATTTCAATAATCGAATGATTATTCACTCGAGTGATCCCAACACTAATTTTCAGGTAGTTTCGTCGGAAGTGGCTTACAATACGTCAACCGCTTGTTTGGGCATGTCGGGCTTATCGGCCACTCTCAAGGACCATTGGGCACGTACGGCGCACAACGACACCCTGAGTTATTTGACTTTGCACGAAACGAATGACAGCCTTAGGATGTTCATAGCTTTGATGGGCTTGCAGTATGCTGGAGTGAGTATTTGCCAGATTTCTAAATACTATAACGGAATTTTAGTAACAAGCTACCAAGTAAACTTTTAAACCTGGTTATTCAATTGACTTCAAGAGTTTAAAAACTTTCCCCGGTCATTACAATATTTCATTACATAATTTTTCTATTTGTGCATCTTTATAGGTACAGCTCCACGAAAAAATTAAAAAACTCCGCAACCCGTTTTACCACGGCACATACATATTAACAAGGATATGGACAGAAAGGAGGAACAACGAGGACGACCCTAAACTGGACTTGGGCGTGGAGAATTATTTGCACCCGTCTCTACTTACCCCAGCAAGGCAGTTGGAGTAAGTAAAATTACAAATTGTGTCGCTAAACTTTAATTTTTGGTGGTATTGTTGTGAAGTTTCCGTGTTGTTCCTTTTTGTTGTTAAGTTTTTTGGAGAAAATGAAAAACAAAATAAATCTCACAAAAAGTTTACTTAGTCGAAACGTCCAAATACGGGAAGTTATTTATTTACACAATTCAACATGTACATTAGGGCGGAGCGACGTTATTTGACAAACAAATTATTTTTTGAAAATGATGTTGCCTGACCTTACTTAGGAAAATTGTGGTTGGAAAATAGAAGTTTTTTGGAATTTTAATTTTTGTTTTACGAGTGTCCTCTCCACCGCCACAAGATAAAGAAAAAGAAATATATATATATATATATATATATATATATATATATATATATATATATATATATATATATATATATATATATATATATATATATATATATATATATATATATATATATATATATATATATACAGGGTGTCTAAAATAGGTGATACCACTATTGCTATCTCCGAAATGGTAAAAGATAGGTCGGTTAAATTAGAGAAAATGTGCCATTTCTAGTCCCTATTCATATTCCGTTTACTTAGTTGCCAAATTCTCTATAGTTTCTTATCTCCGGGGGATTTTTTAAAAATAGTCAAAAATTTAATTCTTAGATATCTCGAAAACTATTATAGTTAGAAAAAAGTTGGAACAATTTTAGGACCTTTATTTTTTAATATTTACATTAATGGTTTATTTAGTATAAATTGTGATGGAGAAATTCATAGTTTTGCAGACGATACTGTTATTTTTTATAGTGATACAAATTGGAACAACTTACATAACAAAATTAAAAAAGATTTTAAAATAGTTAAAAATTGGTTTGATAACTTATTAACAATTAATTTTGAAAAAACATTATCTTACTTTTAGTCTAAATCAAAATAATAATACCTCAAATGTAGATAGTATTAAAATAGACGATGATATTCAAATCTTAAAGACTAACAGTGTTAAATACTTGGGAATAATTTTTGACAATTAAATTGGGATTTACATGTAGATTACTTAATTAAAAAATTAAGAAGTTTGCTACCAATATTCAGAAATGTTAAAACCTTTTTGGATACAAAACACTTAGAAACACTATATTATGCCTTAGTTAAAACTCATTTAAATTACGGAATTTTAGATTGGGGAGGAATAAATAGAATTTTAGTAAAAAAATAGAAGTATTGCAAAAAAGATTTCTAAAAATTATATTTAATAAAGACTATTTTTATCCTTCAAAGGAATTATATTCAGAAACAAAAAAAATGGACATTAGGCAAATATATATATTTATAATATTTTAGTATACGTTTTTAAAAATAAAAATCTAATACAATTTAAAAAACATAACCATGACACGCGTCATAAAAATGAAATTTCCATTAAACCAAAAATACATAAATTTATAGCACAAAAGAATTATAAATATTTATGTTTTTATTTAAATGATTATTTACCAATAAATATTAAACGGATTATATCATTAAAAAAATATAAAATTGAAATAAAAGCTTGGATATTAACAACAAATGATTTAAAGAAATTTTTGGAATTACTCTGATATTATTTAGTATAATAAAAAAATATTTATTTATTTTTCTCTCTCTAAGGACCTAAAAAAGAAATTGTATGGATGTATTTGAGTATGAATGTATATATGTATGTGTATATGTGTGTGTATGTGTATATATATATATATATATATATATATATATATATATATATATATATATATATATATATATATATATATATATATATATATATATATATATATATGGGTGATTCAAAAGTAAGCGGCATCCTTTCAGGGGCGTAATCCTTGCATAAAAATAAGGCAAACAGTTTGTATTAATATGGGTCCGAAAATGCTTCCTAAGGGAGCTACGCCCCCCCTTTGAATAGGACACCTTAAAGACGATTTTTTCTCTATAACACTAAAACCCTTTACAATTAAATTTTGAAAATTGGTGTACAATACAAACATTTGATGGTAAATAAGATTCTAAATTCAAAACTTTAAAATTTTAGTCAGGGGCGTCACATGCGGGGGAGGGTGAGGGTAAAAACATCCCTTTTTCTTTTACTCTTTAGGTTGTTATGCTTTTGTTTGGAAATTATAAAATTCTAGAGTTTTTTACGTAAAAAAGGTACTCTTAGGTCAATTCGATAGAGCGTACCATTTACGAGAAAATCGACTTTGAAAATTTTCTGATGCATATGTTTATTGATGAAAATTAATCTGCATTACCATAGAAAAAAAAACACATTTTTTTACTAACATTTTATTTAGCAATTTAGAGAAAATGTTCAAAATTATTACCATTAGCGTCACGACAAGCTAAATTAACCACTGAACTTCGTTTTGAATGCGTATCTAGTAATTTTATTATGAATAAACGTACTACCAGAAAGTTTTCAAAGTCGATTTTCTCGTAAATGGTACGCTCTATCGAATTGAACTAAGAGTACCTTTTTTACGTAAAAAACTCTAGAAGTTTACAATTGCCAAACAAAATCACATTAACATAAAGAGTAAAAGAAAAAGGGATGTTTTTACCCTCACCCTCCTCCGCATGTGACACCCCTGAATAAGATTTTAAAATTTTGAATTTAGAATCTTATTTACCATCAAATGTTTATACAGTACACCAATTTTCAAAATTTAATTGTAAAGGGTTTTAAAGTTATAGAGAAAAAATCGTCTTTAAGGTGTCCTATTCAAAGGGGCGTAGCTCCCTCAGGAAGTCTTTTCGGAGCCATATTAATAGGAACTTTTTGCCTTATTTTTATGCAAGGATTACGCCCCCGAAAGGATGCCGCTTACTTTTGAATCGCCCTATATATATAATATATATATATATATATATATATATATATATATATATATATATATATAAATAAATAAATAAATAAATAAATAAATAAATAAATAAATAAATAAATAAATAAATGTTTATTGATCTGTGGACATTATTACAATGTATAGATTTCGTCAATAGCATTAATATGATTTACAGAGTGTCAAAAAGGTAAATTTTTTTTTTTTTATAAATCAGGTACAAAAAAATTCATCCAAACTATAGATAGTCCTATTGGTTAGAAAATGTTTCAAACCTTTTCTAAAATATATATATATATATATATATATATATATATATATATATATATATATATATATATATATATATATATATATATATATATATGCTTGGTTCTCCTTGACTATAGCAAGGCATTCGATCTTATTAATCATGAAATGCTGATTGCTAAGGCCGGGTACTGCGGCTTCTCCAGGCAGGTGTGTGTGTGGCTATCGGGTTACCTGCTCTCGCGTGCACAAATAGTGGAGCTGGACGGAGCGAGATCGGAATCAGTGTTTGTAGAATATGGTGTTCCACAGGGAAGCATTCTTGGCCCATTATTATTTAACTTATACACTGCTGACCTGCCCAGACAGGTAAAATTCTGCTCAGTCCATCTCTACGCAGATGATACACAATTGCTGGCTAGTTTTGCGCCTGAGGATGCTTCCTGGGCTATCCAGGAGATTAACAATGATCTAAACGAAATTTTCAAATGGTCTTGTAACCATGGGCTCAGACTCAATGCAATAAAAAGCAACTATATGATAGTTGGTTCTGATATGGTCCGAAACAGATTTAATCTATATAATTTCAATACCCTGCATATTGATGGATGCCTGCTGCCATCTGTTGGACAGGCTAGAAGCCTGGGTGTCATATTTGATGAGCATTTGAACTTTGAGCCTCATGTTAAAAAAAAGCTGTGTTCTGTGTACATCAAATTAAAAAGCTTATATTCGTTTAAGTATCTTTTGCCTGAAAAGCTTAAACTCATGCTGGTTGAGTCCCTCATCTATCCTCAGTTAGATTATTGTAATGTAGTATACTACAAATATTTAATCGTTGAGTTGCAAAACAAGATTCAGCTCGCACAAAATGCATGTATCCGTTTTGTGTACTGCATTGATAAATTTGATCATGTTACTCCGGTTTATGTTGAAAACAACCTTCTTAAATATAAATTTCGCGCGATGCTCCACTTTGGTGTATTTCTTTACAAGATCTACAAATTTAGATGCCCGAGTTACCTTCGGGAATATATAGTACCAAGACAAGACGTTCACAATTTAAATCTCAGGAATATGATTAGATTTGATATACCTCAGCACCGTTCATCGGGGTTTAGATGTTCATTTGCCTTTCAGGCCGTAGAACTTCTCAACTCGGATGCTTACAGATTCATTAAAAATAACTCTCTTCACCAATTTTAAACGTAAATATAAATCTTACTTGTATCAAAGCATGTTATAGTTGAGGGTAACTATGTACTATTGTACTTTTTTCCTCTCGGTTCTATTTGTACGATCTTGATTACTGGTGTTACTATGTACTTAGGTTAGTGATTATAGCTATTGTGTAGGGTAGCATGGAAGAACTCTCTGAGAATGCTACCTTTTATGTAATGATGTACCTGTTATTGCATAATAAATATTATTCTATTCTATTATATATATATATATATATATATATATATATATATATATATATATATATATATATATATATATAATTTATATAATAAAATAATATAATGTTAAATATAAGATTTGCCCCCAACAAGCACGTTTTCGGGGGTTTTAGCAAGTTTATTTATAATATACATGTATGAAATCATATTTAAATTGTAATTAATTTAAATAAACTTTATTATTATTATTATTATTTTACAAATATCAGACGATTTTTTATCTTCTCTAAAGTATCATTATTGTTTTGCTTATACCATTTGTTTTTATTGAGTTACTGATACTACCTTGTTTTTTTCAAATACGGACCTGGATTTTTTGCTGCATTTTTGAAAGAATACTTCATACCCTTTACAACTAGGTATCACTTGATTATGGTTTTCGACGTTTTGATCAGGAATAACCACATCATCAGGATTTTCTATCGATACAGACCTGGAATTTTCCATGTTAAGGCACAATTTCACTACCTATCGCTGTGGTTTAAATTACTCAACTGATTAATTTTAAACTATGTTCATGATTACTAACCAGAACCCTTGGGTCATTAAAGTTTGTCAATTTGCACTTAAGCCAATGAGTTATTGAAAGCAAAAGTTTAGCAGACTCAGATCAGATATAATTAGCGGCCTTTATTGACAGCACCTAACTAGTGGTTAAGTTTACTACATATTGTAAAAGGCACCCTTGATGATACGTCTTCATTATTTACGTTTTTAATATTTTCGTATCCAAAAATCACCTTTCAGTTCAAAAGATAATAATAAATAATCCTATTGTACCTAATAGTTTCATTTCTGCTGCAACTCATTCTGCTGGTACAGTTGAATTACTATTGACTGGCTTTGAAAACAAACCATATTATCTCAAATTAAAGACCTTTAACTATATTCTAGCATAAAACCATTGTCATATTTACAGGGTTCGGATTATAAGGAATTGGAATCTAAAATCCGTTTTCTACTTTATTTTTTGACGTTGCGTTGAATTATAAGTATAACATATGGACGGGCGGACGAACAGGTTGATGGACGCGATTGGACTGACCACACGAAGCCAACCACGCCTCTAAGAATTAATTATTAGGATTTGTTATAATTAAAACTAAGCTTATGCTTTTTTCAGGTCTTGGACCAATTTTACAAACTTGAGGGTCCTGGTTAGTAATCATGATTATAATTAAAATTTACCAGTTAAAACAATTTAATCCATAGTTACTGATTCTGACCTAATTATCTCCATAATAGGCCGTGAAATGGCGCATTAACTTGAAAAATGGCAGGTCCGTACTGGTAGAGTATCCTGATGATGATACTATTCTTCACAAAAACGTCGAAAAACATAATCAAGTGATACACAGTTGTAAAGGGTATGAAGTATTCTTTCAAAAAATGCAGCAAAAAATCTAGGTCCGTATTTGAAAAAAACAAGTTAGTATCAGTAACTCAGTAAAAACAAATGGTATAAACAAAACAATAACGTTACTTTAGGGAAGGTAAAAAATGGTGTGATTTTTGTAAAAACAACTTTTTTCTAACTATAATAGTCTTCGAGATATTTAAGAATTAAATTTTTGACTATTTAAAAAAAATCCCCTGTAGATAAGAAACTATAGAGAATTTGGCAACTCCGTAAACGGAATATGAATAGGGACTAGAAATGACACATTTTCTCTAATTTAACCGACCTATCTTTTACCATTTCGGAGATAGCAATAGTGGTATCACCTATTTTAGACACCCTGTATACAGCGTGTGCCCGATATTTCTTAACGAATGGGAAATTTTTTTATTATGTATTTCTCGGAGTTTTCCTTTTAAGGTTAGCTTTTTCTTGTCTCCAAACCAATTTCCGATATATTAAATTTATTTTTACTTATTAATGGTACCTGTTAAATACAGTAATGTAACTTGTAAAAATTAAAAATGTAAAAATTTTAAATTTTTGAGATATACAAAATAAAGTGCTCTGTACCCAAAGGAAAAAAGTTAAGTCTCATTTCATTCCAGGTTATACAGGTGAGAATATAATTAAGGTCAAATATACAAGAAAATGGATTTCACGATATTTAAACTAATTATTCCTTGGGTGATCGGAAAATGTTATCATTAGAAACTATAGCAAATTTTTTTCCCGATCACCCAATGAACAATTAGTTAAAATATCTTGAAATTCATTTTCTTGTATTTTTTGACCTTAATTATATTCTCACCTGTATAACCTGGAATGAAATGAGACTTAATTTTTTTCCTTTGGGTATAGAGCACTTTATTTTGTATATCTCAAAACATTAAATTTTTTACATTTTTAATTTTTACAAGCTACATTACCTTAATTTTGAGGTACCCTGTATAAGTAAACATAAATTTGGTATTTCGAAAGTTGGTTTGGACACAAGCAGTAGCTAACCTTAAAAGGAAAACTCTGAGAAATACATAATAAAAAAAATTCCCATTTGTTAAGAAATATCGGGCACACGCTGTATATGGAGGACATTTTTACTTGCGGATTTACGAAAAAAAGTCATTCTACATAAAAACTTTTGTTGGTCCTAAAACGTCCAAAAGAGGTGTTAATTTTTAAAAATTTTATACAGGGTGTGTAAAAAATATAAAAGTGTATAAAATGGTCATGATTAAAGTATTGGAAGTTATGTAAAAGATGCATTCAGAAAAGTTGCTTAGATTTCAATTTTATGCCTAAATATAATAATAATAATAATAATAATAATAATAATAAAGTTTATTTAAATTAATTACAATTTAAATATGTTGTGGTATGTGGGGGCAAATCTTATATTTAATTAATTATATAAATTATTCAATTGAAAAAAATATATATTCAAATACATACATACAATTTCTTTTTTAGGACAAGAGAGATCCTTAGAGAAAAATAAATAAATAATTTTTATATTATACAAAATAATATCAAAGTAATTCCAAAAATTTATGTAAATCGTTTGTTGTTAATATCCAAGCTTTTATTTCAATTTTATATTTTTTTAATGATATAGTTCTTTTAATATTTACTGGTAAATAATCGTTTAAATAAAAACATAAATATGTATAATTCTTTTGTGCTATAAACTTATTTATTTTTGGTTTAATGGAAATTTCATTTTTATGACGCGTATCATGGTTATGTTTTTTAAATTGTATTAGATTTTTATTTTTAAAAACGTATACTAAAATATAAATACGTATATATTTGCCTAACGTCCATTTTTTTGTTTCTGAATATAATTCCTTTGAAGGATAAAAATAGTCTTTATTAAATATAATTTTTAGAAATCTTTTTTAATACTTTATTTTTCTTCTAAAATTCTACTTATTCCTCCCCAACCTAAAATCCCGTAATTCAAATGAGTTTTATTCAATTTATAAAAAATGTCGAGCTTGCTTCTTTCAGAAATCATAAAATGAGACTAAATCGCATTTTAAATTACACTCTTCAATTCTAATATAATTTGCTTGCCTCAATTTTTTAGATATTGTGTAAAAAGGCTTCAATTTGCTACGGAAAAAGTATTGACAAGGTACGGGTTGGAATGTGTCAACAAACACGTGGAACTAAGGAGACTGGCTGACGTCATGATTGACTGCTACGTAATGACAGCTGTATTAGGTATGTATTTGACAAGAGCTTATCACGAATTAAATTTTCTTTCTGTAACCCGTTGTAACAGTATAGAATCGTAATTCTAAACTAATTATTTTTTGCAGCGCGCGCCTCAAGAGCATATTGCGTCGGCCTCCAGTTCAGCGATTACGACATGGTGTTAGCCAGTGCTTATTGTAACCTCGCCAAAGAACGAGTAAAGAAAAACGTCTTGGACTTCTACATCACCGAGTACAAAATGAACGAGAAAAATTACATGTTCTTTTCGAAACAACTCACTAAGAGCAAAGGGTACTTTATTGAGAGTCCATTGCGCAGGTTCATATAGAACGGTTTTACTTGTCTGTTACTGACCATAAGAATCATTTCGTTACATTTTGGATTGTATATTTCAAGTGTTGTAGACGTCGTGCCCAAGAGAGTTCTAGCTAAATGGAATACATCTTTATTTCTCGTTTAATGAAAAGAGAATCAATCTTTATAAACAATAAAATTTTTATAATAATGGGTTTTTGAATTTTTTGGATAATAACGCCCATCAATTGCCACGAAGTTAGCGGTCGTTAAAAGGGGCTCTTTCACTAAACCTGAATTTCATAATTTTAATACTAACATCCTAAATCAGGGTATGTTATAATATATATATATATATATATATATATATATATATATATATATATATATATATATATATAAATATATATAAAATATATATATATATATATATATATATATATATATACAGGGTGACGCGGATCTAAATGAACATACTTCAACACAAGACAAAGAATACCTTGGGGGTTCTTAATCACCCATCTTTGATGGTTCAATTGTCGATAGTTAATAAGATACAGGGTGTTTTATGAACTTCAGCAATTTTTTGTTCTTGTCATATTTTTTAATGCACTCCGTATAAAATTTTCATATTGGGTCAACATCTGTAACCTATCTGTCGCTTAAAATTGCAGTATCAGAAAATTTTAAATTCCAGGCCCGTATTAAAAAAAGTTGACATTTTCAATTTTTACATTTTTAACACCCTGTATATCAATTTTTTCAAAATATTATTTTTTTATTGGAAAGAGCATAAAGAATTGACCCTAACGGCATAATTTTCAAAGTTCCCGCACCCATCACTTGATTAGAATAAATGGTTGTTTTGTAAAAAATTTCAAAATGGTGCATATTTGGAAATTAGAAATTAAGAAAATAACAATAAAAAAGCAAAAACTGCTTTCGAAGTAAAAAAATAAATGTACTAAACGTTTAATAGTTTTAACGAGACTAAATTTTAGGGAACAACACAACAACAAATAACAAAGTAATAATAATAATAACAAAACTGCAAGATAATGATTGCTTTTTAGACATCGACAAAAAATCGTAAATTACAGTCAGAAATTTCAAACTTTGTGAAGTAGGCTTTGCCTCATTTAAAAACAAACCAAAGACTATCGAGTTACTGTTCCATAGCAACAATTCAAGTCACTATCAGATATGTGACAGTTGTCTGACCTTTGTTAGTATTCGGTTAACAATTATTGCAATTTTCTGTTGAAGATGCCTTACCAATTTTCAAATGCCGAATATGCCGACATTATTTTTGTATACGGTTTTTGTAACGGTAATGGAAGAGCTGCTGTTCGGGAATATCGTAGGCGATTTCCGGGTAGAAGATGTCCATATCACAAAACATTTGCAAATGTATTTTTATTTGCTGGAGAACATGGACATTTTCCCACCGACAATAATATTGATCAACCAATACGACATCCAGTTCAGGAGGAAGAAGATATCTTAAATCTTGTTGAAGATAATCCCAAAACATCTACTCGAAAAATTGCGACACGTCTAGGAATCCCGCAAAAAAGAGTTAATGTAACACTGCAAAAGGAAGGCTTGCATCCGTTTCATGTTCAAGAAGTTCAAAGATTGGAACCTGGCGATTATGCAAACCGGTTACTCTTTTGCCAGTGGCTCAGTAGACACCAAAGGAGTCTTTATCGAATCCTCTGGACCGATGAAGCACAATTTACCAGAGATGGTGTAAATAATTCAAGGAATTCCCATGTATGGTCGTTAGAAAATCCACATGCCATCAGACAATCGCATTCGCAGCACAAATTTTCCATAAACGTTTGGGCAGGTATAATAAATAATAAATTAATTGGGCCGCACTTTTTTGCTGAAAGATTAGATGGAAATCAATATTTAAATTTTTTACAAAACATTTTGCCAGGACTTATGCAGAATGAAAATGCTAACGTGAGAGGGCTCTTTTTTCAACATGATGGGGCCCCACCACATTTTGCAAGGGTTGTATCTGAATTTTTAAATATTACGTTTCCTAACAGATGGATAGGCCGTGGAGGGCCCCATTTATGGCCAGCCAGGTCGCCGGACTTTAATCCTATGGACTTTTTTTTCTGGGGGAATATGAAAAATTTGGTTTATTCAGAAGAAATCAACACGCGGGAGCAGCTTTTGCAACGAATTATTAATGCTTTTCAGGAAATAAAAAATAACCCAGACGCAATTAGAAAAGCAGTGTCAAATTTAAACATCAGAAGACGAAGATGTGAACAAGCCAATGGAGGGCATTTTGAACAGCTTCTTAAATAACAGTGTTCTGCTAAAGTGCTCTTAAAATTAATTCTTGCTAAAACTTTTTCTATGTATTAGATTTTAAGCAGCCGATTTTAACTTGCAGTTTTGTTATTATTATTATTACTTTGTTATTTGTTGTTGTGTTGTTCCCTAAAATTTAGTCTCGTTAAAACTATTAAACGTTTAGTACATTTATTTTTTTACTTCGAAAGCAGTTTTTGCTTTTTTATTGTTATTTTCTTAATTTCTAATTTCCAAATATGCACCATTTTGAAATTTTTTACAAAACAACCATTTATTCTAATCAAGTGATGGGTGCGGGAACTTTGAAAATTATGCCGTTAGGGTCAATTCTTTATGCTCTTTCCAATAAAAAAATAATATTTTGAAAAAATTGATATACAGGGTGTTAAAAATGTAAAAATTGAAAATGTCAACTTTTTTTAATACGGGCCTGGAATTCAAAATTTTCTGATACTGCAATTTTAAGCGACAGATAGGTTACAGATGTTGACCCAATATGAAAATTTTATACGGAGTGCATTAAAAAATATGACAAGAACAAAAAATTGCTGAAGTTCATAAAACACCCTGTATCTTATTAACTATCGACAATTGAACTATCAAAGATGGGTGATTAAGAACCCCCAAGGTATTCTTTGTCTTGTGTTGAAGTATGTTCATTTAGATCCGCGTCACCCTGTATATATATATATATATATATATATATATATATATATATATATATATATATATATATATATATATATATATATATATATATATATATATAGAATCGCGGTGTTCCATAATTTTTTAATGCAGAAATAAAAACCCGTTAAAACTCAGATAATTTAAAAAGGTTCTAATAATGACGTCGACGATTTCTTGCCTTGACAATGACGATTCACGATAATAAGGTAGATAGGTATCGCCCGTCAAAAAAAATTACAATAAGTACATGGCCGTATAGAAAAAAAAGTGACCTAGGTTGTTGTGTTGCTAAGTCTCTCAACAGTAATTCTATGTAATAAGTTTGAAGAAATATTTTTGTTACCTTTAAAGAAAGAATTCCTACTCACACTCAATTTCAAAAAGTGAAAATACTATTTCTATATATATATATATTATATATATATATATATATATATATATATATATATATATTATATATATATTATATATATATATATATATATATATATATATATATATATATATATATATATATATATATAATATATATATATATATATATATATATATATATATATATATATATATATATATATATATATATATATATATATATATATATATATATATATAATTATATGTGTATATATATATAGTATAACTCTAAAGCCGATTAAGCAACTAAAACGGTTTTATTAGCTTTTCTAGGTGCGTTTTGTAACAAACCATTTATGCCAGCAGTGTATAAACGTAGTTTGTGACGTATTACATATCCGTGCGAAATTTTATAAAAATACTTTTTTTATTTCCTCAAAAAATACCAAACTAAATAAGAAAGTAAGGACATCGAAAAATCTATTTTTTCTTGCTCTATACAGTGGCACCAAAATCAAAATTTAGTAAAAGAGACTATTATGCTGCCAACGCACTTTCTCGAACAACATATAAAGACTAAATTAATAATCTGTATGCGCTTTTATGCATGCGTGGGCCATTTTTAAAACCTAAATCGGCATTCTACTCTTTCTTAGAGGCGTGTGAGACAACTTTTCTTGATACAACAAAATATAAAATTTTGTCATTAAGGATGAATTTGCAAGAATTCTCATGGACTGGATGTACAATGTGACATTGTTTGTCTGCCAATTATTGTCAATCACATTGAGATGATATTCATGGTCCGAATTTTATTATTTATATTTATAATAAACTTATTAAACAATTATCTCACTATTGTTTTTCAATTTTGGTATCAGATTTTCTTAAAACAACCTTGTTTATCGAAGAAAAAAAGATTTTGTCTTAATATGTTAGTGTTTTCTGGTAGACATATTGTTAATAATTTAATTACATGAATTTGTAAATAGTTACTGAAGTAATACATTGTTTTTTTTTTATAAAAAGCTTTTTAGTAAAAAAATCTAGTTGTGGTTAGAAATGGAAATTTTTGCGTTTTGCAAACAAGCCAACTTCTCGTGACTGCTTGGGTGTATTGGGATTATTAACCGATTAATCGATTACAAAAAAAAATTAAAATCGATTAATCGACTTTTCGATCAATCGGTTAATAGATTTTTCGATTAATCGATTTTCTCGATTCTTTTTTATAAGCATAACTCGACTATGAAACACGTATTCAACGAAATAATTTGAATGCTTTTCGATCCGCGCTCCTTTAATTGTTAAGGGTCTAAAATTTAAATCGCCCGCCGGAATTGTGTTCAAGATAGGCAAGTGGTAAGCGCTAGAGTCGCTTTCATTATGTCATTAGTAATGACATAATTTCGACTAGTTCAATAATCGATTTAGTCCGATTAATCGATTTTTCGATTAATTTTGATTAATCGATTAATATAAATTTTATCGATTTAGTCGACGAATCGATTAATTTCGGTTAATCGGAAATAATCGATTATTTCAAATAATTAAAAATCGATTACCTTTTTCGATAATCGCCCAGCCCTAATCATGGTCTGGGTAACCTAGGGAAGCGGATACGTATGTATTGGGTATGACTTAGGTTCTTAAACTAGTCACTACTAGTCGATTTATATCATCATTATTAACGTAACGTGTTTTGATAAATCTAATTTCTTAGATTTAAATTTTTTAAAACAACCAAATTTAAAATTTTGATTCATTACCACTTTTTCAATCTAAGTGCAATTATAAATAAAAATAAAACAAGATATTTGTAGTTTTACTTTTTAATTGTTTTTGTTTGTTAAATGCATAACACTTTGCTCAATGACGCATTTTTCCTTTAAAGAAACATCGCCAAAACCAGTATAGTCGTGCCCATTCTCATCCCTAATTGAAAATTTGGCAGATTTCCCTAAACTAAGACGACGCATCCTGCGACAATGACCTTTCCTCCTCATGACCTGCCCATTAGTTTTTGCAGGTGTTTCTATCAGTCTTCTACGTCTCCTATATTTTCCAAAAGTAGATAAGGCAGTCTTTAATGAATTTTCGCCTTTACATAATACTTCATACTTTTTACAAAAAACTTCTAATGCCGTTACCAATTCCGAGGATTTACTACTTTTCACCCTTTGTAATATATCACTGAATACATTTTTCAAAGACTCTTGAACATTTCTTTTATGCAAATCGATATCATTATCATCTGTTTGAAGCTGATCATCCTGAATATCACATTTTTGAACTTGGTCTGTTTGCATTTGACAATCAGTATCGATATTACATTTTTTAACGTCTCGGTCTTCCTGCTCTAGCAAGTTACTTTTATGTACAGAATCTTGACTCTCATCTTCATAAACATATATACATTGTTCAGGCAAGTTACTGTTCTGTACAGATGTATTTTCCAAATCGTCACTCTCAACTTCATAAATATAAAATTGTTCACTATTAATATCACCATCACATATTTTGACCTTTTCTTCCTGCTTTAGCAAGTTAATTTTTTGTAAAGCTGTATTTTCCAATGCTCCACTCTTCCCTTCACCAATATAAAATTCTCGAACCTGTCCGTTTTGCATCTGTAAGCCATTATCGATATTACTTTCTTGAGCTTGGTCTTCCCGACATAGCAAGTGATTTCTTTGTAGATCTGGATTTTCCAAATTTCCGCTCTTAACTTCATCTTGATCAATATAATATTCCTGAACTTGCTCATTCTGCCCCTGTAAGTCACTATCAGTAACACCTTCTTGAATTTGCTCTTTCAGCTGTAGCAAGTTACTTGTCACCGCAGTTGTATTTTCCAAATTTTCATTCCGATTTTGCTTGTTTTTAGCTCTACTGTGCGCACCTGGAAATTATAGAAAAATAATTTTAGGATCCTATAAAGTTGAAAGATATTATTTTCTACATTGTTACAACCTCAAAAAACAAGGACTTTCCTATGATAATAAAGAGGACACTAGTGTTGTTACCATCTTAATAAATAATAATCGCAACTTTCAAATATTGATCGCTGACGTCGCACAGTGGTGCCCATGATACAAATAAAAGAAGATATGATACCGCGCAGGTAGGCGTGGCCATTTACGTCACGCCGTGACCAATTCCGCGATATTTTGTAAACGAAACACGTCTTTTTCACGATCGCGTTGTGTTTTCAACTATTTTTTGGTGTTTTTATATTACTTTTGGGAGTTTAAAAGTAAAAATTAGATGTGCTGTGTATGGTTGTGATGTGGACAATCAATCAATCAGTGTATTCAATGTATGTATTTATCCCTTTATTTATATGATTATTTTAAATCATATACTATAAAATTTGTATTATAAGCAGGAGGCAAAGTATATTGCCAATAGAATTTATATAAAATCGCCTTTAACTAACGTAAACTCTATATTGCGCGTTTAAATTTCAAAAATAAGTCACGGCGTGACGTCATGCGCGAACCCGGACGAATTTGACACGGTTTGGTAGCATACCTTCTTTTATTTGTATCATGAGTGGTGCCAAGACTTGGAAAAACTCAAAATATTAAAATGAAGGTGGAAGAAAAAAACGCTTAAAAATTATTACTTTAAAAGTTTATCCATTATATACCACAAACGAAAGGTAAATATCTTGATATTGTCGAGTAAACATTAGATGAAGTTGTAGAGTAAATTGTTGGTGTTATTATCGAGAAAAGATTATCTTAATATTGTATAATAAAGTCAAAAACGGATATAGTAAAGCTTGTCGCAAAAAAGGCCGATTTTATAAACAAAATACAGAGTGGCTTAATGGAAAAGAAGCATTTCGTTTATTTACAGTTCCGGCTTGACGTGGTCGCCCATGTGTGGAGTTTCATGAAGTTAATGAAAAGACAAATCGACGAAAAATAGAATATTTACAAAGGCTTGCTTCTGGTAGTGAATTGGCTTTTGCAGTATCGAGCAATTATCGCAAAGAAGGTGAAAACGCAAGAGCAAAGGTTATAATGTATGAAATGCTTCATCTAAGTTAAAAACATTTAAAGACGCTTTACGAAATTGTCAAAATAAACCTCTCACACCTGATGAGGCTCTCAGCGTAATGTTAGAGGCACAGTTATCTGTTTTTCAATATGACATTATACGAGAGGCTTTACTGTCGATAGTACAACTAAGTGAGGAGGCTCAGGAGGCCAGACATTAAGAGATTAAACAGTACCGTGAATCCTACTCTAGAATATGTTCAAGAGAAGCAAATATAAGAGATATAGTTAATAGAAATATTTTTAAGAAAATAATTAAATCTATATTATTCTTCAAAAAAACTGCTGGCCAGTTGGTTTAAACCAGATCCATAAAACTTAATCACACACACAATCAATCAATATAATTAACTTCATTATTAGCGATTTAAAACAGAATTCACATTTAAACTTTGCGAATAAATCCAGAAATTCTGAATTCCAACGGAATTAAAAGACTTTTATATTCAGTTGCAATATTCAATCCGCTATTTTCAATGTTCTACGGCATTTATCGTTTTTACTTTTTTTGACACCCCATATATGCAAGATCAAAATTTTTGATTTAAGTGTTATAATCTCAACAAGCGGAACTTTTTATGACGAATAACTTTTTTCCGTAAAGTCAAAACTAAAAAGTTTCCCATCTGTTAAGATGGTTTCTGGACACGCTGTATAAGCAAAATGTTACCAATGATTAATATTAAATAATATTATTACCATTAACCTCTGGCATTTCCCGATTCTCGACACCGTCACCTTGTCCTTTGGAATCATCATCTTTCTTGCTAAGTTTATAAGACATATTATAACAATAACGGATGTCTGGGACTTTGTTTCGATCAGCAACAATACTAAAACAAAACACATCTTTGTGTGCATTGACAATGTAATATTGTAGGGATACCCTGTATAGAGTATTATAAAGTATTGTTAAGATTAGATTTAGAAAAACGCACCTTCTTACTAAGAAATCCGACACTGCTCTTCAAGCTAAACTTTTCCGAGCTAAGCGAGGAAAAAAGTCAATCGAGGAATTCGGAAAATTAGTAGAACATCTTTTCGTTAATTTGACGATTTCTCAAGCTAACGGAAATACGGAAGCTTATCCATTTTAAGACCCATTAACGAAAACATAGCTACCAAAAGATTTGCGGTAAGTCTTTGAAATTCAAAGCTAATGAATTATGCCCAGGTGTATTTATGGCTGGTGTGTTAGCAAAACCCAAAAACGGGAAAATTCCAGTAAAAAATTTAAATACTCTAGAGGAAGAAGTTAAGTTAAAAAATTGTATTCCAAAAACAGAAATGCCGAGTAAGTATGAATGCTGTCAAAAATTATTAAACATGTTAAAATTAACTTATCTAAACGAGGAAAAACGAACCGCAACAGAGAATACGTGTGTAAAGCTTGTGGATATTTTTCATATGCCAGATGATAAATTAATAGTTACTAACCTTTACAAAGAATCTATTCATTTAAAGGAAAATTCTACACCGGTTTATGTTAAACCATACAGACTTCCATTTTCACAAAAAGAGGAGATAAACATATTTCCAAGATGTATCAGGATTGTATAATTGAGAGTGCCCAGAGTGCACGGTCACCTCCGATTTTATTTGCCCCAAATAAGACGGACGCTACGGGAGAACCAAATGGTAGACTAGTATTAGATTAGACTGCTAGTAAATCAAAAACTTGCAGATCAAAAGTGGTCTTTACCGGTATTACCGATATTCTAGATTCTCTTTCAGGAGCAACATACTTTTTTCCATTTAGACCTTAGTCAGGGATATCATATAAGGTAGAATTAGATGAAGAAAGTCGAAAATATACTACTTTTACGACCGACGACCGTGGCCAATGACAAGATTGCCAATGGGCTTAAACATCAGTCCCAATACTTTTTCAAGGTTAATGACAGTTGCCATGTCAGGCCTGAACTACGAAAAATGTTTTGTTTACCTTGACGATCTTATATATATAAAAAAAATACATTAGAAAAGTCCAAGAAAAAGAAACCAACCTTAATTATTATATATATATATATATATATATATATATATATATATATATATATATATATATATATATACAGCGCGTGTAGAATTTTACTTGACAAATGGGAAACTTTTCTATTATTGATTTTTCGACAAAAAGTTATTCTTTATAAAAAGTTTTGCTTCCTTTCAAATACCGAACGGCTTAACTAAAATTGACTTAACTTATACAGGGTGGTCGGTAATTTACCTTTTTTAAAATGGCATTTTTTCTCACTGTTTCATTACTGGTTTTTCGATCAAAAGTTATGTCTAATGATAAGTTTTGGTTCACTCCAAACACAGAATAATGTAATTAAAGTTATTCAAGTCTACACAGGGTGTTCCATAATTAATAATTATAATTTAACATAAAAAAATTAAATTTGAAAAAAATTCTTGAACAAAAGATTAATCTTCAATCAACCCGCCATTATTTTCCATACATTTAATTAAATTAGTTTAAAATCTTCGAACTGCATTTGCCAGTTGATGCCTCTTCAGGTTTTCACATTCAGTTCTTATTCTATTTTAAGCTCTTCCCTGTCTCGAGGGCGAGTTTTATATACCCTTTCCTTTAGATTACCCCACAAAAAATAATCCAAGGGGGTGAGGTCAGGCGACCTTGCGGGCCAGTGACAAAAATTGTTGTCCTCGTTGGTTGCCCTTCCAATCCATTTATTTGGAAATTGGTTATTCAACCAGTTTCTCACATGTCTTGAAAAATTACAAGGAGCTCCGTCTAACTGAAAAATTAAATGCCTCCTTTCTTCCAATGTAAGATTTTCAAGTAGTTCTGTGAAATCGCCTTCAAGAAAATTTAGAAAATTGTCTAATCTCAAGATGTCCTCAAAAAATATCGGCCCCAACAATTTTTCTCCTAGTATACCAATCCAAACATTAATTTTCTGAGAGTACTGGCTCCTGCAATGAATTGTCCAATGGGGATTATCGGTAGCCCAGTAGCGCGAATTTTGGCTACTCACTGTACCGTTAGTCGTAAAAACGGCGTCGTCTGAAAAAAGAATTTTAAAAGCAAGTCTTCGGTCATCCATCATAAATTCTAATATTAGTGCAGAAAAATATAATCTCCAAACTGAGTCTTCTGGTAATAAAGTATGCGTGAATTTTGGTTTAAAAGGTCTAAAATTATGTTTTTTAAGAACAAAGCTTACAAAATTTATTCCCAAATCAAGGTCACTTGACATTTGCCTTAAATTTATTTTTGGATTTTCGTGAATGCATAACAAAACTTGAAGTTCGTCATCTTCATTGTGTTGGCCATATTGAATATAGTTGTTCCTGTTATGATCCCGCACCTTGAAAAACTTTGGAGAACACTGTTTAAAACTTCTCAGAATGTTCGCTACTATTTGGTGGGAAATATCTGGTCGTTCGAGATGATTTAAGTTGAATTCTTCAGCAGCTTCACGCGTAGTGCGGTAGTTATTTCCAATAATTAATACAAATTTCAACCTTTTCTTCATTGGACAAATGGATCTTGATCTCAAATGATATTCAAAATTAGGTAATCAACTATGACAGTTTAAATTTGACTTTCAAAGTACACATTTTTAAATCAGGTGTAGGTAAATTAGAAATTTGGCGAAACATTCTAGCACACACCCTGAGAGGAGACAATTTTCTAAATTATTCTGTGTTTGAAATGAACCAAAACTTATCATTAGACATAACTTTTGATCGAAAAACCAGTAATGAAACAGTGAGAAAAAATGCCATTTTAAAAAAGGTAAATTACCGACCACCCTGTATAGTTAAGGCAATTTTAGTTAAGCCGTTCGGTATTTGAAAGGAAGCAAAACTTTTTATAAAGAATAACTTTTTGTCGAAAAATCAATAATAAAAAAGTTTCCCATTTGTCAAGTAAAATTCTACACACGCTGTATATAATAAATTTGCAAAACCAGTACTTTTGTCTTTTATTTCCCACAGTTCTACAATTCCTTCCACAATCCGGACAATTCGCTAGTCCGGACACACTGAAAACTATATCTGTCTGGATTAGCGAAGATTAGCTAATCAGCCTAAATGGGCTCATAATGGACAAAAGAATTTGGATAAATTTTGATGTATAAGATAAGATAAAAAAACATTCCTTTTCGAATTTTCAAAAGATTCTTTTTCAGAAACGGATGAACGAAAAATTTTCGAAACCCAATTCAAATAATATTTGTACCCATAATGAGTCATATTCTACATTATTCAGATTCAGTTACCCGTCATAATCGTCACCGAATTTCACCAACGCTTCAGCATGCAAAATATCATGGGCTTTGGATGGTGAATTTCCTTCTGAAAGCAATTTAGTTAATCTCTCTTTCGCTTTTTTACTGACATCTCGATATTTCAATAAACTTGCGGTGCCAGTTTCGTGGTTGTGCTGGTTTTGTAAATTAATTAGTGTAAAAGCTTCGCCGCCATCGTATTTTGACATTTGAATCCTAAAATATAAAACTTTGTAGATTAACGCAACACAAAAGCATCTTGACGAATTCTAACAACTCGTCTATGACTTGGAAGATCAGGATTAATTTTTTTAAAGTTGTTCCTCATCTTATTGTGTCTGTTCATTGGGTCTGTTTTACTCAATTTAATTAAAATATTATTTACCCAAGCAAACACGTCAATATGGTGCAGTAATAAGATTGCTTAAATACATTCAGAATTAAAATTGAAATAAGTCTAG